>CM052810.1:114536925-114646023 GCA_028533885.1 Nasua narica | reverse complement strand
ATCTGCTTCTTTGGGGTAAACACCGAGTAGTGCAATTGCAGGGTCATAGGGTAGCTGTATATTTAATTTCCTGAGGAATCTCCATACTGTTTTCCAAAGTGGCTGCACCAACTTGCATTCCCACCAACAGTGGAGGAGGGTTCAACGGATCTTCTTTCTACCTGCTGCTTTTGAAACTAACTCCATCAGGTAGTTAACCACGTGGAGAATAAGTCTCTCTCAAAAGGAACAAACTTAGTATCTGTTCCATTTAAAATGGTCTACCAGTTTTTTAAATAGAAAAGGCCTGTCCTGATTTAAGTTCCCACATGCCTCTTACAATTCCCCTGAGGAACAGTCTTAAAGTATTTCTTCACTTCTTCATTCATTCCACAGATATTTGCAAATAGCATTCAGTGTTCTGGGCAATCCTTTAGCACACAAAGGATGAGACATGGATCCTTAAGTTCACCCCACCACACACCCCATTATTGTGTAACTGAAAACTGAACATACCGTGGGGCCCTGGCCCCACCTAACAGAATTTACTGGGGCTAAGAAAGGGAAGGGCTAATTCTACCCATGTAATCAGGAAGGTCTTTCAGAAGAGAAAATACATACATTAAAAATGGTTGGATGGAATGAAGGGAGGGAGATTTCCAGAGAGAAATTGACCAAAATCTTGGAAATTGGGTACTTTTGCAATAGTTCAGCATAAACAGAGGAAAGGATTGGGAGAAGGTAGTTTATAGCAACTGTAATTACTGTTTTGCTAATGAACTATGTATGTAACTAGACCCTAGGAGGTATAGTTTAGTACCATACGAGAAGAACATCAGGTCTCAGCTATTAGTGATTTGGAAAGTTGTCAAACATGATTTACCTAAGGAAGGCTGAGTAATGGTTGGCCTACAGGATACTTCAGTACTGCCCCCTTCCATCTTAATACTAACTTTCACGATTGCAGCAGCTAGGAAAGAGCATAGAGTCAAACACCGGCCCTTCAGTGATTCCACCAGGAAATAAAACGTTTCATGTCTGTTCACATTTACTTACTAAAACAAATTACATCGCTATACCTAATTTCAATGGGGTAGAGAGTGTAATCCTCCCCCACACCTAAAACTGGGACAGGAAAAATTGGTGATCACTGAAAATGCTTTCAGCAGTTATGAAATGTTATGAAAATGTTTGATGTTTCAGTTTAGACCAATGTAATAAGACTAATACTTATTAGCATGTCATAAATTAAGATTAAAACTAAAGACTAATCTTGATTTTGTGATTGAAAGTCAATAGACTTTAGTTTCACTGTTACTCAATACTTGCATTACTGTCTGTGTAAGCAACTATAAGTTAGTCATTTAGAGGCATGATTAACTCATAAAATTGCTTAACCTTAGTTATTTAGAGACTAAAAGCCAGATACGTTTAATTTAATTGATTTAGTATTAAATCAGGTAAAATATTAAAATGCAACTTTTCTGATATGATTTCAATATCTAAATAAGCCACTTTTTTCACTTTTCATATTGTAAAGATACATTGAAAGGAATGTATTTTGCACGGAAAGGAATACATAGTAATGACTGCCCATAACAAATGGCATATTGCTAGGTATTTAGTATGTTAGTTTCAGCTAACATTTAGAATGCTAGTTGATTGCTACAATGCTTAAATATTAAGGAGGATTTAGTCAAGACTCGGTTTTACATATCAGTTTTTACTACCTGTCAAACGTTATCCTATCACTAGGGTGAAGTGGTTAATACAGATTTGTTACCTGATGCTAAAATCACAGCAGAGGCCTCTGCAAGTTTATTGAAATATTATTATTCTTTTTTTAAAAGATTTTATTTATTTATTTATTTGAGAGAGAGAGAGGAAGCATGAGAGGGAGAGGTCAGGTGGAGAAGCAGACTCCCCGCCGAGGAGGGAGCCCAATGCTGGACTCAATCCAGGGACTCCAGGATCATGACCTGAGCCGAAGGCAGTTGCCTAACAACTGAGCCACCCAGGCGCCCCGAAATATTATTATTCTTAAACTGTAGTTTAAGGTTAATTTCTTAATTTCACGTTATTTTTCTGAAACCATTCTTATTTAAGAACACTATAAGATAAAGTGATAACAGACTATTACGTATATAATACAGGCTTCGGGATAAAGCCATAAGCCTGACTTTTAGCTCCCTGTTGTCATCAATAAACTCTAATAAAGACCTAATAATAATAATAAAGACATGCTTGCCTGTGACAAGCTTTTGGGCCGCTCAAAAATGGCTTGTACCTTACAGTTGGCATTTATAATATATAATAAACAAGATACGCAAATATACCTTTGTCAGGTGTAAAAAACCATCTACAGAGCACGTGCGTGGGAATTAAAATGGACAAACAAGTACTCAGCTGTGTGATTCTTTTATTCCTGTAAAATTTCCAAGAGGTGAATAAAATCATTTGTACTTAGTTAATAGGTTATTATCAGACATTATTCTCCAGTCCTCATGTCACAGCTGTTATATGCTTAAAAAGAAGAAAAGAAATATGCCTCTGAAGAAAGGGCAAGCTTAAACCTGACACCGATTAGAAAAATCAGTGTCACAGGTGCACTTTTAACCGAATAGCAATCTTAGCGGTCAAGTTGGGGGGAGGAATAAAACCAAAACAAACTGCCCAGGAGGTGGAAGGTCGAACCACGTGGAGGGCAAGCTGCAGGCCCCGTTCGGCGAGTTTCTCTCCACACTTCCGCAGCAGCCCGGGTCCTCCCCTCTGGTCCTCACAGGGCAGGTACCCTCCCTTCCTCCCCACCTGTTCGGCTACGGCGCGCCGGGCTTCCCGACGCGACGCCCTAGCGATGGGAATGGGAACTCTCTGAATGGGAGTTTCCTTTCCGTTCGGCTCTCCCAGCCGGACCCCAAAGACCCGAAATTGGATGGGAGGGAAATTTCTACTCGGTCTCGCCCACTCCCGCCCGTTTCTGTCTCTGGCTCACTGCCTCTTTCGCTCCGATGACGCCGAGGCTCGTCGCCACTTATGGGTGGCCGACCGGCGGAGGTGGCGGCGAGCTCCGGCGCTCAGGGCAGGGAAATGGGGCAGGGTGAGTAAGCCGCCTTGGGGAAGGCCCTGTGGCGCCCCGTGAGGGCCAGCCACCCCACCCGCAGGGCAGTGGGAGGCGCTGCCTCTGCCGGGCCCGCACGGGGCTAAGCCCGGGAGAGGCTGCCGCGCTCTCCTCCTTCAAGTCGCGGCTTGAGAGACCAACTGCGAGCGCGCGGTCCGGGGGAGGGAAGAGTGGGAGAGGAAGCCGCGGGAAAGAACAGGGGAGCCACTGTCTCCTGTAAAGAAAGTAGGAGCCCTGGGTGGGAAAAGAGAAATTAGCCCTCCCAACTTTTCTTCGCGAAAAGTTTTCCCAGGGCGTTTTGTTTGTGCAAACTCGTCCGGGGGAGCCTGGAGACGCGCTGCCGGCGTGGCGGCGGTGCCTGGGAGCTTCGCTTCTAGCCCCGCTCCTCCTCCTCCCAGCCAGGGAAGCTCCTCTCCCGCCCCAAGAGGCGCCAAATGGCTACCCAGTAAGCCCCAGGGGGCGGGGGCTGAGCGCCACCTTCCGCCCCCGCAGCTGCCGGTGGCCGCTGGGCCTGGGGCGGGGGCGCCCGCGGGCTGAGAGCCTCGGCCCGCAGGTGGAAGCGCACCCGGAGGCTGACGGGCTCGGGGCTGGGGGGCTCGGGCGGGCTCTGACGCGCGGCCCGCCCCGCGCAGGCCTCGGGTAGGCGCGCGTCCCGCCCTGACCAGCCGGCCTCTCCCACTCTAGTAGTGACACGCCGCCTCGGAGCTGGAGCCCGCGCCGCGCCCCGCAGGGCGATGGACAGCCGAATCCCGCGCACGCAGAACGCTCTGGCTGCGCCCACGCCTCCCGCCGCCCCAACAGGGTAAGTCTAGAGCGCCGCGCCGAAGTTCTCCCGGGAGGGCGAGGGCAAGGCCGCAGTGAGTTTACCTGGCTGGCAAGTCGCTGCCCTACCAGCTGCCTGACTCACTGGCTGCAGGAGAGGCAGCCGAGGAGGCTACTTCCTCCCGGTCTCCTTGGGGGCCGCCCGAGCCCGGGGGGCGGAGGGCTGTGGTAGTTTTGATTGCTTTTCTACTTGGGCTGCCCTAAGTTGCTGAAGGGCAGCTGAATGCCAGGAATTGGGTGAGGAGTCCTGGAGCAGAAACTGTAACAAAGAGCCCCTTGTTTGGTGCTCTGGAAGAGCGGCGGACGATACCTGTAAGTGAGCTCTTGGGAAGGGGGAAGAAAGTTTCTTTGGCCAAGGGCTGAGGCCCAGGCAGGTGAACAGTGTCAAAGTGACTGTAAGGAAGGGACTTTTCTGCGAGCGGTGGAGGGCCACGGCAGGGGTACCAGCTGTCAGCCCGCATGACAGTTCAGGGCCCGGCAGGGTGAGCTCCTCCGACTGGAGGGGGGGGGTGTGCCTGTGGCCAATTGCTGGTGCCAAACCGTAGCGCAAAGTCAGACTGCAAACTACGATACTTTTCTTTGTGTCCTCACGTGCTTGAAGAGAGATTGGAGGGGAAGAGGCTGTCACATGGTGAGTTAATATTAAATGAAGCATGTCTTCCTGCCAGATATGCTAATATTCACCTTGCTGAGCGTTTGGGTAAACAGTAATGAGAACAGGTAGTTCTGTAAGAGATGGGGAGAACCTGAAAATAACCTTCGTCTTTGGTAAACAGTGAAGGCTGAACATGGGCGCTCTTTGAGCTTCTGAAGTGGGAACCCCTTTGATACATAGCTTTTCCTACATATATTCCCCCAACTCAGTTTCTTTTGTGATAATCTGAAGGCTCTAATGCCCTAAAGAGAACACAAACATTCCAGAAAAGAAACGTTAAGGAAAAATCGACTTTGTAACTAATGAATGAGAGTTGTGCAGTTTCCCTGATTTAAGAGTAGAGAAGTCATTTTTCCCTGGAACATGACAGGCGTTTCCTTAGAAGCAAGTCACAGCATGTTTATTCATCAGAGACCATGCGAACATTGGCAGTTGTCTAGAGGAAACATGGAAAAGTCTCAAAGCAACATGACTAATATAAAAGATATTTTGTATAATGCTTACGTAGAGGAAACATGTAGAGTATGAATTCTTTCATTTGTTCGAATTGTCTTCTCCCCTCTGCAAATAGCCCTGTTACTGTTGACTTCCGTTCCTATTATTTTTGGAGTGTTTTCATTGTTCAATATTATATTTTCTTCCATTTATTCTCACATCAGGATGTGTAAGTAAAGAAATATATTGGTAGAAAGATCTTAATCATAAAAGCATGGGCCTCTAAATGGAATTGCAGAGATACATGAGTTGAAGATGAAACAATTTTCAGGAATACAGAAATGTATTTGAGTGCCACAAAGTAAGATGGTATTAAACCAGTGGATTTGAAAATGGATTATGTTAAGGGACAATAAAAAATTTGCATATGCATATACATGAAATAACACTGGTGTTCAGAAATCAGTACTTTTGAGTAAAATAGGTGAGATCAGATGGCTCTGGGATGGAGTGGAAAGAGCTATCTAATGATAAGCACGACTACAGTTAAGATACCTCAGATTTCACTTTTGAGAATTTAAAGGTTAAACTGATAATTCTTCAAAATAATGTATAAAACTACTTTAATTCTTCAACTATGAAGAAAATACTTTTAAGGAATTTGACCCTCTCTCCAAACTTGAGGAGGGACATCTGCAAAAATGCTTCAACATCTTATCTAGAGTAACACACCAACTGTATCATTTTACCTTGCATTCTATTTAGAGAAGTGATCAATATCTGCAAAGTATAAACAAACAAAAAAAATTGTGTCATCTTTCACTTTTCTATCTTGTCCTTTGGCATATCCCAAGTTCCTATTATATTTGTTGAATATTCAGTACAGTATTTATTCTTTTTCTCAAAAACTCCAAAATGTTAAAAATGATTAATTTAATTAAGATAATTAAAAATTGTGGGGAAAAAATATCCTAGATATGGGTTTATGGGAGGTGGCAGGGAGCAATCTCAATGTTAAAATAAATTATTGGGTTTGGGAAGTAAATTCCTTACTATAAAACTAATTAAACTATGACTCATGACTCTAATAACCTATGAGGCCTAGTTTAGTTCTCCTTGGATATCCCTGCTCAAAAAAAATCTCTCTGTGATTTTCCAAGTTTTACAATTGTCGTAACAGGTCATTTTAAAGAAATCTAGTGCAATTCTGTATTTTACAAATGAAAATTTGAAGCCTGGAGACACTGAGCGACTTTGCTGGAGACCCAGAACAAATGAGTGGCAAAACTTGAAGGAAAACCCAGGACTTTGGTTGCCTAATTCATTGCCTTTTTTTTTTTTAAATCTTTTCCAGATCACTGTAAGATACATTTAAATTTCAAGGAGTCAGTTTGGTACATTATCTTTAAAACTGCTACTGCTTTTGTTACTTGCCCTACGGATACCGCCCCCCCTTTGTTTTTTAATTCATTGAAATTTAAAAGTCAAAAGTGTAGTCAGCCTTGCTTTGAGGGACTTTAATGTTTTGATTTTGAATCAGATTTTGAGGCATGCGCCAGGGTAAAAAACCTGCTTTATAGTTTTGCCTCTTTGGAGCTATGGAGTTCATTGAAGGTGTAGAAAAATTAATTGATTTAGCAGCTACTTTTTAAGCTCTTATTTGGATGCATTACTGGCTCTCCAATTTTGCTGATTGTATAAACTGAATTGTTAGCTAACATTTATTGACTATTTAGAAGTTCTTTTCTAAGAAACCTCTTAGCTGAGGTTTCAATATGAGAATTACCTAGGGATCTTTAAAACTAATACCCATGCTCTCACACCTGATACCTATTCTGGTTTTATTTTGCTTATGTTGGGACAAGTTGTGGAGAGGTTTTAAATGCTGCTCCAGTGATTGTAATATGCTATCAGTTTTGAGAACCATTGATTAAGTAGGTGTTAACATCTGAGGTAGAGGTGATGGAATGAGGGTTGCTATTAATCATTTTTATGCAACTCACAGTCCTCACTTTCAGCTTTAGTTTGCTTCCTTAAAGATTCCATTTAGTTGCTTTATAGTAATATTTAAAAAAAAATTGCTACTCTTTTCTGAGGAAGTATATTAACTACACTTTGCAGTTGTGGAAACAGTCTCTGAGAGCTAAACTAACAAATTCAAAGCCACACAACTTTTAAGTGATGAAAGAGTAACAGAAACAAGATCTGATCTCCATACCTGTGCTCTTTCCTCAGTAGGCATGTTGGCACCCAATGTTTGCCACTATGAATTACTCTGAATGGCCAGAGTATTTTCTTTTTATCTGGAGTGGCTTTGTAGGTGTCTTGCCTCGACTCTTTTTAAAAATCATTTTTATATTTTTAAAAACTCCTACAAATTCTAATGCATATGAAAAACCCCAATACCTAGGATTCAAAAGGAGCTTAAATGTTTGGTTTATGTCTTCAAAATATTGAACATTTTCATGTGTTTGGGATGATTTAACTCATAGTTAACTGATAGCCTTTTGTCATATGACAGGCTACTTATTTTTGCTATTAGGTGGCTATTAAATTTATAGTGCACTTGCAAAAGTAGGAATATTTGCTTACCAAATAAGAAAAATGAAATTAAGGTAATGTTAGACTTTTAGTCCAAAGTCTAATTTCCTCTCATTGTGTTAGAGGATATTCAATAACGTTATGACCTTATTACAATATTGAAATACCCGGTGTATTTATATATGCCATGTTTATGTTATTGAGACAACTGCTTTCATTTAACTAATTAGTCAAAACTTGTGAGCCCTTACTTTATGTAAAACATGTTTTCTAATCACTAGGAGTTTGGCTGCTGATGTTAAGAGCTTTACCAAAGAGATTTTCTATTCAGGAAAAGAACAAAATGTTAGTATGGAAATGGTACTTTTGTGTTAGCTTTAAAACATTGTTTATGCTTTGAGCTTAATATACAGTAGCTTGTCTCTGATTAGCAAATTAGGGCCCAGCAAAGTAAGTCCAGAAGGCTGAAATGGGCCCTTCACCTATTTGGTTTTAACCCTAATTTTGTTGTTCTTGTTGTTAGTAAAATGCATATGACAAGATTTATTTTAAACATTTTTAAGTGTACAGTTCAGGGGTACATTCATATTGTTGTAAAGCCAGCACCACTATCCATTTCCAGAACTCTTTTAATCTTCTAGAACTGAAACTTCATACCCATTGAACATAGCTCCCACTCTCCTCTCCCCATATCCCATGGCGGCCACCATTCTACTTTCTGTCTCTGTGATTTTGACCACTCTAGGTAGCTCATATAAGTGGAATCTAACAATCTAATCTAAAATCTAACATTTTTGTGTGTGTGTGTGTGTGTGACTGGCTTATTTACCTTAGCATAATCTTCTGAGTTCATCCATATTATATATCGGAATTTCCTTCTTTTTTAGGGCTGAATAATATTATACATGTTGCTTATCCATTTATCTGTGGATGGACACTGGGTTGCTTCCTTATTTTAGCCATTGTCAATAATGCTGCTAGGAACATGGGTATATAAATATCTTTTTAAGACTCTTCTTTTAGTTCTTTTGAAGTAGAATTGCTGGATCAAATGGTAATTCTATTTTTAATTTTTTAAGGGCGATCATAGTCTTTTCCATTTTGGTTATACTATTCCTAACAATAGTGCTCAAGGGTTGCCAGACCTTGTTGGTTTCTGTTTTTGTTTTTTTTGTTTTGTTTTTTAAATAATAGCCATCCTAATGAGTGTGAGGTGGTATCTCATTGTACTTTTGATTTGTATTTTCCTAATGATTATTGATGTTGAGCATCATTTCATGTCCTTATTGTTTATTTGCATATCTTCTTTTAAGAAATGTCTATTTAAGTTATTTGCCTATTTTTTAGTTAGGTTTGCTTTTTTCGTTGTTGAATTTTAGGAGTTTTGTACATATTCTGGGTATTAATCTCTTACCCTGTTTCTGTTTTTATTGGCACATGGCAATACCCACTCATTTACATATTGTCTATGACTGCTCTCCCATCATAGCTGAATGGTCTAGACAGAGATCATATGGCCTGCAAAGCTAAAAATATTTACTTTGTGGTCATATGTAAAGTTTGCAGACCCTCCTGGCCTAACTTATGAAATCGATAAATGAAGTAGTGATTATTTAACTCAAATTTACTGGCAGGAGGACTTCTAAGTATTAAACTTAAATTGGAAGAAAATGATTAATGTTCTGTTTGCATATAACAATATATATAACAAAATATATCTTTTTTTTCAAAATATATCTTATAGTAAGAGATTTTGCAGAATGGTGATTGGTGATTTTTTTAAGTGAAGACAGGCATGGTCCTTTGGCAAGCACTGCAGAATTTTAACATATATTGGAATATATTTTAAAGAGAAGTTCTAAACTTCTTTCATGTGCTGGAGACACTTTCATGAAAAATGACTAATACATAGATATTTAGGAACAAAGCTGAAGGGGTTGCTATCTAGGTCTTTGAGTCCATACCTACTTTATGAGTTAAGTCAAACTGCCTTTATAATTTTCAGCAAGTGTTTTTGTTGTTAAAGATATTTCTTATCTCTAAGCTTTTAGTGTTCAACATTAGTATGATGGTTGTTGTAAGGCTTTTTTTTTTTTTTAAGACTGCTTTGCTGAATTTTTTCCCCATCTGTTACAGTAAAAATAAACTAAAAGTATGGGAGAAAGAAGTTTCCCAGGACTATTTATAAAGGGCCAAATGTCTTCAGTTTTGCATACAAACTTCATATCTGAGGAATGAATCCCTTGGAAAAGCTTCTCAAAGACTGACTAGTCTTTAGAAAAACGCTAGAGTGAGCTTGGGTAATTTATTATTATTTTCATATAGTTTAGGTTCACAGTGTTGTTTATAAATCTGAATTAGTTAAAATTAATGACTTTAGACATAAAAAAAAGTGTAGATTTGAAATGTGGAGTAATTTGACAAAGTCAGTACTTTAATTGGGATGGTCATCTCAGTGTTAAGACAGCAAAGAATGCCAAGGCAGGAGAAAAAGTCTATTAAACTCAGCTCCTAGAAAGCTGAAAACTTGATACTTCTTGTAAGTTTTAATACATTTTAAATCATGATAAACCTTTACAAAGATCAGAATTCCTAGGTTTCATTGGCAATAAATTAAGGTATTTGGGTTAATTAAGGTATTTGGGTTTTGAATATGTGTTGTCCCCTGTGTTGGGCAATATCGTGATTATATCTGTGCTTTTTCATGCTATATAGCTGAGGGATATTGCTCAGAAACAGGCCTTCAGAAATTTGGTGGGAGGAGAACACATACACTACTGAATCAGGTTGCTTTCTTAACTGCCTACTCTTTAGAGAAAAAATAGAGCCCCATTAAGGCTTTCAGGTTTGTGGTTATGAGGCGGTGAGAATGGAGGTACTAGGGAAACAGGGAGAAGAACTGCCTCAGAATCCATCATTTTAATTCTCCCTAGTTACTCTTGTTCTCTCCCTATTAGAAACACTTCGCCCATTGAAATTAGAGCTTCAGAGATAATGTAAACAAGTATAAAGTACGGTAGTCTTCCTCCCCCCACCTTTATCCATAAGGGGATATGTTCCATATGTTCCAGCCCGCAGTGGATGCCTGAAACTGAGGATAGTACTGAACCTTATATATACACACCATTTTCCCCCTATGTAAACACACCTGTGTAAAGTTTAATTTACAAGGTAGGCACAGTAAAGATTAACCACATAACTAATCATAAAATAGAACAGGCATAACAATTTTAAGTTACATGTAGAGGTTGCTTTTGGGCAACAAATCGGAGCAATGGAATGTAGAGAGGGTCCACAGAGACCACTTGGCTGAATACAGACATGCCCATCAGGTGACCCTCCACAAAATATCCGTAAGCCCTAATTAACCAATGGGCTACTGACAAACTTACCCAAAAGGAAAAATTCCATACGTCCCCAGACTACCTCACTTTCCCTCCTGAAAAGCAGCCCTGCCCATTGCCTCCTTGCAGTCAGTCTCTCCTCTGCTGCCCTGGCTCCCTTGCTGCCAGCCGTAGTCAATAAACTTTCTCTCTCCTTTGTTCTGCGTCAGGTGAATTCTTTCACCACCCCAGTACCACTGGCTTCCATTTGATCCTCCCCCGACATCTGAGGGCCCCCAACCGATGGAGAGAGACACCAAATTATATATAATAAAAATGATGTGGATGTGGTTGGTCTCTCTCATTCCTGCGTGTGGTCACGCCTGCACGCTCTATCCGCCCCCAAAATAAGGGATTGTACTCACCCTTCTGCTGATGACGTGAGATGATAGAAGGCCTTCCTGAGGAGATGAAGCGAGGTGCGTGACGCAGGCCTTGTGACGCAGGCCTTGTGACGCAGGCCTTGTGACGCAGGCCTTGTGACGCAGGCCTTGTGACGCAGGCCTTGTGACGCAGGCCTTGTGACGCAGGCCTTGTGACGCAGGCCTTGTGACGCAGGCCTTGTGACGCAGGCCGAGGCTACACCTGACCTGCGGATTCATCAGAAGGGGGGGGATCGTCTGCTGACCGCTGGCAACCGAAACTGCCCAAAGCGAAACCGCAGATAATGGGGTCTACTGCTGTCTGGGTTAATAGGAGAGCGGTTTTCTTTTGTAATTGCCTCAGACTTGCAGAAGATTACTTTGGACATAATTAAGAGTAAAATGCCATACTTGGTGGGGGAGGGGGTTGACTTTTGAAAATAACCAAAATGGTTCAGAGGCAACCCTTTGAAGTGGGGTTGAAAAAGCGCTTGAATTATAATAGGTTAGGTCCATGATATGGTGATGACCATCAAGTAATGATTCTAATTTTCTCTTTAGCGTGTAGGTTGACTTCAAACACGGTTGAATGCCAGTGATAGAATATATTTTTAAAATGGTAGGGTCATTGGAAAAAGTGTATTGTTTTTCAGTGTGATTAATTTGGAGGATTAACACGAAGGCATGCATTCCACTGTACTTTTTAAAATTAAATATACTGTTTCACTTTGTAGCCCAAGTTACAGCTTCTGCACTTACACCAAGATATATTTATAAGGAAGTAGAGTTAAGCTGAAACCTATATGGGACAGTCCTTGAGGATTTTCATCTCTCTTACCTACATGCACACATGCTATTATTTCTGGAGAAAAGGAAGTGAGGAAGTATGAGATGACCCCAAGGGGAGTAGTGGTGACAGGAGCCAGAATTTTAACAGCTGCTACAGTTGTGTATCAGTTCAGATCTGCTGGAAAAACAGGAAATTGAGTTGCTAAATTGGATCATGGCTACCACCCTACCATTCCCATGTATAATGGACCTGCTGTAGTTTCTAGGCCAAATCAACAGTGTCCAAATCAAAAGGCCAAATTAACAGTGTTAATCAACAGTGGTCAAGATAATTATAAGAGCTGCTGAATTTATTATTTCCTTTGTGCTAAAGTGGAAGTGTCAGAGAGAGGAGCAACCCTTTGTTTCTTGGTTTTTTTTTTATGCCTGCCAGTCAAGTATCATTGCTTTAATAGAATTAGGAAAGAGACAGGGTGACTGTGTTAAAGGACCTTATGGTCTTAGGCAGCCCCATATTCTTGGATATTCATGATTCGGTCATTTGCTAACAGCGAAACTCCTGAGTGAAGTGCCTACTAGATTACAGGCTTGGTTTCTTTCAGTCTTTCAATTTTATTTAAGATGTGCATTCCCAGAAAGTAGCTACATGCTTTAATTTCAAATGAAAATCTTTTTGCTCTCCTTTAGGAAAGCAAAGCTGGAGGTGGCAGAAAAAAGAATTTTAGCGTCTGAAAATAAACTAATTTTAAATTTTACGTTATGATCCCATGCTACGAGCCTTCTACAGTTTTCTCTTTCTCTGAAAGAGGGCAGGTTTTGCCGTGATAGTTTTATTACCTGTGAACATTTCCCTCTGTAGGAAAGTTAGATATGATTTTGTTTGAAAGACAAACATGAGTGATCTGAAAGGAGAAATAGACTGATTTTCCCCTCAGATTATTTTTAAAGATTTTATTTGTTTATTTGACAGAGACACCACGAGAGAGGGAAAACAAACAGGGGGAATGGGAGAGGAAGAAGCAGTCTTCCGACAGAGCCCAGTGCGGGACTCGATCCCAGGACCCTGAGATCATGACCCGAGTGGAAGGCAGACACTTAACTGAGCTACTCAGGCGCCCCTTCACCTCACATTTTAATTGGGACAAATTTTTATCTAGAACTTATTCCAACATGTAATTTACTCCAGTTTACCATATATCATTTTTGAAATACTATCTTGTCTGAAAGGAGCAATGTCTACCTTATGTCTAATTGTCTGTGATCCTGTGTATATGTAGAAAAACATAGGAAATTCATTTTTAGGTAATGCTAAGAAAATTTAGTTCTGAAGTTTGCGTTGGTATCCTTGTGAAGCCTAGGAACATGTTTTCAGTTAACTCGGTAGTTGTAAGTGGTATAGACTTGAATTTAGTAATGGTGTTTTTAGAGTTTTCCTTTTTCTTTCTTTTTTTTTTTTTTTAAAGATTTTATTTATGTATTTGACAGAGCAAAGCAGGGGGGAGCAGGAGCGGGAGGCTCCCAGCTGAATAGGGAGCTCAATGCCGGGCTCCATCCCAGGACCCTGGGACCATGACTGAGCCGAAGGCAGATGCTTTACCAACTTAGTGAGCCACCCAGGTGGCCCTAGAGTTTGTCTAATCAAATTCAGGGTTTCATATATATGTTGGGGATGCACCGCTTTGGATTTTCATTTTTTTGTGAATCAGAGTGATTTAGGACACTAAGCAGATTATACAAGTTAAGATTAGTGGCAGTTCTAAAAGTTATCTGAAGGTGTTGAATGGATATTTGCTATAATTTTTGGTAAACCAAATCCATTTTTTTTTTTTTTTGTATTCTTCCAGATATTAAGCACTTCAAGTTGGCGGTGATGAATATTTGAATATCGCGGATTTGGATTAGTCAAATTTAGGCAAGGTAGAGATCAAGTGTCTGGAACCCCACAGATAATTGAAGTGGTTTGAACACAAAGACACTGTTGGTCTTGAAGGAACAGCCTTGGGATACTAAGAAATGATGGGCTGTGCTGAAGGCATACACAGCTTGGGAGGCAGGGAAGCAGTACAGTGATGGCTATTTAATTCCATCTTTTACCATCTGTTGATCTTCACAGGGAATTTCATAAGATTTCCTGTCAAGAAGCAGTTTTTAAAAATTCTGGCACTTGGCCATTTTGTTTTCATAGTTAAAGGCTATCTAGAATGCCTTGCTCTCTGAATCAAACTTAGTCAAAACCTCTGCTTATTGTGTTGATGAGTCATTCTGGTGTGTGATCTGTGTGACTGGTGAGGAACCTGCCTTTCTTGGGCTGAGTTGTGGATGCGTTTGCACACATTCTCTCTGTGGCCTTAGGAGTATTTCCTCAAAATGAATGCAGCCCTATGTCAAACATTCTTGAGGAATGAGAAAAGGAGAGGCATGCTTTGCAATTGAGAATGATGGCTTTTTTTCCTCCCTTAAACTTAAACACTGCTAATTAAAACCAGTTTTCATTGATATATGCATTTTAAGCTCTAAAGTGAGCTGTGCAGGGTGCCTGGGTGGCTCAGTAGGTTAAGCATCATTGACCCTGCATCAGGCTCTCTGCCTAGCGGGGAGTCTGCTTCTCCCTCTACCCCCACATGGCTCTTGTGCTCTCTCTCTCTCAAATAAATAAAATCTTAAAAAAAAAATCAGCTATGTCAAAGCAGAAAAAAATTCTAAAGTGCTGGGTTTTAAAATAAGATGGGGAAATTTGAAAGAAATAATACCCCTGTACATATGCAATGTGATTTTTCATTTTATATTTAAATACATTAAGTGTATCTCAGTTGTTATATTTAGTACTCATTTACTTGAGCCCTTTGAGATCTGCTTACGTTTTTACATTACTGCTTCATGGAAAAAAATTAAATTTTGTGGGTTGTGAAGGGGTATTTCCTAGTTTTTACCCCCTTCTTCACTTAGCCAAGTAGATGCACTCAGTGCTAAATGGAAATGTAGAGATAATTAAGTTTTTATTTGGGGATATATATGAAGAAAGGAACAAGAAAATGGGCAATATATTCAACGAGTAGATAAAAGAAAAATAGAGGCAGTGGTGTTAAATGCTAGATTTTGCCAGTTTAACCAGTTTGAGGCTTGAAGTTTTTAATCTCTTATGCTCAGTTGGTAACTCCGGTACTGCTAGTTTGTGAAACACTTCTGTGATCTTAGGTTATTAGAGAGCATTTTCTGCCAAAGACCATGTATAATCTCTTCAAAAGTACCATATATGCTTTTGAGGGGAGAAGAGTCTATCCAAAATAAAATTGATAATTATTCTGGTGACAGTAATTCTTTACACTTGTGTTTGTAGGTCACAGCACTTATTCATTATTTTTTTAATAGGCAATATATCCAAATGGCACAAAATTCAAGAGAAAAATGACCAAGTAGTGAGAGACCTCTCTAGTCCCTTGGTTCCTGGCATCTAGGTTTTCTCCCCAGAGGCAATCAGTGTCACCAGTTCTTTCAAATCCTGGTAGGATACTGTTTACCAGTGCTGTCCAATGGGAATGTATTGGGAGCCACAAATACAGTTTAAAATTCTTTAGGCACTACATTAAAAAAATCCAATTTAAATAATATATTACACAATGCAAAGTTAACACGATTCTGGTTCTACAAAACACGAATGTTGTCTTTAACAAAATATTTTGCACTGAATCAGTTTTGAAATTTAATTACATAAAATTGAAATTTAAATTCTTACTCGCACTAGTCACATATCCAGTGCTGAAAAGCCTTATATAATTATTGGCTACCATATTGGAGGGTGCATCTGCTTACACTCAGGAGCAAGAGTGTATGTATGGATATTGTTTCTCTCTTATACACGGTGCTGCTTTGTTCCTTGCTTTTTTTTTAATCATATAACTTGGTAATTATTCCATTTCACTACATAAAGGGCTCTATTTTTTTACCCCTGGTGTGTACTATGTTTGTAGAGATGAACCGTGACTTATATAACTAGTTCTCTATTGATATATATACTGGATTTATTCCTCCTACCACCACTCTTTGCTATTACTTAGTGGTCATTTTAGCATTCTTTACACAGTTTACAATTTACTGTGCTAATACCCTTTCCTGGTATGTTTGATTAAGTTAATTAGATTGTGAAACCCTAGAAGGCAGAGAAGCCACGTTCTTGACTTCTTTTGTGTATACTGCTGAGTTTTAATTTAATTTAATTTCCCACACATACCTAGACACCTAATGATGAGTTATTGGATAGGTGTTATTTGAATTTGTGTGAACCTGAGCAAGAGGTCAGTGTTGGGGATGAAGGCTAGTGGATTACTTGCTCACTAGAGAGGTAAAAGCTCAGTTACACAAAGCATCAAACTGAATATTTAACATTTCATTTTTGCAACTGTTAATCAAAATGAATTGTTAAACCACCATCAAATGCTACACCATTAAAAGAGCTGTTGTAAATCTCTTAGCACTCTGTTATAAAATTCCATTCTTAGTCTGATAGTATCTTTTAGCATTATTTCCTGCAGTGGTGTTTATAAGAGAAATAGGCGTTTCATTAGTAGTGTAAGTGAAAATTCTGAGTAACGTTTCCATCTCAAACTTAGACAAAACCAAGTGTTTGGCCATTGTGGGGAGGATTGTTTAACAGGGCATAAGTGCTATATGGTTATTTATGGTCTAAATATTCCTATTTGAATAATGATAGAGTACCATTTGATTTTTAGAATATAGGTTTTGAGAATGAAGCAATTACTCATTAATTGCATGATTAATTAGTGCATAAGAATTCTACTAATTTGTGTCAAGACCCTAAAATCTAGATTTTCAAGAGCCTTGCTATTTTGATTCACTTAATTTACAGGTGTAGGAAATTAGCCTTTTGATGTGAACAATAGCTAAAGAATTAGAACAAATAATAAAGGGTGTTTTCTTCCAGCTCATGAAAGAAGAGTTTGAGAATTTAAATGTATCATGAGTGGAAGAAATTAAATTGTCGAAAAATCAGTACGAATGCTGTTTCTCCCCAGTGTTTTTGAAAGTTATATTTCAAGATGTGTACAAAACTGCAAATACTATATTAGAAAACAAGTTTGCTCATTTTATTTTTGTAAGAATGTTTTTGGCAGTAAGTCGACATTTTACATTGTCTTCAAATGAAGTTCTAAGCCAGAGTTCAGCAGAAAAAAAAAATACCTTGAAAAAGTAGAAGTTTAATGTATGGCCAGGTGTATGGCATTCCATAAAGCATTTTAAGCAAGGCTAATTCTCTCCATTTAACTCTGCAGTGTACTGTATAGTTGTCCAGTGTGGTGAACCAGTGCGTCTGGCTCTCAGGCTTTTACCAGCATTGTTTTTGGTTTCAAATAAAACTGGTCCATCCAGAAACCGGAATAACACTGTTGCAGAATGAACTTGGTGACAGAAGATTTAGAACCCGATCTCTGTTCTGCCACTTGTTGGCCGGGTACTTTCTTTCCCTCATTGGGCCTCCATTTCCTCTGCGGTGGAAGAAGATAATTACACAGCATGAAAGTGTGGAAGTAACACCAGCACAAATCAGGCTTTCAGTTTATGCTTGTTAAATTATAAACATTACCTGCTTTTTAGGAAACAGCTTCTTGTCATGCTGACATTGTTACTGTACTAAATGGAAACCAAGGAGCGAGAGAAGGTGTCTGTTCTCATTTTTCTCTCCCAGGAAATGGAAGATGAGGTTGGTTTTCTTCGTCATCCCCCATGAAAGTCTCTGTGCCAGGTGCAGGGAAGTTATTCTTGGAACACTGAATACAAAATGGGTATGAATCTTAATGAAAATCACATTTTTTAGGGGAGAAAAATGCCCCCTCTGAGATTAGGAATATGTTACCAAGGTGATTGCAATTCTGATTGTTTCCTCTCTTTGCCATTGTGGGAATTGCCTCATATTTTAGTATTTCACTTTTCTTCTCTGTAAGATGAGAGTAACTCTAACTGTATTTCTTTGATTTTGTTAGGAATGATATGTAGTGACTGAAAATTTTCTGTTGTCATGTCATATACAAGAACATCATCATTCAAAAGAGAGAATGGGAATTTGAGACACTATTCTAACCATAGGATCTCATATATTGAAGAAATTTTTTTTTTTAACATAGTGATGATAGTGACTGTATCATTTAGGATGGGAGGCTAAGGGGCAGCATTTGTTCTAGATTGTATAAAGCTATAGCTCTTTAGGTTCTGGTGGCAGCATATTAGCATGGTCTGAAAGTTAATCCTGCATACCTTTGACTAAAAGCCTTTATTAGAGCAAATACAATTAAATAGTCTTATTAATGTTTTTGTGGAATTGCTTTTTTTGGTAATACAGAAATATTTTTCATCTTGTACATAAGTTTGGATGTCAAAGAGAAAAGACTCTTCAGAGTTTCTTTGCGTAATTAAGATCTTTTTCTTAGTATAATGAAAAATTTTAGGCAGAATGAATTATACTTATGCATAGACTCTGCACTTGGAAAGTTTCTTGAGCATTAAGGTGTTCCCAGTAAATTTTCTTTTAAATAATGTGTTTTATAAGACAGTATGTAAAATAATATGGAACCTTAGTTACTTCAGGGTTTGAACAAATATTTTTAAAGTCAGATTTCCACTAGTTAAAAGGATCAGGGTTATAGTAGTTTAAGAACAATGGGCAGTGGCTTATAGGACTCTGGTCATACAAACATTGAGCATTTACTGAACAGTGACTATTCGCCAGGTACTGTGTCGAGTGCATGACAGGTGCTACTGCATTTAATGGTCATTAATCACTCTGTAAAGTAGATGTAGTTGTTATCCCAATTGTGTAGAGAAGGAACTGAGACTTATAGTGTAATTTGTCCAGGGTCGGACAGCCAGGCAGTGGCAGATCTGAGTGGAACCCAGGTGTCATTTGAAATCCGTTTGATTTGGCCACTTTGCATCTGCACACCTTCCCCCCAGAATTGCCAGGGGTGGCAAAACCAATGTAATAAATAATAGTAGGAGTGACAGTAAATGGGACTAAGCACTTTTTTACTGGTTTTTTTCTGATTACAAAATTGACACGCTTATCATAGAATATTTAAAAGCAATAAGAATATGTAAAGAAAAATCATTATCTAGGCAACCTGGAGAGATAACAATTGTTAACATAATTTGAATTTTAGCATTTCTCAAGGTGCTGCCTTCTGTTTTTTTTGTTGTTGTTGTTTTTGTTTTTTTGTTTTTTTTTTTTAGAGAGGGAGAGCATGATTGTGCACAGGGTAGAGGCAGAGAATGTCAAGTAGGCTCCACTCCCAGTGTATGGAGCCCGCTGGGAGGCTTGAGGTCATGACCCAAGTTGAAATTATGAGTCTAAGCCTTAACCCACTGAGCCACCCAGGTGCCCTTCCAAGCTGCCTTCTGAATAAGATACAAGTCAACTTGTTTCCTGTAAGAACAACTTCCATGGTCAAATAATTTTGTGATTGTATGAGTGAAACACAATTAGTCTGTTTTCTTCTCTTAAAATCTTCTCAGGGATTTTAATATAATATACAGAATGGACTTCCAACAAGAAAACATTGAAAGTAGTGTTTTCCAAATCCGTTTATCAGAAGAGCACTGATTTATCTCTTAAAATCATTGTTCTTTTAGATAAAGTTTAGGTAATGCTGTGGATAGAATGCTCAATGTTTGGATTTTTAATTGTATTTTATTTTCATATTCTTTTTTTTCAGGATTATATGTTATTTCTGTTATTTGAAACACATTTAAAAATGCTTTTTGTGGGGCACCTGAGTGGCTAGTTGGTTAAGTATCCGACTCTTGATTTTGGCTCATGGTCACTGGGCTCTGTCCTCAGCAGGGAGTCTGCTTGAGATTTCTCTCTCCTCTCCTTGTATCCCTCTCCCAACTCATGCTTGCTCGTGTTCTCTCTCTAAAATAAATAAATCTTTTTAAAGATTGCTTTTTGAAATAGTTGTGCAACAAAACTTTTGTTTGCCTGCCTATTTACATTTTTTTTTTTTTAATTTTCACCTGTTAGTGTTAGACATTTGGGTTGTTTCCAGTGAAATCATTAACTATGCATGATAGGGTATAAGTTTTAGATTTAGGTGAATGTAATTCCATAACTGAAAGACTGTAAGGTCTGCAGCAGTGAGGAAACCAGTCCCAGAGTTTTTTACAGTTAGAAACTGAAAGTCTTTGAGAGTTTCAGAGAAATCTGTGTGGAAGGTCCTGTGACTTGCCATCAGGGAGAGACATGCCAAAGAAAGGACATTCTTAGAGGGAACTAGAAATACAGATTTTCTTAGACTTAGGATGGGGATATGTCCCAATAAACCCATCATAAATGGAAAATATAGGAAGTCAAAAATGCATTTAATACAGCTAACTTAGTGAATATCATAGCTTAGTCTAGCTTACCTTAAAGGTGCTCAGAACACTTACATTAGCCTACAGTTGGGCAAAATCATCTAATACAAAGCCAATTTTATAATAAAGTGTTGAATATTTTTGAAAGATTTTATTTACCTGATAGAGAAAGAGGGAACACAAGCAAGGCGCAGCCCAGGGAAAGGAGAGAAGCAGGCCCCCCGCTGAGCAGGGAGCCTGATTCTGGCTTGATCCCGGGACCCTGAGATCATGACCTGAGTTGAAGGCAGACGCTCAACCGACTGAGGCCTTCCTCTCATGTAACATATTGAATACTGTACTGAAAGTGAGCAACACCATGGTGGTTAAGTGTATCTGTCGTTTACAGTTGTGATCATGTGGTCAACTGGGACCTATATTGCCCCTGCCCCACATCACTAGAGAGTATCTCTATACTGCGTACCTCTATCCCTTCTTGGCCTTTGGCTAAGATCAAGTGTAGTCTATACTGTGTACCTCTAGCCTGGGAAAAGAACCAAATTCAAAATTTGAAATATGGTTTCTACTAAGTGCGTATTGCTTCCGTACCATCATAAAGTTGCAAAGTTGTAAATCAAACCACTGTAAGTCAGGGACCATCTGTAGTCAGTTATTAGAGTAAGTGGGAAGTTGGGTGTTTGTGTGTGTGCTTACCTACTTTGTTTGGAAGTACTGTATATGTTTTTTTCAAATACAGTCTGTGTGGTTCCTGGGCCTGGCTTGGTCTTTTCCCAACAGCACTGGGAAGCTTGGACACAAGGAGAGTTCTGGTTATTAATTTTGGGTGTGGTCAAGGAGGATGAGGGGCTGGGAATCTTGGGCTTCAGTGAAGGATGAAGAAGCTGAGCTTTAGGATAGGCATGGATTCTGAGAGGGGGATTTTGAATTAGTTGGGGAGGATTGGGTTTGAAACTACTGAATAGGTAACCAAATATAACAAGAATAAGGCATCATCCTGAAAGTATCAGCAGTTCATCAATTTTGTTTTCATTCGACAGATACTTATTGAAAGCTTACTATGTGTAAGTGCCCACCAGGCTGGGCACTGGCAGCTAACTGTATTGAAAATATTACTATATGTTACATGGAAAATGTATTCATGGAATAAAATCACTTTGTTTGGATTGAAAATATGATTCAATCTTATTAAAAATACACAGCTTTGAACAACTTCCAAGGCAGTGTAAACAATACTCTCTCTGTTTTAAAATAAGGAAAGTCCAAATCTCTGAAATGCCGGTTACCGTGCAGTTTTGAGTTTTTTGGTTTTTTTTGCCTTGGTTAACACCATGTCTGGTTTCTCAAATGCCTTAATAACCTTTTTAGAATCTTTACACCAATATAGAAGTTGTAAATATGTGCCTTTTCCCCACTCCTTTAGCATTTCTCCCTAAGATTAATTCTCTCACTAGAAGTTGGGAAGTCTGGGAAGTTGTTAGGACTGACTTTTCTTAGCCAGAACCAAGTGTTAAAACTGTCTTTCTCAGCCTGGGATTATTATTGTGAGACTGAAGAATGCTGCTTTCACTGGGGCAGTGGATTGCAAGGTCCAGTGAGGTGTCAAAGGGAAAATTCCTAAAGGGAGTATCCAACACCCCAGGCGGCCTGAAGATCATTGCTATGGCAGCGAGGGGTGGTTCAGGCCTCTTCCTTTTGTGGCTGGGGCTCCCAGGGCCCCTGGCTCAGCAGGCACGGGACAGAGCTGCCAGTTTGATGTTAGGCAACCATGGAGGTTATTCTTCATCTGACCGGGCTCTAGCAGTCACCTTTGTTGCCTTAAACTAATAAGTTATCTGTGTGAAGTGACAAGCAGAGATATTCTAGGAATAGTCTTGGGGCTCTAGGCTTGGCATTTCAGGGAGACCTGGTGTTCAATCCTGGCTCAACCACTGAATAGTTAAGAAAATTTGGACAAATTAACTTCTGTATATCTGCTTGCTTGCTCATTCATTCATTCATTCATTCGAAAGTGAATATACCTATCTCATAGACTCATGCCTGGGATTAATTGGATGTATTTATATGTAAAACCATGAAATACTGACTAATACAACTCCTTGCCTATGATATTGATTTCACAATTAAATGTCTGTAGCTAAATTATTCACGTTTTCAAGCATCAACATATGGAAGTTCGTAAGTTTGGTTTAAGCTGCCCACTCTCAGTTTTTATTCAGTAAATTAGTGGTTAATATTTGGTTAAGAATCATTGTTTCCCAAATATAAATAATGCTGTTTTGTAACTCATCAGTTCATAGAATATGATTCTTTGTAAGCAGCTTTTCTGGCCCTTTCAATCATTAGAAAAGGCTCTGCCTGGTAGATGGGGAGATAGTGAGCACACAATGTGTGTATTGTAAACCTTTATCCCTTTTTCCTCTAGGAAAAAAAAATAACCAACTAAGTTTATCATTGGCAGTGGTTCCTAATGGAAAGACCTTATCTTTGAGACTACAAGACAGTCCCCTCATGTATAAGAAGACAAGGTTTTTATTTTATAGCTTCCTTATCCACAGTCAGATTCCATTCCTTTTTCAGGAGGCTGAAGTAGCAGAGTACAGGCCTAGAACCTCCCACTATTGGTCACATACTTTCCACATCTGTAAACCATAATGAGCCCCTTTAGATTAAAAATGGTATCTAAGATGAGACCTGCTTATGGATTATTGATAATACATGTCTTAAAACGAGGTGAGTCCATTTGAATAAGTTATGCAGTTCCTTTCTAAATTCTTGAGGAGGTTAGTTCTCTTGAGTGCACCTTCTCTTGGGTATGGAGTGTGAGGCAACATTTGCATGAAGGTGTTCTTTCTCATTGAGCTTATTGGTGCCATATTCTTGTCATGCTGGATTCATTTCCACGTGGATACGCGTTCAATTAAAAATTGTTAACTCCATTTCCAAAAAAAGGCAGATTATTACTTTGGTCATAAAGAAGCAAACAGCTGCATTTTTCCTCATTAAGGTATTCTAATCAGGTTATCACTGGTCATAAACTATTGAAAATTGGTGAGAACTGTCAAGGTCATAGAGAAAGAATCTGTGATCATAGAAGAGGGTAGCCCACTATAATCACATTTTGAACTGGCGTGCATTTTCTAATAAATATAAACATTCTTACTGAGACTGGCAGCTATTTGAACAGTATGAACACTTGTCATGCATTACTATTTTGTGATTTCAGAGACATAGACAATTTTTTTTTTTAAGATTTTATTTATTTATTTGACAGAGTTCACAAGTGGGCAGAGAGCCCGGCAGGGAGAAGGAAGCAGGCTCCCTGCTGAGCAGAGAGCCGGATGTGGAGCTTGATCCCAGGACCCTGAGATCATGACGTGAGCTGAAGGCAGAGGCTTTAGCCTATTGAACCACCCAGGCACCCCAGAGGCATAGACAATTTTAAAGATTTGTCAAGCATTGTTCAGTTCCCTGACAGTACTTGTATATTTAATGAAAATAACAGTATCTTGTTCTTTGCACTAGACTGTTCCAAATGAAGAGTTCATAGTTTAAAAAAAAAGAAAAGAAGAACAAAACTAGCAGTTCCTACCCACTCCCACCCCTCCACCACCTACCTTCCTCTGAAATAACTAAATAAAAACCTTTCCAAATCTTCCATCTTTTAAAGTCAAGGACACACTTTAAATGAGAGGCAGTGAAAACCTGTCCTCAGGATTATACACAATAGAAACATATCAAGTGTCTGAACAATTTGTTTCCTTCTCTACTTAAAATGTACTTTGTGTTTGACACTTTGGCACATTTCCTGACATTGCTGAGTATTCATTGAATTTTTTCAGTTTTTTTCCAGTTTGCTTAAAAAAAATTTCTATGTTGTCAGCCTTGGTGGTTTCCAGTCTGATAAAGGAACATGATTATGATTATTTAAAATTTGTATTTCTTAGATCATTATTGAGTTTGAGAAACTTCAAATATTTAATTTTCATTTGCTTTTCTCTTAAAAATTCACTTCATACTTTTATGTTTCTACTTTCCTCTTACTGATTTTGTAAAAGCTCTCAATATGTATTTTACAATAAATATGTAAACCCTTTTGTGTCTTACATTCTAAATATTCCCCCAGTTTAATCCTTTATCATGCAGCTTTGTTTATGGAAGCATTTTTAGTGTTTATATTAGTTTTATATTAGAGGCAATTCTGTTTTCCTTTGCCTTGTTTAGAAATGCGTATACATTATAAGTCTTTAAGATTTTTTTGTAATATTTTATTTATTTGACAGAGAGAGAGAGAGAGAGATCACAGGTGGGCAGAGAGGCAGGCAGAGAGAGAGGGGGAAGCAGGCTCCTCTCCGAGCAGAGAGCCTGATGCAGGGCTCGATCCCAGGACCCTGAGCCTAAGGCAGAGGCTTTAACCCACTGAGCCACCCAGGCGCCCCCATTATAAGTCTTTAAAATATTCTCTTATCTTAGGGGTGCCTGGGTGACTCAGTCGGTTAAGTGTCTGCCTTCAGCTCAGGTCATGATCCCAGGGTCCTGGGATCGAGTCCCTCATCGGGCTCCCTGCTCAGCAGGAAGGCTGCTTCTCCCTTTCCCACTCCCCCTGCTTTCATGCTCACGCTCTCTCTCTCTCTCTCTCTCTTTCTCAAATAAATAAAAACTTAAAAAAATTAAAATATTCTCATCTTAAATTTATGATAGATTAAATATTTGACAGAAACAAACCGAAGTTTATTCTTTTGTGGTATGAGGTAGAGTCTAAATTAAAAAAAAAAAAAAAATTCCTCAACATAATCTATTGAACAGTTTGTCTTTTCCCCACTGATTCGAGATGGCATCCTTATATATTAAATATATTTTTATTCAGGTGTTAGTGGGCTTTGCATTCTGTTCCATTGATTTTTCTGCTTTTCTATCAAAATGTTTTGCTTGCGGTGTCTCTATAATATATTTTAATGGCCTGGTAGAGGAAGTCATAATGGCTGATGTTCTTTTTAGAAATTCTACTGGCTGCTGTCTGGCATTTATTTCTTCACATTGAAGTTAGAATCAGAAATGAGAATTGATTACTTGCATTCAGTTTCCATATAAATTTCTAGGGAGTCGGTATTGTAACTACCTTTTGTTGAATTTTCTCATTCAAGAACATGTCCCCAGCACTATTTTCTTCCCCTTCTGTCTCACCTCTCTCACAGAACATGAGATTTTACGATTAGGAAGGCATTTACTATTAGGAAGATTTTATTCTAGGAAGCCTATGAAGGCATACCCTATGTCAAGAGCAAATCATCTTGAGGGCTACTGAATTATCCACATTTCTTCAATGAAGTAATTTACATTGTTATGGTAGTACAGTGTAGTGGTTTTCAAAGTGGGTCCCTCCCTGATCAGCATCAATTGGGAACTTGATAGAAATGCAGATTTTCAGAACCCCCTCCTGACCTGCTTAATCAGAAAGTGGGAGGGTGGAGCCCAGCAAATCTGTTTTAATAAGCCCTCCAAATAATTCTGATGCATGGGCAAGGTTGACAACCACTGGAGTAGTGAATAGAGCATACATAACTTTGTAGTTGCATAGTCTACAGTCTCACTTTAGGTCTTTATTCCGGTGTAATTTTGAGTAAGTGACTTTATTCCGGTGTAATTTTGAGTAAGTGGTCTAAACAAAGCTGTAGTATGGGCTGTTGTGAGAATTATCTGTATCATAAAGGGTATAGACAATAAGTCGCTATTGTTATCAGATTGCTTTCTAATAAGGGCTGTAGTAGTGTACAATATGAGTTTTAGATAGTAGGGGGAGTATGTAGGGAAGTGGAGGGGAAGTCTGGAAAATAAGGGGTATTGCTGGTTTTGATGGGTTCTAGATAACGGGTGGATGCCCAGGAAGGCAAAAAAGGCCTGGTCTGGGGTGATGAGGATAAACACTCTGTCTTGTTCGAGACTGGCACTTTTTAAGTGGGCAGACACAGTAGGCCACTGTTACTGAAATCCCTGAATTTCATTTTAGCGATATGTGTGGGATTAAATTATTGTAGTCCCGCTGTTACATTGAATAAAATAAAATTCGGTCCTATTTCTTTAGTTTTAAAATCTCTATCATAGCAAATATCTAAGAAATTGAAGGAAGGATAACTAGAATACACAAGTGAACTAGGATAAATATCTTCATTCAAATGATAAAGATTAATACACAAAAGTAAATATATAGAACCTTATCGGTCACTGGGAAACTGGAAGAATGTTGATTTACTCAACATTGATAAATTACTTTATTCCAGAGTGTGGGCTAAGTAGAGGCCATAAAATGCTGAATTTAAGTTTTAGCTATGGCTCTTGAGCTGTTCCCAATTGGGTGGTAGAAATAGCCAAGTGATGTGATACAGTTTATGGCACGGCTAGGAATAAAGACAGACATGGATGTCTGCAAGAGCCCCAAAGCTTCTTGGAAGAGGGAACTCTTGAGCTGATTTTGAAGATCCTACTGCAGAAGAGGCATGTAGAAAATGCTATAAGAACTTATTCGGTGATTAGTTCTGTTTAAAGGCACTAAGGGGTCTTACAGTGTAGGTGACTTGAAGGATGAATGGGCATCGCCAAACCAGAAAAGGAAGATGGATATTGTAAATGAAGGCATCAACACAGCAGAGTATCCCGAGTCTTAGAGAATGTGGAGAATGTCCAGTGTGAGTAGAGCATATAGGCTGGGCAGAGATGGGTGAGGCTACAGGTGAAACTCAGTCCCATTGTTCAAGTTTTCCTAAGATTATGGTGGACTGATAGACTTTTTGTTTAGTATTTTGTCTTGTTTTTAGATAAAAGTATTGTATCTTAGTTGGTGCTAGGTTATTTTATTTTTTTAATAACCTTTACTGTTACACTCCTATTAGCTAAGGAATTTAGATGAGTTCAGAAAACATTGTGATACAAATTCATGCTCATCTAATGTAATTTTATTTGTTTACTTATTTTAAAGATTTATTTATTTGTCAGAGAGAGAGAGCTCACAAGCAGGGGGAGTGGCAGGCAGAGGCAGAGGGAGAAGCAGGCTCCCCACTAAGCAAGTAGCTCAGTGTGGGACTCCATCCCAGCACCCTGGGATCATGACCTGAGCTGAAGGCAGGCGCTTAACTGACTGAGCCATCCAGGTGCCCCTATAAAACAATTTTAGTTTGGGTCTTATTCAGCCTTTTCTCCATATTGAAGACTTTCAAGCTATGAGTTCAAAAATTGGTTTAAACAAAGCCTCTTCTAGCAGTGACGATGGCCTGCAGTTATTCTTGTTACGCGAATCTCCACTATTATGTGTACTCTCAGCATCCGGAGACCAGGTCTTCCCCACTGAGCCCATAGATGTTTCTTATCACTGGAGCCCTGCCCTGAACTTCCAGGCAGCTTGGCTGGGTCCTGACTCCCTGGCTAGCTCATTTTTTCCTTCTGGGGCCTGGATTTCTGTGGCCTCCGTAACCCACTGTGAGCCCGCTATGAATTAGAGAGACCTGTGCTGCCCCTCACCCCCCCTGCCCTGGCCCCAGAAACATTGGCCACATCCCCAGCCTAAGTTCTACACATACCACACGTGCCTTGAGACCTTGGCTCTTGTGTTTCATCTACCAAATGGTGTCCCTTTATTATAATATAGATGCTCAAACCTGTGTTTAGCGGATTTGGGGGCATTATCGTGACTTCAGGCCACATATCCCAGTCAGCCCTTTTTATCCCTAAATCCCAACTCTGCATATCATTCACTTTTACCCTGAGTAGAAGAAATGTATGTGTATATTATAAGGATTATAAGTTGCTTGATCCTGTGGGCTCTTACAATATAGTGTTCTTTTTAATTTCCATTTCTTGATGTTCTAGTTTAGGCCTGGGCTATTTTGATAGCCCCTTCTTGCTCCTAGTTTTTATTTTTTAAGATTTATTATACTACAAGGATATTTTCAAACCATGAGTCAGTTCCTATCAGGCACCCCTAGTCTTCCCATAAAGGTCTTTTTGTCTGTATAGTGAAGGCCAGACTCTGGAGTAGGCATTGGGAAGGCATGGAAGCCTCATCCTAACTTTCCTTTCTGGCCTCATCTCTTACTGTCTCTTTCCACCTAATTCTTTTCAGACTTGGGAGGTGGACTGTGACTCTTCTGCATACTGGGGAGTTTCAGCCTCCTTGTTTCTGTTTAGAGTTTCTTCAGTGTGGAATTCTACTGGCCCCACTCACTGCCCAAAGGAATCCACACATGTTTCAAGGCCCAATTCCAAATTCCACCTTTTCCTTGAAGCTTTTACAGATTTCAAGCCAGATTTATTTCCTCTTCCCTATTGCTTTCATGGTACTTTACCTCTAAGTCTGTCAGAGCAAGTATTACCTTTCTGTCTTCTATTTGTATTTTGTTTATAAGCTTGTTTTCCTCACTAAGTTGTAAGATTCTTTCTTTTTTTTTTAAGTTGTAAGATTCTTAAGAGCAAGATATATTCATCTTTTTGTCCATGGTAGCCTTTACTACTTTATTGCATCTTTTTATCTACAGTAGTATTTGTTCATGTTATTCTGTCCTCCGTAATGGGTTTTTAATAATTGTTTTGTCAATATTAGGATTTTGGTGGTCTAAGAAACCTTAGTTTAGACGTAGAGGGATTGCAATGGAGGAAGCCACCTATTTCTTCTAGCCCTCTCTTTTCCTTCTCTCCCTTAGGTATGTATGTCAGATAGAGGAATCTGGAAGAATGCAAGATTTTATTTATTTGACAGATCATAAGTGGGGGGGGGGGAAGCAGGCTCCCTGCTGAGCAGAGAGCCCAATGTGGGGCTCAATCCCAGGACCCTGAGATCATGACCTGAGCCGAAGGCAGAGGCTTAACCCACTGAGCCACCCAGGCGCCTCCATGTTTTATCTCTATATAGAAGGAAACATTGAGGCTCATGCAGTTTTCTTAATTGAGATTAATCAAGGGATAGAACCAGGTTTTCCTGGGAGATCTGCTTGATTCTAAAGCCAACGTTCTTCATTACGATATTCTCCTGCTTTACAGGAGCATCAGAAAGTATGGATTTCTGACCCCACCTTCCTGTACAGAGACCAAATCAAGGTTAGCTTCAAGATCAGCTCATAGTAGAAAAAGTGGTTTCAGTGTGTGCCTTTCTTCAAACTAGTGCTTATCAGCCTGTAGATGCTTAAGATGTCAACAAGGTAAATTAACCTATCAAGTTGAATTATAAATAAGAGACGTTAAAAATGTAAATATTGACTCCAAGACATTTATATAATATACAGTCAGCAATGGACAAACACAAAGAATTAATTGATTTTGGCTTTTCTTTCTTTGCTGTATGACTGAACTAGTAGTTAAGAGAGCCTGTTGAAGGTGGTAGATTTCTGAGAACAGTGAGAATTTATTCGTTTTTCTAGAGTTGAGAGTGGATTTACTTTCAAATGGAGAGGAAATTGAGGTATATGAATTGAGATATATTTTGCATGCATGTCTGCCTAGTTTTCCTTTCCATGATACATGGAAATTCTGGATTCCCCTGCCCCCACCTCTTCCTCTTTAACCACGTAAGATTTCCTATGAAGGATCTTTTGTCTTCTGAGAACTTTTGATACAAGGCATTATTGTGGGAAAAAGGAAGATCAGCAAAAGGGACACAGTATTTGTGTATCAATACATACACATTGAAATAAAAATGAATGGAAAATTGTTAGATGATTTATTTCAGTATTTGTTGAGCACTTACTATATTGTAGACTCTCTATTAGGATTGGGGATAAGATAGACCCAGTAACTTTTTCAGAGAATGTTCAGTTGATGACCCAGCAAACACTAAAGACTCTTTTTAATTTTACATATGACAGCAAGAGTAATAATAAAAAAATTGACCAATATTTATTAAGTTCTTATTTAGATGCTGGGTTTTATGTTAAATATGTTAGAATATTTTGTCTTTATAATAACCTTGTGTGAGAAATAGTACTTTCTTTGTCTTTATCAGATATAAAAAACAAAACCTGAGAGAATGAGAGATGAAGCAACTTCTCCAAGATTATTCTTGGTACCTTGCTACTGTAATCCTTTAAAATACCTACGTGATTTACATGTTCCATGTGAAAGACTTCTTTAGAGATTAATTTTCCAAAACATTTTAAAATACAGCATTCTGTTTGCCTGTACTGATTTTGTTGTAAGGACTTGGGTCTGAATCAAAGATGTGCCATTTTTTTATTGAGTAACCTTTGACAAGCTACTTAACCTCTCAGAGCCTTGGTTCCTTTGCGGATAAAATGGGGATTAAACTACATTTTGGATGTGTTTGAAAGACACATCGTAGTAGAGCTCTAAAATTTTAGTTCGCATTCATTTTCCTTTTTTACTTTTCCATAAAATCACTCAAAACAATCCTGTGGCCTATAAAAAAGGTATTAGTGAGTTTTTCAGCTTGACCACTAACAATTTTCTCAAACAGCTTGAGGAGTTCCAGCAGACCAATAACGTCAGTTGTGATGTTGGAGAGTACACACTGGACTAGAGGCTGTGTTTAGTTTGCTACTTTATTGTCCATTTCTTATTTTAAGAGGGATGGAAAGGCTTTCATTCAATAATTAGCTCATGACTTGTTATTACTTGTTGATGCTTGAAAGGGCTACCAGTCCTGTAGCCAGACAGAGAAATAATCAGTTCCTTCCATGTTCCATTTGGGAGATGGGAGTTAGTTACATAATGGGAATAATGCTGTTTCTATCTCTTTAGCTAAACTAGAGAACCGTGATTCTAGATAAAAATATTTCCTCGCTGATAAGCTTCTTGAATGCCTAGTTTGACTTTATAATTTCGTAACGTTTGGTTACCCTCATGAGGTCTTTTGAAGGTACATGGTTGTTTATCCAGTGGTTAAAGTAAATGAATTACTATGAAATCTTTGTTGTTGATTAAACAAAGATGTCATAGGACAGTGGATTTTCATTAGGGTATTATTCTGTTTAGCTGTGCTGATAAACTACACTTAAAGTAGCAACTAACAACAATGAAGAGGTGTAATATCGTATTTAACATTTCTGTGTACATAAAGTCACTTGATGATATAACTATATAAATCATAATTAGAAGTATATGTCACTTTCTAAAATGTAATTCTGGAAAAGTTTAAAAATCAGGTTTGTTTTTTTTTAATGTGTGTGTGTGTGTGTTTAAGATTTTATTTTTAAGTTATCTCTACACCCAACATGGGGGTCAAACTTAGAACCCCAAGATCAAGAGTCATATATTCTACAGATTGAGCCTGCCAGGTGCTCCTAAAAATCAGCTTTTTAAAAATTTAGAAATCTAGTGTTTTGTCTTAGGTACTGAAAGATACTATTTAAAGGAACCAATTGTGAATTCTTTGAGGTGAATAATCAAGCTCAAATTTATACAAATTATATGAAAATTTGCATTAAATAAAAAGATTTTCTGGGCGCCTGGATGGCTCAGTGGGTTAAGGCCTCTGCCTTCGGCTCAGGTCATGATCTCAGGGTCCTGGGATGGAGCCCCAAATCGGGCTCTCTGCTTGGTGGGGAGCCTGCTTCCACCTCTCTCTCTCTCTCTCTGTCAAATAAATAAATAAAATCTTAAAAAAAAAAAAGGTTTTCTATCTCAGTATACAATGGATTATAACCACGTAATAATAAATAATAATTAATAGTAATAAATTATAATTTATTAATTATAATTTAACAATATATAATTAATATACCATTGATTAACATGATAATATATAATAACAATTTAAATAAATAATAATAATATATAATTATATATTAATTAATAAATAATAACAATATATTTTTTAAGATTTTATTTATTTGTCAGAGAGCACAAGCAGGGGCAATGGCAGGCAGACGGAGAAGCAGGCTCCCTGCTGAGCAGGGAACCTGATGTGGGACTTGATCCCAGGACCTGGGGATCATGACCTGAGCCGAAGGCAGATGCCCAGGCATCCTAGTAATTTTCTTTTTATAAGTCCAGTCTATGTTAAAGTATCATGGCCCTACTTCTTAACATGAAAATCAGCAAACAATTATCAGGTGTTTACTATAAGTCAGGCATTGCACCAAGAACTTAATATGTATTTTATTTTTGTGGCAACTCTGAGATGGGTGCTGAGATGCTTGTTTTTACAAGTAGAGAAATTTAGGTACAGAAAGGTAAGATCTTTCCACAGTTAGAGATTTGGAAGATGGCGAGAGTAGCAGTGTGGACCCTTTCACATTCATTAACCACTAGTCTATTCTCTAGTACTATGAAAATGTCCTTTTTATGAAGATTTTTTCTGTGTAAATAAAATTTATCTTTAATATTTTATTGTAGAATATAAATAATAGACGTGAACTAAGTAGACTATAAAACCAGAGGAAGACTGGGGCAATGTATACCTTACCAAATCCCTGTATAAATCATAAATGCCTAGCACACAGTAGAATAGTTGATTCATTTATAAACACTGAATCAATTAAAATGTTTCTGTAGAATAGTAATGTGAAAAAAATCCTTTATATATGATTTTAAATTTTGTCTGTTAGTCACAATTGAAAGGCATTCAAGTGTTCTCTTTTTTTTTTTTTTAAAGATTTTATTTATCTGATGGAGAGAGAGATCACAAGTAGGCAGAGAGGCAGGTGGAGGGAGAGGGGAAAGCAGGCTCCCTGCTAAGCAGAGAGCCTGATGTGGGGCTCGATCCCAGGACCCTGAGATTATGACCTGAGCTGAGCGCCCAAAAGGCATTCAAGTGTTCTTGACTGATGATCTAGTTTCTTATATGAGTGTCAGAAATTAAAATGGTTTTGTTCTCTGTGGTACTGAGTGTTAGTAAAAATAAGTCTTAAAATAGCTCTAGGTAGTTATGATGTCTTACAAAAATGCTACGACAGAGAATTACGGATTTAGATTATTAGTTGTGAGTAGTTCATTTAGAATTTGACATGGAGAATGTAAATGAAACATTTTTTTCCTCTTGAACTTTTGTAGAATGTTGTTCAGCTTCTTGATTTATTTAGCCTTAACTTGGTGACAGAAACCTGGATGTACTTTTTGGGTGTGCCATTTTCTAAACTTCTCTTATTGAGTCCATCTTTAATGTTTTTTAGATAGGTTTTTTTTTTCATGTAACTTTGATTTTTTTCTGGAAGTCAGAATACCTTTTAAAAATTAGTTGTGGGGGCACCTGTGTGGCTCAGCTGGTTAAGTGTCCGACTCTTGGTTTTGGCTCAAGTCATGACCTCAGGGTCATAAGATTGAGTTCTGAGTCAGACTCTGTGCCCAGTGTGGAGTCGGCTTGTTCCTTTCCCTCCCTGTTCCTCCTCTGATGCTCCTCCCGCCAAAAATGAATAAATAAATCTTTAAAAATAATACAAATAAAGATCAGTTGTGTTAGAGCCAAGAAAATTGAGAAACTGGTGCATGTATTTGCATTTGACTGTGGAAGGTCTAACCCACTATAGAACACTGGTCACGTGTGATGGATTTAACCCTCTACCAGAGTCAGTTTTGGGGCATCTTGCATTTCACCAAATGTAAGATGCCAACAAATTTTCGACTCACCATTTTTTTTATATACTGCTAAAAGAAGAAAACTGCCAATTAAACTGGTATGGTGTTCTTAAAAGTTTTTATTAAGTGATAATTTCTGGTAAAATTTACATAGTTTAATGTTTAGTTCTGCAAGTTTTGACAAAGCTCTATAGATTGTAACATGCGCCCATAACACACCCTCATAACCACTGGCAAAACTGAGATATAGAACAATTTTATTATCACTTAGTTTTTAAATTACATTTAATGAAATTGAAAGGGATTTTAAATTAATTTGACGCATTTTCATTGTATCATTCTTGCATGATCATAAAAAGGAACATATATACAAAGTTTTTTCGTAAATTTTTTCGTAAACTTCTGATTCAGAATCTGACTCTTCTTTTGAACTCACAGGTGTCAGTGACTGACTTCATTCAGTCTTGTCCTCTGCAGTCAAAGCATGGAAGGTGATATATCACTTCTAGAAGTATGTTCTATTCTTGCTTCTGGGATTTTCTCTCAAGTTGATTATGTCCATTACACAAGTTTAGACTACCATTTTCTTATTCTACTAACACTAGTTTTTTTATTTTTTAAGATTTTATTTATTAGAGAGAGAGAGAGAGAGATAGACAGCATGCACAAGCAGGGGAAGCAGCAGGCGGAGGGAGAAGCAGGCTCCCTATTGAGCAAGGAGCCGGATGTGGGGCTCAGTCCCAGGCATCCCTTTAGTTTTTCCTCCATTGGGTAACATGCCACTGGAAGTTAAGCAGCTGCTATTCAAAGTCAATAGAAACTTTCCAACATTGACACTTGAGGCCTTAACTTTAGTCTTGCTGGAGGGTAGTGTGGATTAGAATTGATAAAATTAGGTATTATGTCTACCACTGCACATTATTATGCGTGAGGAGATTTAGGGTATCAGGTAAGGGTCATAGAGCTCTTTGGGAGCAAGCTGGGCTAGACACTGGCTTTCTGTCTGCTGGCTTTTTTTTTTTTTTAAGATTTTTTTAGATTCCTTTATTTGACAGAGACACAGTGAGAGAGGGAACACAAGAAGGGGAGTAGGAGAGGGAGAAGCAGGCTTCCTGCCGAGCAGTATGTTGTTTAACATACCTACCAGAATACTAAAATATATAATAGCATATATCTTTCAGCATCACGGTTTCTGCAGAAATGTGGCAAAATAGATTCTTGCTGAAGGCTAATTCTTTTCTTAAAATTCATCAAGTGTAAATTTTATTTATACCCAATTGAAATGATACGATTTATCCTCTAAGTCAACAAAATACTGTTTTAGATTAGCATGAGCATATTCGGGCTGCTTAATGTATTGGTATTTTTTTAGTGTAATATAGTTTGATGATTAAAGAAGTGTGGAGGTGCCTGGGTGGCTCAGTGGGTTAATTGTTTGCCTTCAGCTCAGGTCATGATCCCAGGGTCCTGCGATGGAGCCCGCATTGGGCTCCCTTCCCTCTCCCTCTGCTTATGCTCTCTCTCCCTGTCATATAAATAAATAAAATTATTTTTATTTAATTTTAAATTTATTTTTATATAAAATATATATTTATATATAATTTTATTATATTTATATGTATTTAATATTTATATATAAAATTAAAATAAATTTAAAATTTTAATTTTAAATTAAATTTTATTTAATTTTAATTTTAAAAATCATTATTATTATTTTAGAAAAAGAATTACAAGTGTGGTCTAATGCTGTTGACTAATGTACATTGAGACTATTTAGGGAATGTTGTAGAAGGTACCACATTGTTCAGCTATAAAAAGAAACATTGTTCTTACACTTTAAGACTGTGTGTGAGCAGACCAACAAACTGGCTATGTCTGGTTGAAACAATTTCACTTTACTTAGTCTCTTTCAAATGCAGTGATACAGAAAACACTATACTTTAAAATAGTGTGGATTTTTGTGCACTATACTTAAGACAAAATTTTAAACTTAAAAAAAAATCCGTTTTTTTTTTTCTCAAGTTACTGAAGTACTTTATAAATCTTTTAAAATGGGGCTCCCGGGTGGCTCAGTCGATTAGGTATCTGCCTTTGGCTCAGGTCATGGTCTCAGCCTCCTGGGATCAAGTTCCGATTTAGGCTCCTCACTCAGTGGGGAGCCCGCTTCACTCTCTGCCTCCCCCCTCTGTCCCCCACTCATGGTCTCTTTCTCTCAAATAAATAAAGTCTTTAAAAAAATCTTTTAAAACTACTTAAGTACTTTATTTTATTAATATTAAATGCTAAAGTTACACTCTACCTTGGAAAACTGAACTGAAAGCAAGGAAATAGGTAAATAGGGTCAGAGTAGCTAAAGCAGATGTCATAAAGTTCCAGCATTTTTCTCAAAGATAACTAACAGATTCCTTACTCTAACCTTTTCAGATTTTATTTGATGTTTAACCCTGACAGATATGACTGATTTCAAAAAGCAGCACTGATCTCTTGCAAATTTGATGAAAAAGAGAGCAAAAGTGTAATAATGGATTCCAAAAGTTTTTATAAGAATAATAATGATTTATGTTAATAGGTTAGAAATTGCAGATGAAATGGATGACCATCTAGAAACTATATAAATTAAAATTTTGAATCAAGTATTAGAGCTGTTGAATCAATGAATTGTAGGGGACATGAAAAGTTATCAGAGGGCTATCTTATAGAAGGCTTTGGGATTAGTTAAGGAGGCAAGATTATTTGATTTTCTAAGGGATAGATAATGCATTCTTTATAGTTTTACAGAGCACAGAAAAAGCAAGGAAGTTTGAGTTTTATTTTATAAAAATTAGCACATTGCTGTTGCGATTTTATAAAGAAATTGCACAAACTGAAAGAAGCTATCTTCTCATGAGTATAGGTATAAAACACAAAACTTAAAATGCAAAATAAAGTTACGTTCATCAGTATATTACTCTATCACCGAGTAGGATTACTGCGCGCGATTTTAAAAAATAGCTTAAGGGTAGAAAACGATTCATATATCACTTTAATAAGTCAAATAAAAAAAAATCATGCTCAAGGTTACAGTGTTTTTAAGTGGCAGAACTAAGTGTCAAACTCAGTGTTGTAATATGCAAGTTAGCCAGTCGTTATCCAGTCCTGGAAAGTCACTTTTCTTTCTCCTTACACATTAAAATATTTATCCTAGACTTCTCTGACGTCACCTACCCTATCTCCCAGTTTTAGCAAATGGCCATTTCACTCATGCTGAAATAACTCCAAGGCTAGGAGCTAACAACCTTCTCAGCAAATCGAGGTCCATGACTTCATGGTTGTCCATTCGTTCTGAGAGTGTTTATTGAGTGCCTGTTCAGGACCAGCCACTGTGTCAGTGTGTGGGGAGACAGATGTCAGTAAGAGATGGTTCCTGCCTGGAAAAACTCCTGATCTATCAGTACTTCTCAATATTGTAATAAACCATTATTGAGAGGATATAATTTTTTTTGCTTTTAGTGATCATTTTTATTCTATCCCATCAGAAAGCAATATAAATTAATAGATTTGATGTTATTGCTTAGAACAAAGGTTGATTAAAATGTATATGTAAAACATTAATAGAACCCGAATATGACAAGTCAGTGGGTGGGGGACATTTGAAATGACTCAATGGTATGAAAAAGAAAATATTAGAGCTTCTATTTTTTTTTTTTAAGATTTTTCTTATTTATTTGACAGAGAGAGATCACAAGTAGGCAGAGAGGCAGGCAGAGAGAGATGGGAGCAAGCAGGCTCCCCGCTGAGCAGAGAGCCTGATGTGGGGCTCGATCCCAGGACCCTGAGATCATGACCTGAGCCAAAGGCAGAGGCTTAACCCACTGAGCCACCCAGGTGCCCCTAGAACTTCTATTAATATGTGATGTGGGAGAGGGAGAAGCAGACTTCCTGCTGAGTAGGGAGTCCAATTTGGGGCTTGATCCCATGACTCTGAGATCATGACCTCAGCCGAAGGCAGCCACTCAACCAACTGAGGCACCCAGGCTTTATCAATATTTAACACAGGGTGGGCACTGAGGACATCTCTTATGTTGTGGGTCAAAGAGGCTACCTGTGAGGTTGGAGGTGCATTGTGGGAAGAGGGTGAGCATGCTGTGCTGGGACCACCTTGCTAGCCTCTAGGGGTTACTACCTTTTAGTATATTGCAGTTTACCTGTGCCTGCCAAGTGTTCTACGCCTCATATTATTTATAAACTAATCTTCATGATGGTCAGGTATGCATGCCTGCAAAGAAATCACACAATTGAATATGATAAAAAATAGCACAGTGAACTATAAGGAAATAGCGAAGTTGACAGTTATGGTCTTAGTATAAGCTTTTTGTCAGACATATAGGAAACAACCAGATCTGATAATAAATGTAGGCTATCAGCTTTTTCCTTTCACTGATGCTGGAGATTGCTGGTATGGATTTTCTCCCTGATTTTGTAGCTTCTGTTCTAGCTTTCCTCCAGTCCATTCTCCATATCAGCCAGGCAATGCATCTGTAATGCAACTCTGATTGTTATGTTCTTGCTTAAAACACTTCCTTTTTTTTTTTTTTTTTTAAATGCTAGGGGCCAATTCCAGTTTTCGCTAGATGTGCTAGTAGGGGTCCTGCCTTCTTCTCCAGCCGTACCTCCTCCCATCCCTGTTTCTAAAGGATTTTTCTCTTACCTGTGCCTAGAGGACTTGCATGTCTCCTTTCACTGAGCTGTATCCTTCTCATCATTTGGATATTCTGAGCTATCCCTTCTCCCAAAAGATCTCTTCTACCTCTAACCCAGGTGAGGTGTGCCCTTATGCAGCCATTGCCCAGGCAGTGTGGCGTAGGCTTGCTATATGGCTTATCTCCATTATGACAAACTTTAGCAAGTATCTCTAGGACTTACTTCCATAATTGTCCTAGTGTTTGTAATACATATTTATGATTAAATTGGTTCAAACTGTGTTTTGGAAGGAAAGTGAGATGGGAAAAGTAGCCTATACAGTATACTTGATGGAAGATATTATAAGTTTTTTAATCCCAAAATACAGTGGATAAAGGATCATAAACAATGCTAATTTTGTTTCACAAGCTTTGTTTTTTTAACTTTTTTTTATCATTTTTGAAGGACATCATCACATATTGTTATTAATAATGTGTTTATTGAAAAGCAGAGACGTATGTAATAACTTAATGTAAAATAGTTAAAAATTAATTTCTAACTTCCTTCACAGGTTTTGGTTCTTTTTCTATGACCAGGTTTACAATCTCTGACAAGATCACTATGTCTGTAGATAAAGGGAATTTTTTTCTTATATTTAAAGAAATATTTATGTCATTTAAACTGAATTAAAACCCTGTACTGTAACCTTTAATCTTTTATTGAAGTGGTATTTCCTGTTCTTTGGAAAGAGAAGGAACACTTAGCACTACTATGTCATTGTTATTTGATTATTGTTTGATTTTGTTTGATTTTGGACACTTTCTAGTCATGTCTTCCTTAATTATTCATTTCTCCTTTTGCCTCTCTCCTTCCCTACCTTTCCTTCCTTCCTCTTTTTTTTTGAAATGTTATTCCCAACTTGTTGGTAGAAAATGTTATTGGATGTTTCTCAGATCATTGTATAGAATTTGAAAAATAGTTACATGCCAAAATACTGGTATTTCACAGAATAAAAACCTCTTAGTATTAAAATAAACTATCTCAGAATTCTACTTTAATTTTTTACAAAATTCCTTTAGTTTATGTCCCTGAACATAATTATGTTTTGACGTCCTCATATCATCCAGTGGACCTTACTTGGAAAGTCAGTCAACACTGCCTGATGAATAGTGTGGTGGAAGCTGGGCACACAACCTTATTTTGACTTTGGTAACCCCCAACCCTTGCTTTTTCCTGCTGCACTAGGCCAAGTGCACTTTGTTTTCCACTCTTAGATCATTCCCTATTTATTAGATCTATTAAATCTATTAAATAGATCTAATTAAATAGTTGTAATTGATCTATTAAATAGATCGAATTCCATAGAATTATTATTAAATCTAATTATTGTTATTAGATCGATTCCATATTTATTACTGGCAGGTGCACAAATGTTTGCATGTGTGAATTGTTAAACCTTTGGCGTAGAGGTGAATGTTTGATCTGTAAGCTTTATGGTGGGATATTCCTGTTTGATGCAATTAAATGATACCATGTGGAATTATGATGAGTACCTCCCATATGCCAAGAATTCTGCTATGAGGTTTACAAAAATACAAATCTTATTTATATATATATATGTGTATATATATTTGTATGTGGTATATATATATATTTGTGAGTGTGTGTATATTTCAGATTCTTAACTGTAATTCCCCCACAAACATAGTTTTTGTTACTAGGATTTGTTTGTGAATGTTAATCTGTTGTCTAGATAATTGAGAGTTGACTGTAAATAACAAACATAAAAGATGTTAAATATTTTATGTCTTTTTTTGGCATAAGTTTTGATTTAGTCGCTAAACTGTATTTCTAGGTTCTAAGCTAAAATGAACTTCAGCATTTACATCAAGTATAACTACAAAGAATCAGAAAAGACATTATGCTTATTTTTCCTTTTGAATGCTCAAGAAATATGAGATTCAAATGACTGGCGGAGTTTTTAGGTATTTGTACTATCCTATCTCCCTTCAGCCCGTTATTCTGCTAGAAATATACAGCATGTTCATAGATAATGGAAGTAAATATGTTATTTATTTGTGCAATTCCTTTCTCCTGTCATAGGTATTTTCACTTTAAAGTGAAATGGGGGCTGAACAAAAAGAAAATTATGTGTCAATTCCCCCCCGCCCTTTTTTTAAGTAGGCTCCATACCCAGGCATGGAGCCCAATGCAGGGCTTGAACTCACGACCCTGAGATCAAGACCTAAGCTGAGACCAAGAGTTGGCTGTTTAAGTGACCAAGCCACCCAGGTGCTCCTTAAACATTTTTAAATAGGTAAAACTGACTTTTATTGGATGTGCAGTTCTAGGAATTTTGACCCATTTAGAGTTTCATGAAAACTCTACCGCAGTCAAGGGCTTTTTGGCCATCTGTAGACCCTCTTTAGCCAACTAAGTCTTTTGCTCATTTTTAAATTGGACTGGTTGTTTTCTTTTTGAATATTTGTTTATTTATATATTTTGGATAGAAGTTCTTTGTCTAATGTGATTTGTAATTATTTCCTCCAGACTGTGATTTGTCCTTTCATTCTCTTAACAGCATATTTTATAGAGCAAAAGTTTTTAACTTTGATAAGGTCTAATTTATCAAATTTTCCTTTTATGAATTTATGTCTTATCTAAGAACTTACTAGATAATACCAGGTCATAAAATATTCTATTTTTTAAAGCTTATAGCTTTTCATTTGTTTATAGATCTGTTATTCATTTTGAGTTAAACTTTTTTAAGGTATAAAGTTGAGGACTAGGTTCCTAGGTTTCTTTTTTTGGTTAACATTCGGGTGTCCAATTATTCCAAAATCATTTGTTGAAAAGGCTCTCCCTTCATTATTGAATTTGAACCTTTGTAAAAAATAAGTTCTTCACATTTGCATAGTTCTATTTCTGGACTCTCTCGTGTTCCGTTGATCTATGTGTCTATCAATACCATACTGTCTTGATTACTGTAGCTTAATAGTCTTGAAATCTAGTAGTGTTAGTTCTCCAGCTTGATCTCCTTTATTAAAATTGTTTTCTAATTCTTTTTCTTTACTATATATTTTAGAATCAGCTTGTCTGTATCTACAAAAATACTGCTAGGGTTTTGACTGGAGCTGTGTTAAATGTATAGAACAATTTGGGAAGAATTGACCTCTTAATACTGTGTTAAGTCTTCTAATCTATGAACATTGTATGCCTCTCCATTTAGTTCAGTCAGTCCTCTTTGATTTCTTTTATCAGAGTCATGTAGGGTTTCAGAATACAGATCCTATGTATGTTTTGATGGAGTTTCACCTAAGTAGTTCATTTTTGTGGTATTTTAAAATTGTTCATTGCTGTTACATAGAAATACTTTTGGTTTTTGCAAAAGGAAATAAAAAAGGCATTTTTCATCTTTCTGTGCATTGAAACCCTTTTGCTGCTCCTTGACTCTGAACCACAGGACTTTTCCTTGACTCTGTCTTTGCATTCATTGTCTGCTTCTGAATTTGGGCTGCCTTCAGTCCTGGCTGGGGTTTAGTGGAGGGAAAAAATCTTTAACTCACTGCCAATTCAGTGGTACTTTGAATTCTTGTCTTTTCCAATCCACCTACCCCAATTTAATTTCAGAGACCTCAGATTGTTTCTTCATGGAATTCTGAGTTTCATAGCTGTATCGTCTTGGACAGACAAGGTAGTGTATGCTTATCTTTCTGAAACAAGAACCAAGACCACTCTCTCTCTTGCAGAGACTAAAATTAAGTCTTTATAATCACATCTCAAGCTTTGTTTACTTATAGCAGGCAATTCACCTATGTGGTGAGATCTTGTAACATTTCTTTCTTGTCTACTCCCTGTTAGGAAATTTATAGTACAACTCTTTTCCCAATTCTGAATACTCAGCTTTTATTTATAGTCTTAAAATATTAAGGGAAAATAGAAATATTTTGGCTCGAGTAAATTATAACTGAAGATGAAATGTCAGAGTAACATATTTGTGATGACTTTCCTTAAAGAAGAGAAGCCATAGTTATATCTGAAATATTGTTTGAATTCAGACTGCTTCTGCTGGCAGCATTGGAAAATTTTAAAAAGGATTGGAGGATTGATATTTTAAAAACAAATTTGTGTGTGTGAAACAAATTGCGTGAAATTTGATATTACACATTTAAAAAATTTTAAGAAAGTAATGAGACATAGAGGCAGATATTTTAAAGAAGGAGTAAATTCACCAAATTTGCATGAGCCTCAGATTTTATTTCCTTTTTATTCACTGCTTTAAAAAATGCTGATTTATCTAGCCAGAAATTCTGCAGCGAGAGCATTGACAATTTTTCATATTAAAGTAAGGACAAATACAATTTCTTTTCAATTTGTTGGCCACTTTTATGCTTAAGATTTGTTTTAGGTATGCCAGGCAAAAGTCAGTAAAACCATGGATTTCTGACCTCATCTTTAGGAATAACTGATGCTTTCAATGTAAATTGTAATAATTCTGTAGTCCAGCATAATTTAGTGTTAGAATTATATAGCTTCAGTTTCAATCTTGTTATGCCTGAAACTGAAAATATTTAGTAACATTTATATCTCTTATGGCATGTTCTTGCATGGGGAAAAAGGAAGCAAACTAAAGGTCAATTCTGGTAGAGGAAGAAAGAACTTACCTACTTTTAGAAAGTGGGTTAAGAGTGCTCTATATTTCCTCTTGCTTTTCTTGGAAAAAAAAATGTACCAAAGTCCAAAAAAATACAATCAAAGTCTTGAAAAGACTAGCTGGGAACGCATTTCAGTTGTGCCTCCATTTGGTAAAGGATAGGAATTGGAAGTGAGGAATGAGTATGTGGTCATGATGAAATGAAAGAGCATAGACTTTGGGATCTTTGGGTTTGAGGGGTGCCTGGGTGGCTCAGTTAAGCAGCCGATTCATAGTTTTGGTTCAGGTCATGATCTCAGGGTCCTGGGATTGAGCCCCATGTTGGGCTCCATGCTCAGGGTTTCTGCTTGAGGATATTCTCTCTCCCTCTGCCCTTCCCCCGGCTCTGTGTCTCTTGCACTGACTCACTCTAAAATAAATAAATCTTTAAAAAAATAAATCAGCGTTTGAATCTAAGCTCTGTTACTAAAATGGTGGATATATTGCTTTTAATGCCTATGAGTTTCTTCTCTTGATTACAGTTGCTTTACCTCCTTAACTTGTAGACTTGTTTGATGAATTCAAAAGGAACAGTTGTAAAGGGACCCAAAACTGCCTGATGATAGTGGTATACTCATATATTATAAATAGAGCCTTGGATGCCTGGGTGGCTCAGTGGGTTAAGTGTTTGCCTTTGGCTCAGGCCAATGGAGTCCCAGTTCAGGCTCCCTGCTCAGCAGGGAGTCTGCTTCTCCCTCTGCTTCTCCTCTCATTGATTCTCTCAATCTCTCTCTCTCTCAAAAAAAAGAGCCTTTATTATACAATAGCTAGAGCAAAAGAGGAAATAGTTTAATAGCTGAGAACTTTCTGAAAGAGCATGTGCTAATGTTCAACCTTAGATAAGCTAGCAAGGAAAATGATTAGCTTATTTAATAGGGTGCTTAGATTTTGGCCTGAGTTACCCAGGTTTGCTTACATTCCTTAAGATTGAGATACAAGATAGTAATGGGTTTCGAGTAGGGTTTGGGCAGGATGGTAGCCTTGCATCTGTGGGTTAGCAGGCTCTTTTTTTCTTTTTTCTTTTCATCTTCCTTTAACTTCTCTTTTGAGTACTTAAACACACGTTCTCATAAACACATCTCATTAGCACAAATTTTTTAGCCCCATCTCATCTGTCTCACATGATAGTAGAACTTGAAGCCTGCAGAGGGTTTGTGTAGACGTTTCAGTCTTTAAGGTGAGCTTGTGATGATGTTAGACTGTTAAGAGAAGCTGTGACAGAATAAAAAGTAATGGACTTACTGGTGATGATTTGAATTTCTCACTGCATGTGCCTGAGAAAACTGACCATATTATTTGGCACCTGGAATCCATAGCCATGTGAGTCCAATAAGGAGCTAGAAGCTGGGGTGCCGGGGTGTCTCAGTGGGTTAAAGCCTCTACCTTTTTGACTCAGGTCATGACCTCAGGGTCCTGGGATTGAGCCCTGCATCGAGCCCTCTGCTAAGCGGGGAGCCTGCTTCCCCCTCTCCCTCTGCCTGCCTCTCTGCCTACTTGTGATCTCTCGCTCTCTGTCAAATAAATAAATAAAATCTTTAAAAAAAAAAAAAGGACCTAGAAGCCATGTGGTAGGATTGATGGAAAACTTAATAGAAAGTATTACTATGAGAAAAGAGTACCTATAATATATAAAGAAACACTATATAGTACCCTAGGCTGTGGGAGAGTAACCAAGGAAGGACAAACTCATAAATTCTCTACAAGACCTCCGTAGAGAAGGTATGATTCAGCCCCCCAAAAGCAGAGAATCCTGTTAGTTTAGCCAAGTTGGAGATGCTCTGGAGTTATTAGGCAAATAGGCCACCCTTTGCAGTGCAGGTGGGGAACAGGTATGGGCTTGCAGCGGAAGTCTGAGTGGTGGTGGGAGATGGGGGAGCAGAAGTTTTATTCTATTGCATGAGTTGGTGGGGATGGGGAGCGTTGGGATGGTAAAGGTTGGGGAGAGGTGTTGTAGAAGGAGCCTCTGGTCAGGGTGTCACCTTCCAGGCCGTAGGTGACGATGTGCTGGCTGCGAGGGGCCCTGCCAATTGCGACGGGCCCTCCTCTGCACAGGGAGGGAGCATTCAGAGCCTTCACTCTGTAGGGGCTCTTGTTTCTATGTCGTGAGGAACTCAGATCATTTCCAAGAGGAGAGGCTGCAAGATCACAGAGGGATCGTGTTCTGTGCCCGTGTCTTGGGAAGGCTTTACTAGATATCTCTCTCCACACACACACTCCCAAACTCCAGCCCAGGCAGGGAATTCCAGGAAGCCAATCTATAGTGTCTTTCAGTGCTTTCTATACAAAAGCTTAACATCGTCTACTTTAAAGGAGAAATGCTTAACGGAATTCCATTGTTTGTATCACAGGGCCTGCATTGAAGGGTATGTTTGGAATTGAGATGAAGTGAATTGATAACTCATACAGTAACTTATTTTGAAGAAGTGAGGGTTTATGCCAGGATATCAAATCTATAAACTATGTAAATGTTAATTTGATACTCATTTTGCCTTGCATGCTACTTCCTGTCTTCTGAAGGATTGATTTGTAAAACTATTGAAAACTAAAATCACACCAGTGGCACGTGAAAGACTTGCTGAACTTTGATCATAACATCCCTTAAATCTGCTGGGAGCTGTTTAAGTTTGCAGCAACTGGTCTCAAGTTACAGATAGTCATTTGGTGGCAGATGGTGTTTGGGGTTGTGGCTTAAGGGGAGAAACCCCAGGTCTGATTTTCCATCTCTGTTACCCCATCACCTCTTCCTACCTTGCTTGGCAAATGCAACCCAGCAGGGACCTAACATTGCCTAGCTTGGTGATGCTTGCACATGAATGGATTTTCTGTTACATTGATATTTTACCTGTAACTGATGACATCAACAGGATTCCTAGAAATAATGCCTCATTTTCCTTCTAGTCTCATGAATAGCATTGACTTGTAGAATCTTTACAGGCAATACTAGATGTGAAAGAATTTCAGTTAATTTTTTTCCTTTATACAATTTTATTAACTAAACTCCTTTCCCTTCTTTTTGGGAGGCCAGCAACTCCATCTATCATTATACATATAAAGTAAGGAGTTGGTTGCCTGGAAAGAAACTCAGCCTCTTTTTAAGGCTTTTTATTAATTATAATCAGTTCATGTTAATATTGCCTTATTATAAATATGCATTGTAGAAAATTAGAAGATACTGATAAGCAAAAGTAAGATAAAGTAACATTCTCTTGTCTAGAGATTATTCCTATTTATACTTCAATATGTAGAATTCAGGATCTGTTTATTTCCACATATATCTGTTTTTACCCAAATGAAATACTGTTTTGGTCATGCTGGTTTATCAACTGCCTTTTTTTTTTAATGCTTGTTGCCTTTCCATGTTGATAATCTTATGTAATAATTATGTAATAATCTCAGTCCGTTGTCATACTGGCTCAATTGCCTCAGAAACATTTGCAGGTACTTTGTTCTAATTAGGAACTAACAAGGATGTTGCTTGGCATCTGATTATGTCCTGTAAACTTCTTCAGGTAATGGCCCTGACTTTGAGGAGAACAGGCAATTTGCCCTACACAATATTGCACTTTCTGGATTTTTCTGTGGCTTCCTTTGGTGGTATGAGTGTGTTCTTTGATTCCTTTTTTTGAAAAAGTCAGATCTAAGCAACATGGATTAAAATTAAATCGTGTTTGACTAGAGTATATTGTAGATAATGTCCTATATTTCATACCATGTCACATCAGGACCATTGTCCCTGTGCCGTCTGTATTCTTCAGACCACGTTGTCTGCTGCTTCCTGGGCCCAGCTTCTAGTTCTATATTTGGTATTACTACATATCAAAAATCCTAGTTTTTCAGACTGATAAAAATCTTACACATTTTCTTTGAAAGCGTTTTAAAATTTCTGAATGAGGGGCGCCTGGGTGGCACAGTCATTAAGCCTCTGCCTTCAGCTTGGGTCATGGTCTCGAGGTCCTGGGATGGAGCCCAGTGTCGGGCTCCCTGCTTGGCGGGAAGCCTGCTTCTCCTCCTCCCCCTGCTTGTATTCCCTTTTTCAGTGTCTCTCCCTGTCAAATAAATAAATAAAATCTTTAAAAAAAATGAGTGAAACTTTGAAGTAATTTTTAAAGAAAATCTACATTTTAAAGTTTTCAGGGCTCACTTTTCAGAGCTTTCTTTAAGCATGTATTATTTCATGACTTTAATGTAGGATCTTTGGTCTCAAGAAAATAGGAGGGCATGGAGATATTTTAGATGTATGTTCTTTATGATTGTCTAAAAAGATCTACTATGGCAATGTATAAACACTGTAAGAGGCTGTGATGAAGATACTGTATATAGTCCTGGGTGAGTGAATGTAATTGGAGGGTGGCCATTGGTCACTCTATTTATTCTCGAAGCAAGGAAGGTTTAGGAGATAATTGCTATGGTAATTTTAGTAAAATATATAGAATAAATAGAAATGATTAGTAGTAACACCATGAAAAATATTTTAAGTGGCATTTAATTTAATTTTTTAAACCTTAAGGAACTGCAAGTTTTATCAAAATTAAAAGGTATCATTTTCCCGTTACAAGTTCTATTTCTTTCTCTCGGTCTCTCTCTCCACACACACACACACACACACACACACACACTCTCTCTCTCTCTCCCACACACATATATGGATCATATTCTTCTTTGGTTTCTATATCCTTTTAGTCTTGTTAGTGCTTCAAAATACTGTGTTGCTTTAAAACATTTTTTTAGAGACTTCTCCTTTTAGAAATGCTGTTGTAAAGGAATAACTTTAAAAGAAACATCTAGGGTAGTTTCCCTTTCAAAATAAATATATTTGATTACTTGATATGTGGAAGCAACTTTTCCCTAGAGATGAAGATGAGAAGAGTCCTAGAAGGAAGTGGGCTTAGTGGAGACTGGTAACTGTGATAAGTATTTCTTACAATGCACTTTTGTTTGTATTGGCTCTTACTGTTGGCATTGATTTAGAAGACTTAACAATTCATATTCTTTGCTTTTCTTAACAATACTAGGTCTTAAAGACTCATACTTGTTGGGTGGGGAAAGGATTTGTGAGTTTAACAATGTCTTTTGCTCTTATATGTAAATAGTGTTGATTTAATAAGAAAACACTAGAGCAACCCAGAGCAGGGAAGGTAGAGAATGGGGTATGGTGGGAAAGGGGGTGTCTCTGTCTTTGAACCATCAGGCTTTGTGTTGGAGGATGAAATTTCCTTGTGGTTCCTGGTTGAGTTCGTATACCTGTGCTATACAGGTCCTGAGTCCCTGTTCTTTCCCTTCTGCTGTCATTGTTGTTCAGAAGTGAGCACTTGACAGAACAATGGAATTTACCAGATGGTATGAAATTCACTGGGACATCACTGTGCCTAGTAAAGGGTCACTGAAATGTCGGAATTCTAAATATGGCATTGTATAATTCTTTAGTGTGTGCCTGCATTTTATCTCACCTGATTTTTGTCTTCGGTGCCTGCTTCGCCCCATTTCCTCCCACAAAACACCCAAAATGAACTTTTATTTATATACTTCTGAAAGTTCTAATCAGCAGCTCCCCCAGGTATGATACGTCCCAAACTCAAAGGCATTCTTTTTACCCCTTGTAAGTAGCATTTGTTTTTATTTTATTTTTTTATTATGTTATGTTCATCACCATACAGTATATCATTAGTTTTTGATGCAGTGTTCCATGATTCATTGTTTGTGTAAAGCACCCAGTGCTCTATGCAGTACGTGCCCTCCTTATTACCCATCACTGGACCAACCCATCCCCCCCCTCTAAAACCCTCAGTTTGTTTCTTGGAGTCCGGAGTCCATAGTCTCTCATGGTTTGTCTCCCCCTCCGATTTCCCCCCCTTCATTTATTCCCTTCCTTCTCCTAATGTCCTCCGTGCTGTTCCTTGTGTTCCACAAATAAGCGAAACCATATGATAATTGACCTTCTCTTGTAAGTAGCATTTAAACAAGTAGGGTTTCCTTTTATCGTCTATCTATGGAATGCTTTATGGTATGCAAAATTTAAGCCTTATAATGCTGTGAGAATAGGGACTGCTATCACCAGGATACAGATGAGAAGTCTCTGGCTCAGCCTCCACCCCTTCAGTTTTGAATTTTGGATTTTCAAAGAGCTTAGCACATTAAAAAGGCAGATAATTTTTTAGCTTAACATAGAGAGCTCTGCTGTTGATGTCCTCAAATTCATTCTTCCTCCTTTAAAGTATGTAGGACCTGACACTTGCAGATAGAAAGTCAAATGATTTGTGGGTGGGGGAGGTCCAAATTATGTTTAAATAATTGACTTGTATAAAAATTATTTTCATCATCTGGCAAAACTTTTTATAATGTGAATTTTAAGACACCCCCCCAAAATCTTCATAATTGAAAAGTGCTTTTCTAATAAATGACCCTAATTATTTTCATACTTCATAACAGTTTATAAAGGAAAATCCTTATGGTCTTATTAGTATTCCAGATACACGAAATGATACTAACCTGAGCCTGCTATAAAATAGGTACTTATGTTTAGTTTTGAATTGTTGAATAGGTCTGCCCACAAATATCTGTCTTACTATATAATATACTAGGATATTTTTATTTTTGTTTTTTGGATTTTATTCTTTGCTGTATGTAGATCCATTAAAATTGGAAAGGAATTTCACATAGAACTTAACATGGAAGCTTTAAAAACAAAAGTCTATCAAAGTACAACATGCTTCCAGGTCACTAGTGATTTCAGTCATAAGAATCTGTGCAAGAACATAGATAAATTATGGCAGAACATTATAATAGTCTCCTATTTGTTTTCCTCTAGTATTTTCCAGCAAAATAAATGTCAAAATTACATGTAAAAATACTGGAAATTAAGTTTTATTTTTTGTTGTTTTTTGGTTTTTTTTAAAACATTATGTATGTATGTATGTATCTATTTAACAGAGAGAGAGAGATCACAAGTAGGCAGAGAGGCAGGCAGAGAGAGGGGGAAGCAGGCTCCCTGCCGAGCAGAGACCCCGATGTGGGGCTCAATCCCAGGACCCTGAGATCATGACCTGAGCCGAAGGCAGAGGCTTTAACCCACTGAGCCACCCAGGCGCCCCTCCTTTTTTTTTATTTTTAAAGAAAAGGATACAGCCTTTCTTTAATGGGTTACCACTGCCATGTAGTAGAGATTTGTTCCATCTGGAAAAGATGTCCCATTTATTTCTACAATTTAAGTGGTGTAGAAGTCACTCCAGAAGAAATAAAAGTATTTCAAAGGTCTAAATAATTCTACTACGGGTTGGGTCTGGCCCATAAGGGTAAATTTAAGAGTTTCTGCTCCTTGGTGGGGAGACTGCTTTTTGGGAGTAAGAAGCAAAAAGATGAATTTGGTAATTCTTTTTTTCTCCCAAGCTGAGCAGTGATCCCTGTTTGGAAATTTAGTAGAGTTTTGTGGTACAAATGTTTATGAGTAGGAACTGTAGGGTGTGTCTTCCAATGGAATGTCCACTTCAAGGAGAGATTTCAGGATATAGTCAGCCTTGGAAGGGAATTAATCTCGGGGTAGAGCAGCAGCAGGTCACTTAATCTTCCTAAATATTGATTTTTAGGGCAGGAGTGTTTGAGAGGCAAGATCTTCACAGAGAAAGAGTATATGCTCAAAAGTGTTCTCTCTGTATACAAAGCATTAGTAAAAAATTGATATTTCAAAAATTTAAGTATTACTAGAAGTCTCTTTGAGTTAAAAAATTTTTAAGTGACTTGAAAAAGTAAGGAAACTTTTTTCCTCATGACATCTAATATTAGGTACTTTACATATGCAATTTTAATACAAGTGGTATAGTGATTGGTACTGCTCAATTTGAAAGTTGAAATTGAGGCTTACAGAGGTTAAATAATTTGCTCAAGGTCATGTAGTGAGTAATGGAGTCTGAATTTGGTCTTAGATTTTTTTGAACCTGGGTTATATGTTTCATCATCATGATCCTATGTGAAAAGTTGACAATTTCCAATTATGAGATAACCAAGGCCCTAACTCTGTTCTTTTTGGACCCATGGCAATTAGTTCAGGAAGTTTATCTACTTAAAATAGCATCTGTTATGTGTTTATCAAAGGTGGATTTGGGTTAAAAAATAACATGAGCACTTATCTGATCCTTTTTGATATCTTAATATAAATGTGTATTAACAGTTTTTAGTTTTAGAACAGAAAAACTAGCTATTTTAAACAAAGCAAAAAAACCCAATACTTATAAAAATGTTGACAGTTCGGACAGGTTATTCAAAATGGCAGTATAGGAAGATCCTGAACTCACCTCTTTCCATGGACACAACAGATATACAACTACATATGGAACAATTCCCTCTTGCAAAGAACCTGAGAACTAGCAGAACAGCTTCACAACAAAAGATAAAAATTCCACACTGAGATAGGTAGTAGAAGCACAGATACTCTCATCAAAACCCCGCCCCTGCTGTGGCAGCCCTCAATAGGGATAGTGGGGAGGCATCTCAAGACAAAAAGAAGCAACCAAACAAAATGTATACGGAGCTTCTTCCTAAGCAGCGAGGGGTTTATACCCCATATCATGCATGGACCCGTCCTTGGGTCCTGCACTGTAGAGACAAAACTCAAAATGTCTGGCTTTCAAAACTAACAACGATTATGTTCAGAGGAAACATAGGGCTATAGGCAATGAAGATTCTGTTCTTAAAGGGCTTGTGCACGGACCCAGTCATCCCTGGACCCATTGCAAAAACCAGCAGTTTGAAAATAGCCTAGACTTTAGGTGAAGAAGACTCACTTGCTAAACTTCGTGTCTGCAAGAAGAGCAGATGTCCGTGGGGACTCTGGGGACTAAATGCTGACAGAAGCTATTTTTACAGGCTCCCTCTACCTTGCTGGCCTTGGTGCTGGTGACCATTTTTGTACTATCGCTCTAACCACTTAGCAGCAGGTAAATGGCCCCATCTCCATGAGCCACTGGAGCAGCACTGCCAGACACAACCTTCTGAACTGCTTGTGCAACACCACTAGTTTTAGTAGGTGAGCAGCCCTGCCCATGACCCCTATTCTATTTGCAGAGCTCAGTCAGACAGTGGGCAAGCAGCCCTGACCCTTTGTGCCACTGATGCACCCCCTCAGAGCCAATAGGTGTGTATGGCCACATAGAGGATGCCCCTTAAGCACCAGGCTCAGGTCAGCAGAGGGGATTGTGTTTCTGGACCTGAGGGGTCTGAAACAATCAAGAGAGAGAACTCCCGATAGATAACCAAGGACTAGGGTAAGGTTAAATGACAGGGTTCAAGTCCTATATAGAGGTACTTTTTCAAGACAGGTAGAGGCCACTGTTTTACAATATACAGAAAGAAACACAGAGTCAAGCAAAATGAGGAAACAGGAGCATGTACCAAGTGAAGGAAAGGATAAAACCCTAGGAAAAAAAACCTTAACAAAATGTATATAAGCAATTTATCTGATAAAGAGTTCAAAATAATGGTCATAAAGATGGTCATTGAACTCTGGAGAAGAATGGATGAATGCACTAAGAACGTCAACAAAGAGATAGAAAATGTAAGAAAGTACCAAACAGAACTCACAGAGCTTAAGAATAGAATAATTGAACTGAAAAATATACTATAGGGAATCAACAACAGACTAGATGATACAGAAGAACAGATCAGTGACTTGGAAGGCAGGATAGGGAAAATCACCCAAACAACAGCAAAAAGAAAAAAAATAATTTAAAAAATGAGGATAGCTAAAGGGATCTGTGGGATAACATCAAGCATACTCACATTTGCATTTATAGAGATCCCAGAAGTAGAAGACAGAGAAAAAAGGCCAGAAAACTTTCCTAACATTGGGAAAGAAATAGACATCCAGGTCCAAAAAGTACATAGAGGTCCACAGAAGATGAATCTGAAGAAATGTACATAAGACACATTATAATTAAAATGTCAGAAGTTAATAAAAAGAAAACTTTAAAGACAACAGGAGAAAAACAGCTAGTCACATGCAAGGCAAACCCTTTGAGACTCTAGGGTGCCTGGGTGCCTCTGACAGTTAAGCATCTGACTTCCGCTTAGGTCATGATCCTGGGGCCCTGGGATCATGTCTGGCATCAGGCTCCCTGCTCAATGGGGAGTATGCTTCTCCCTCTCCCCCCTGCTCATGTTCTCTCTTTCTCTCTCTTAAATATAGAAATAAAGTCTTAAAAGAAAAAAAGAAACCCCATAAGACTCTAAATAAGTTGATTGTTTTTGGGGCAGAAACTGTAGAAGGGAGTAGCATGATGTACTCAAAGGAAAAAACTTCCAAGAATACTCTACCCAGCAAAGTTGTCATTCAGAATTGAGTGAGTTTTTCAGAGAAGCAAAAGCTAAAGGAGTTCATCGTCACTTAACCGGCCCTATAGAAATTGTTAAATGGACATGTTTACGCTAAAAAGAAAAGGTCATAACTAGAAATAAGAAAATATGTGAAAGAAAAAAATCTCACTGGTAAAGGCAAATATTATAGTAAAGATAGTGGATCAACCACTTATAAAGTGAGTATGAAAGTTAAAATACAAAAGTAGTAAATTAACAATCAGGAAGTAATACACAAAATACAAAGATGTAAAATATGTCGAGAATATTAAATGTCAAGGGAGAGTAAAAATATAGTATTTTTATTTTTTATGTTTTTTGTTGATCAACCACTTATAAAGTGAGTATGAAAGTTAAAATACAAAAGTAGTAAATTAACAATCAGGAAGTAATATACAAAATACAAAGATGTAAAATATGTCGAGAACATTAAATGTCAAGGGAGAGTAAAAATATAGTATTTTTATTTTTTATGTTTTTTATTTTTTTAAAGATTTATTTATTCTAGAAAGAGCATGAGTAGAGGGAGGGGCAAAGGGAGAGAATTCCATGCAGACTCCCTGCTGAACATGGAGCCTGATGTAGTGCTCAGTTCCACAATCCCAAGATCATGACCCAAGCAGAAATCAAGAGTCAGGTGCCCAACCTACTGAGCCACCCAGGCATCCCAAAATGTAATGTTTTTAGAATGTAGTCAAACTTGTGACTATCAACTTAAAATAGACTGCTGAATCTATAGGTTATTATATATGAACCTCATGATAACCGAAAACCTATAGTAGATAAACACACACACAAAAATACTGAGAAATGAATCTAAACATACCACTATAGAAAGCTGTCACACCACAGAGGAAGAGAATAAGAGATGAAGAAAGGAAAAACAACAACAAAAATAACCAGAAAAATAGTTAACAAAATGTTAATATGTACATACTATCAAAAAAATACTTTAAATGTAAAGGGACTAAACTTTCAAATCAAAAAATAATAAGGTTGGTGAATGAGTTAAATAAAAAAAACAAGATCCATCTGTATGCTTCCTACAGGAGACTCACTTCAAATCTAAAAGGCACACACAGACTGAAAAGAAAGGAATGGCAGAATAAATTCATGCAAATGGAAATGATAAGAAAGCTGGGGTAGCAAGACTTATATGAAACAAAATAGACTTTAGATCAGAGATTGTAACAAAAGGCAGAGAAGGGATTACATAATCATAAAAAGATCAACCTAACAAGAGGATATAACATTTGTAAACATTTGTGTACTCAACATAGAAGTAACTAAATATATGAAATAAATATTAACAGACATAAAAGAAGTTGACAGCAATACAATAATAGAGACTTTAATACCCCACTTACATCAATGGGTAAATCAGACAGAAAAATAAACAAAAAAGATTGGATTTAAATGACATATTAGACTAGATGGATTTCATAGATATCTATAGAATGTTGTATCCAAAAACAGCAGAATACATGTTCTTTTCAAGTACAAACAGAACGTTCTCTAGGATAGATCACATGTTAGGCCACAAAACAAGTCTTAATAAATTTAAGAAGATTAAAATCCTATCAAGCATCTTTTCCAACCATAGTGGTATGAAACTAGAAATCAATTACAAGAAAAAAAAACTGGGAAAAAAATACAAACACATGAAGCCTAAACAATGTGCTACTAAACTAATGGGTTGATGAAAAAATCAAAGGGGAAATAAAAAAAAAATCCTGAGACAAATGAATATGGAAATACAATATTCTAAAATTTATGGGATGCAGCAAAGGGAAGTTCATATTGATATAGTCCTACCTCAAGAAACAAGAAAAATCTCAAATAAACAGTCCAACTTTACATCTAAAGAAACTAGAAAAAGAAGAGATGAAGCCCAAAAGTAGTAGAAGAAAGGAAATAAAGATCAGAGTTAAAATAAATGGAATAGAGACAAAAAAAGAAAATGGAGATCAGTGGTAATAAGAGCTGTTTCTTTGAAAAGATAATCGTAATTGACAAATTTTTAATCAGACTCATCAAGAAAAAAGGAGAGGGCTTAAATAAATAAAATCAGAAATGAAAGAGAAGTCCCAACTGGTATCACAGAAATACAAAGGATCATAAGAGACTTCTGTTAATGATTATATACCAACAAATTGGACAGTTTAGAAGAAATGGATTCATTCCTAGAAACACAGTTTTCTAAGACTGAATCGTGAAGAAAAAAATAACTTTTGAATAGATCAAGATTACAAGTGAGATTGAATGAGGAATCAAAACAAGTTTAAAGAAGCTAAAGTCCAGGAGAAGATGACTTCACTGGTGAGTTTTATCAAACACTCAAAAGATTTAATCCCAATCTTTCTCAAACTATTCCAGAAAATCGAAGGGGAGAGAATGCTTCTAAACTCATTTAATGAGGCCAGCTTTACCTTAATGCCAAACTAGACAGATGCACAATAAAAGAAAATTACAGGCCTGTATCCATGATGAACAAAAGTCCTTATCAAGATATTAGCAAACAAAAGTCAACTACATTAAAAGGACTATACACCATGATCACATGGGTTTTTTCCCAGGGATGCAAGGATAGTTCAACATCCACAAGTCAGTCAACATGATACACCACATTGATCATCTCGGTAGATGCAGAAAAAGCATTTGACAAAATTTAACATATTTATGATAATAACTCTCAACAAGGTATATGTAAAGGGAATATACCTCAACTTAATAAAGTCTATTTGTGATAAACTTACACTTAACATACTCAGCATTGAAAAACTGAAAGCTTTCCTCTAAGATCAGAGCAAGACAAGGATGTCCATTCTCACCACTTTCTTTCAACATAGTTTTAGAAGTTCTAGACAAGCAATTAGGCAAGAAAAAAATAAAAGGCATCCAAATTAGAAGAAGTAAAACTGCCACTATTTGCAGATGATATCACATATAGAAACCTTAAAGATTCTACCAAAAATGGTTAGAATTAATAAACAAATTCAGTAATTGCAGGATACAAAAGTAACATACAGAAATTTGTTGAGTTTCTATACACTTATAATGAACTAGCTGAAAGAAAAATTAAGAAAACAATCCCATTTACAGTTACATAAAAAAAATAAAGTACCTAGTTATAAATTTAACCAAGGAGCTGAAAGACTTTACTCTGAAAACTGTAAGATATTGATGAAGGTAATTGAAGACACAAATAAATGGAAAGATATTGTGCTCATGGATTAGAAGAATTTATTTTGTTAAAATGCCCATACCATCCAAAAAAATCTACAGATTCAGTGGAATCCTTATCAAAATACCAACAGTGTTTTTCACAGAACTAGAACAAGTAATCCTAAAATTTGTATAGTGTCACAAAATGCCTCAAAGAGCCAAAGTAATCTTGAGAAAGAACAAAGCTGCAGTTATCATGCTCCCTGATTTCAAGTTTTCTACAACGTCATTGTAATTAAAAAGTATGGTCAGGCAGAAAAACACATAGATCAATGGAGCAGAATAGAGCACCCAGAAATAATTCACACATATATTGTTAATTAATCTATGACAAAGGCAGGAATATACAATGGGGAAAAGACAGTCTCTTCAATAAATGGTGTTGGGGAAACAAAACAGCTATATTCAAAAAAAAAAGAAAAGAAAGAAACTAGATCACTATTGTACAACAATATACAAAATTAACCCAAAATGGACTACGGACTTGAATGTAAGACCTGAAACGATAAAAATCCTAAAAGAAAACATAGGCAATAAGCTCCTTAACATTGATCTTAATGATGGATGAGAACTTTGTTTTACATGGCCACATTTCCTGAATTTCCTTACCCCCAACCCTCATTAAAATATCACCTTTGGCTCTTTTCAGGGTGATGAAAATGTTCTAAAATTGATTATATTGATAGTTGCATAACTCTCTGAATATATTAAAAAACACTGAATTTTATACTTCAAATGGGTAAATTTTACCATATGTGAATTATATCTCAATAAAGCTTTTATGTTTTTAACATCTAAAAAAATATCACCTTTGGCCTTTCTGCTCATGTGTCTCATGGAAGATTTTTTGATCCTTCCTTTCTGATGTTTTAAGATATATAGGTGACAAGAATTTTTTTTTCCATGCCTCTAGAGACTTTCTCAGTGGATAAATAAAATATATAAACATTTAAAATAACTTGATTAATAGATAACAGCTCTACTTTTTTTTTTTAATTTTGAGAAGTTAGATATTATAGCAAGTGCAACAGGTGATGCTAGAGCTAATCTCTAGTTTTTAATTTCCAAATACCAGAAAAAAATAGCTATAACTCTGGGAGAGCATTCTAAGTCTATTATATCTCTGGAAGAATATTTTTCAGAGGACTTTTTCAAAGATAAGCTGCAGAGAATCAAGTATTTACAATACAAACATACATATATAGTTACATACATTTTCCTGAATGGAAGTAACTTCCATATGCATTTTCTTGGGGATTTCTGAAGGGAGTTGTCCTGTGGAGAGTACATTAGAAGGTACTCGTTCAAATTTTGCAGTGTGTTTGGAAAGGAAGTAATTTCTAGGCTAGTGTTCTGTCTTTTAGCATTGTTTTTAGTTCAGATGCTTAAAACTTGTCAAAAGTTTAACTGATTTCTAGAGAGAAGTAGGGAGTTCTCCAAAGCACTTTCCCCCTCATTGATGGATGCTATACTATGTAGAGCATTTTTTTCTTGAGTTCCTAGTGTAGTCTCTCCATTTTTTTTAAAAGCTTTTATATTTAGTAAGCAAATATAATACCAGTCATTGAAGGTTAAGGGATAAATTGAAGAAGGAATCTCTTTGTTCATGTTTAGTTACAAAGAGTATTTATATTTGATATTTTTATCTTGATATTTATATTTTTGTCTTCATCTGTTTCCTCTCAAAGCGTTTGAGTATAAGGAGAAAAAAAATTGGTAAGCGTAAAAGAAAACACACACACACACACACACACACACACACACACACACACACCAGCTGGCTGTTTTGGAAGTGTCCATAGTTATGTAATCAGACCAGTATGCGTAAAACATCCATCAACTTAAGAGCAGGAAAGTAAGTAATAATCTTAGCAGAGAATTATCCATTTGTATTCAGTTATTACTTATTTTTGAAAATGTCCTATAAAGGGGGTAATTGCAGAGAGAATATCTGCAATTACAATCTAGATTTTGATATGAGAGGTAGGCTTGCTGATTATAGGTTTTCAGGTAGATATTTAAGTAGTAATTAAATTAATCTTATATTTCTACCTGTTCTGAAATGTGAATAGAATTAAGGCTAAAAATAGAGTTTTGAGAATTAATGGGTTAACTACCACCACTAATGGATTGGCTACAAGATACATAGCTATTATCTTCTGAGCCCGTGCTCTGTGACAGACACGGTCTCAACTTCCCGTCTCTCTTTATTATTCTTGTTCTTGAATAAAATTGCATTTCCTTTGGAACATTCTTATTCTCCTGGGCACAGAGGTAATATTAATATTGTTTTTTTCTTATGCCCTCTTTTTTGCTTCTTATTATCCTGTATTCTTGGAAGAGAAGGCACAATCAAGAATCTCACTGCTTTGGGGATTCCTACCATCTGGCCAAACACGCTTGACGACATTCATAGCTGCCCAACTCCTACAGTTTTTTCTCCGTCCGCTCAACCTGTCATCATGATCTTTATTAAGATAGGGTATTTGATTCATCCACCGCCCTATCTTAATGGTCTTGTTTTTTTTTTAATATTTTATTTATTTATTTGAGAGAGAGAGAGAGAGAACATGAGATGGGAGAGGTCAGAGGGAGAAGCGGGCTTCCCACTCAGCAGGGGGAGTTGTGGGACTCGATCCTGGGACTCCAGGATCATGACCTGAGCCAAAGGCAGTTGCTTAACCAACTGAGCCACCCTGGCGCCCAATGTTCTTGTTTTTAATTAGAACTTCTGTACTCCTATAAACCATCTCTCTTGTTACTAACTGGAATTAGCATACCTCTGATACAATAAATTCAGAAACTCCACTCTACAAATTCTTATTCTCTTTTCTTTCCTATTTCTTGTATTCTGCTCTTTATATTTCTTTAACATATTTTATTTTTCTGATTATCTGGCTTCTCATGCGTTTGTTTCTCTGTTCTATCTAAATTCCAGGGGCGGTCATTCTAACTTTCTTCAATAGCTGGCTCAATTTCAAGCTTTCTCTTTTCCCTAGATAGACTTTTGTTCAGCATGCACATGCCACCAACCGTAAAACTAATCAGCCTGAACTGGAGTCTCTCCTATTTCAGTTCTGCAGCTGATGGGTGCTACTGGAGGGAGAAAGTGGGTCCAGATAACCCAGTGGTGGAGTGTTTGCATATATCTTTTGTAATTTTCATAATTTCCATGGAAGCTATCCTTATCACCTTTTTCTAGATTAAAAGAAGGAAGGGGGAGGGAGAGGAGGAAGAGGAAAGTCAGGTGTAAACCCAAGCCTTCTGATGCATGACTGCACAAAGGATCAGCAGTTCCAGATGTCACTTCTGCACATCAGTCTTTCTTCAAGAGGTCTCTTACTCTGATTGTCAGACTCCTGGGCTGCACTCTACACTGGCTTTAAGACTGTCTCCATAGCAATGCCCATGACTAGAGTAATGCCAGCCTCTGTTAGATTTGGTCTTGAGTTATCGTCAATCTGAGTAGTAAGGTTGTGAGATTTTGCTATTCGTTTTAGGGTAATTAGGGTCCACTTATATGGCTAGTTAATGGGAATCAGTCCCAACTAGTCACCAGGACTGCCACACTGTGTAGGAAGTACAAAATTGATACTGGGGAAGCCACTGATAAGCATTTTTTTTTGGTGGCTGATACTTTTATTCAGTATAAAAAAAGAAACATTTTCAAATTCGAATAGCTTATTTCCAGTTTGCTTACAGAAATTTAGAAAACTAAATCATCAGAGAAGACAGTCTGAAATCAGTGAAATAATTTGATTTTAGGGTTCACTTTCCTGAGACAACTCATATGGGAGTAGGGAAGGTATTATTATTTTAGTAATTCCAATTTGGGGTTTTATGAGCCATACAAGCTGGAGGATAAAGAATGCAAAATAATTGAGATTGTAGGTGAAAGCGTAACTCAGGTGATTAGCCAAGTAGTGTATGGTGGATGGCAAGAAAATGAAGCTAGGGTATTTATTTGATGGGTCAAGTTCATGGGGTGCAGAGGTTAATTACAGGATTTGAAAGGTGTAAGAAGTTATAATCAGGATAGGATATTAAAGCTTGACATATATGATGTGGTGAAATTTCAGGTAATTACAAGGTCCTGTGGTGATGGGGTACAAGTGCGAAGAAGTCGGTGAACTTAGATAGGGTGTTGAATGGACCATCAATATGATCTCTGGAATTTTAAGTGAGAGCTAAAAGGAAGGGTAAGTTTACTATGAGCCAGATGTCAAGTTCCTCAGTGTTTGTAGAAGGCGACCCATGGTTAAGTGATTAACATGGATAAAGCAGCAATATACCTAGATGGCCATACCCTTGGAGGAAGAAGAGTGTTGCTATGAGCTAGAGTAACACATTCCTGTGGAAGGTGCAGAAGGGATTTAGGGAGATGCGGACTCTGTTCCCTTTCCTTGATCTGCCATTTGAGAAGTCTGTGATGGAGTTGCCATAACTAAGGAAAAGGCAGTCTACATAAGCGTCTTGGGAATCAGAAAGCAATTCCAGAATTCCTGTTGAAAGGACTGTGGGTAGGGTTGGTGAGAAAGAACCTGGAAAAGTGACCCTAAGCCACTTGTTGACAGGAATTAGGGATCTGAGGCTGAGAGGTATGGAGTTATGAAATAGACTTCCTTTAGGCTCGTTGTGGTGTGATTTGAGACCTTTTTTGTTGTGTGTTAGTGTTATCACTGGCTCTTTGAGCCACTCCTGCTAGACCACCCATAAACTGGGCTACTTGCTCTTTTCTGATCCCCGCCTGGCTCTGCTCACATAAGCAGTTTTCCAAATGTCTCTCCCACTCCATCTCAACGTCTATGATCAACCTCCTCCTCCAGGATCAACCTCCTGTAAAACCATGTCAACCCTCACCTCCTCTGGGATGTTTTTTTCATATTTCTACCCAGATATATATTCTTTGTTTTATTTGGCATGACTCTTGAGGTGCTTTGTGTGTATTTAGTGCAGGGCAGCATATTTTCGTTCATTTCCTGTACTACCTAGCATGGGTCCATTCCCTTTGTGTGTGTCAAATACCTTGCTGAATATGGCAGTCAAAAGGGACTCCCGAGTGTAGAGGGAGCCCTCCAGGTTCCTAGAGTTTTAATTCATGTGTTGAAATATTCCCGATTCATTTCTCCATGCAGCAGGGTCAACTTTATTAACAAGAATTATTTATATACTTAGAAAAACTCTCAACTGAACTTAAGATGTATATTCATCTGAAAAGCTCGATTTATTTTTTTGATATCACTGCTTCATTTCAGTCTCTTTATCTTCAGCTGCCTGTTTTATATCTCTCTGGTGAACAAAATCCCCCCTTTCTTGAGGGGTGGGGTGGAGATTTCCTCTAGCAATTCATTAATCAAAGAAGACTTCAGCTGAAATTCATGTATCAGCTTCGTACTTTCTTCCTGGAGAACAAGCCGCAGATTTTTTTTTTTTCTTTCTTGGGCTCAAACATGCCGAAAACCCCCATTAAGTAGAAAGCATACTTAAAGGATGACTGGAATATCTGTACAAGGTTTATTTTTGCTACCATAGCAACTGCCAGCGGTTACATTGTCTCTCACTTTTGGAGCTCCTAGCTCACATGAAAAATGTTTGGTGTAACTGGTGTGACTTTCAGTATTGACCCCTGCTGGAAGTTGCGGCTCTGTCCCCAGTTAATCATGAAGAGCTTTGCCTTTAAAAACAACGAAACAAGCGAAAACCAAAACAAACCAAAAAAGCCCTAACTCTTTAAATCTTTGACTACTTCAATTTTTCATGGGATTCTCTAGAGGTATTCTCATGAACATCTGAGTACTTTTCCTTAGATATCAATTTAGTCTTTATAGTCATTATTTAAAAAAATCACTTTTTGACTCTTCTAGTACTGATAGAATAAAAAAAAAAATGAAAATGACTAATTTTTTGTCTTAAATGATCCATAACGTAGGATGGGAAATAGATGATGTGTAATAAGTGAGTGTCCTTTTCTAAGTGTTCAGTGAACATAGGACAGGGAACTAGCATGTTCGTGAGAGGAACGGGGAGAAGAGAAGTAGGGGTGTCTTTTCAGAGGAATTGACATTAGAACTGGCCTTTTTTTGAGAACCAGTGTTTTGGACAACAGATACGCACATATCACTAAGGGTTTCACAGAAGGAGCTGTGCAAAATATGTGTATTGGGAACTGTGTATATGCTTTAGCAATGTGTAAGGAACTTGTGGGACCGAAGAAATATCTGTGAATTCTTTAAAGAAAAGGACTAAAATTTAATTAGAGATTCAAAATACAAACACAAAAATAGATCAGTAAGACAATCTCGGGTTATATGCATAGCGTTTGAGCAGCTTCCACGTACTGTGCCTATGGTGATAGCACTCCCTTCTTCAAGGATCTTATTTGCGAATATAAAACATGCATAAATGAGAACTTAGCATTTTAGTCAGTCTATAAAATTAATATGAATGAAGTCAAGAGTTAAGTGCTGTGAATGCTGTGAAATGAGAGAGATCACCAGGAGTTGAGGAGAGAAAGGAAGCCATAGAAGGTTAGGGTGGCCCACTTGGACCTGCTGCTTCTCTTGCCTGGATCCTGGTCTTGCTGCTGCCCTCTCCTCAGGCTGCCTCAGCACCCGTGGAGTGTGTGACAATATCTACTCCCATGATTGGTGTTCCCCCCCACCCCGATTCTGTTTATTTGAGAGAGAGAGAGAGAAAGAGAGAGAGAATGCACAAGGTTGGAGGGGAAGGGAGGGGCAGAGAGGGAGAAGCAGAGTCCCTACTGAGCAGGAAATCTGACATGGGGCTCGATCCCAGGACCCTGGGATCAGGACCTGAGCCAAAGACAGACGCTGACCCTACTGAGCCACCCAGGCACCCCTGGTGTTTGATGGTTTTTGTTGTTGTTGTTTTAAAGATTTTTTTTATTCATTTATTTGACAGAGAAAGAGAGAGATCACAAGTAGGCAGAGAGGCAGGCAGAGAGAGGGGGAAGCAGGCTCCCCGCTGAGCAGGGAGCCCGATGGGGGTATCGATCCCAGGACCCTGAGATCATGACCGGAGCTGAAGGCAGAGAATTTACCCACTGAGCCACCCAGGCGCCCCTGTTTGATGGTTTTAACTTCGTATCTCTTGCATTAAAATGTCTGATCTAAATCTTGGGTGTGTTTGGAATGTCTGGGATGGAAGAAGAGATTTCAGCGTCTGGATTTTTAGTATCTGGATCTGGCCTGGCAGCCAGAACACGTGTTCCTGACACTGCTGCTGAGGGCCACAGTCCACAACCCAAGAGGCATTTGTCCTGCCTCTCTCAAAGACCTGTGGCATGTTGTCACTTGTTGGATTATTGCGTGGAAGTCCCCACATACAGTCATCATCATAATCATGTACTGAAGGCTTAATCTTCCCTCTCCATAATATAAGAAAAAAATCTTGAAAAGCTAGACAGCCTACTGAACTATTGATAACATTTTAAACATAACCGCAATAATACTGAGAATTAAATGCTATGATTACACTAGTCATTAAGATTATTCATCCTCTGGGGCACCTGGGTGGCTCAGTCTGTTAAAAGCATCTGCCTTTGGCTCAGGTCATGATTCCAGGGTCCTGGGATGGAGCCCCTCTGCTTCTCACTCTCCCTCTGCTCCTCCCGAGGCCCACTCATGTACTCTCTTTCTCAAGTAAAATCTTTTAAAAAAAAGATTATTCATACTTTTGTAATCTGTGGAAATCTTAAATTATAAAACATAAAAGGCAATACAAAGTAACAAGGGAATTAGAAGTATTGTTTAAATGAAAAATGTCCTAAATTATAAGAATAAAAATTTCTTTTTTTCTACTGGATGGTTTCTCTGAGGTTAAAGAGAAAGCACTATTAAGAAAATAATGCATGGATTTGTTCATTTTAAAAAATATATACACTGATAATGTCAATTATATAGGAAATCATTTTTATATTTTTTCTAAAAAGCAGCAGTAAGATTTGAATACCTTATTATGCTCTTGAGGCCTGTTGAAAATAAGTCAGTTTTATTGGTTTTTCCCTGTGCATGTAGTTCCCTCATGCTTTTTTTTTTTTTTAACGTTTTGAGTACAGAATGCCTATAGATAAGTTATTTCATGGTTCAGATCTTTAAAATAAAATCAGGGTGGAAAATTTGATTTGGAGCACATTTGGTGTTAAATTAGACTTTAGGTTTAATGGATAGAGTATAGGTTCTGGATTCAAACACTACCTCCTAGGTACCTCATTGACTGAGTCTAAATAGTTCCTATCTTTAGGTGTCTCACACATGAGCAGAATGCCTGTCTGTTTGGCTTATTATGAGAGAGGATGAAAGAATGCTTGAAAAGCACTTTACAAAAAGCCTGGTCTGCAGAAAGTGCACAGTGTGTGGGCTTGTGATGACGCCAAAGCATTCTTTTATCTAAAAATTAAAATGTTAGGGGCTCCTTGGTTGCTCCATAGGTTAAGCATCCAGCTCTTGATTTCAGCTCAGGTCATGATCTCAGCGTTATGAGATCAAGCCCGTGTCATGAGTTGGGTGTGGAGTCTGCTTAAGATTCTCTCTCTCTTCCTCTGCCCCTACCTCACTGCAAAATGTTAACCCAGTACTGCTACAATTTGTTCATAGCAATTTCATTTCTAGTGACCTTTTACAGAACTGTTCCAGCCTTATCCGTTAGTATCCATGTACTTTTTGGGGGGACATAGGCCATTATTGTGCTTTTTTTTTTCCCTTTGGATATAGGACACCTAAAAAATAAAAACCTTTCTGATTAAAAAAGTCTGATCACTGCAAAGAAGATAAATGGCTGTTTTTTCTCTATGTGGAATATTCATTACAATCTACACTTAAGGTGCTAAATCTTATTTTTGTGCTTTTGATTTTAAAGTAGTGAAAATTACTTTCAGAATTAAAATGCAACATTATGAAATTCAGAATATTATGGAAGGAGACAGATTGCTCACTGCCGGTAAAATTCTGGAGGGGGCATGTGTCTATTTAAAATTCTCCCAAGATGAAGGAACCGCCCAGAGGAAAATATGCACATCACAGGCAAGGTATTCTTAAAGGGTGTCTGTTCTAGAGTTTGACTAAGTGGAAGAGCAAATTATTGACTAAGAATTATATTTACTTCTTGCCCAGAGACCTCACAAGGCGGCAGCATGTCTTCATGAAAACAAAGCATCTCCACTGTGTCTGTGGCTTACTCTGCCTTCTGGATTTCCACTGCGCCCGACAGAGACACTGGCAGGGCCACCCAGGGCAAACATCATTTGGTTTCTAAATAAGGCACAAAGATGAAAATACACAAAAGTAGAGTGGTTGGTAAATGAATAGGAGAACTGCAGCTTCTGTCCATACTGTGCAGTGATGAGAATATCTGTGCTTTTGTAGAGCTTGTAACCCAATGTCCTAGGAACCAAGGAAAATAATCACATTTAGCTTTAAAATTAATGTTGAATTATTAATTGTTTTCCAAGAGGAAGCCACACTAAAAAAGTTGATCTAGAAAAAGCCCTCATGACAAATCTCAAAATTTTTCCAGGTGATTCACCCAGCGGCCTTTAAAAAGAAGTGTGTGCATCTGTGTTTGTGTTTGTATCTTTAAGTGTAAATTGACTAATAAATTATAGATTTACATTTTGTAAGCTGATATATATATATTTTTAAGGGATTGTGTAGAATTAATTTCACTATCAAAAATGTTTATTGCAGGGGCGCCTGGGTGGCTCAGTGGGTTAAGCCTCTGCCTTCGGCTCAGGTCGTGGTCTCAGGGTCCTGGGATCGAGCCCCACATCAGGCTCTCTGCTCAGCAGGGAACCTGCTTCCTTCTCTCTCTCTGCCTGCCTCTCTGCCTACTTGTGATCTCTCTCTGTCAAATAAATAAATAAAATCTTTTAAAAAATGTTTATTGCAAAGGCCTGCTTATGTTCTCTTTTGGGGCATTAGAACACTCAGTAATTATTAGCGATTTCTATGCTGCAGACACTTGTGCTGAGAACTTTCTTTATATTAGCATATTAAACCCCTGAGTAGATATTATTACCCCATTTTACAGATGAAGATCTAAGGTAGAGTGAGGATAAGTCACTTGCTCTAGATCACATGACCAGTTAATGGCTAAGCCAGGAATCAGCCCGGGTAGTCAGCACTATCTTGCTAGACTGCTTCCACGTTTAAGCAAAACTAGCACTTTGCTGACTTACAGGATAGTGGGGTAATGTTGCAAGTATTTATCTGAACTACAGAATAAGAATAATTATATTTCTACCTTTTCAAGTATAAGAAGTGCATGAAGCAAACTGTTCTCAATAGACCAAAGTGCAGCCTAGAGAACCTTCCCACAGATGGGGGCCTACCCCATATTTCCTTATTAACATTACTCTTCTTTCAATTTTCCAGCTATACTAGTGGAGCTCTACCACCTTAGCTCTTCTTTCCTTTTAGACTGATTTATTGGAATGGTGGCTGGTGGCGGCATCCTAGTCCATGTGGTCTGCTGCAGCAGCTAAAGGTCCTTGTTGCTAGAATTGCTCCCAGGGACCCTCCTGTTCTGACGAGATAGTCCTGCCTTGGCCTGAGTGTCTGTGGGAGGCTGGGAGATATCCTGCAGTGGAAAGACTAGCGAGGTCTCTTCTTCCCAGAATTTTGATTCTAGGGAGTGGAGGAGGGGTGGGGTGGGAGTCGGGTTTTGTGAGAACAGCCAGAAAAAATAAATAAAAGAAAAATAACAGTGATAAATACTTAGAGGAGAATTAAAATAGGGTGATGTAATGGCAAATGGTTTGCTGCTTTAGACAAGATCCCTGAAAGTCTTTATGAGACGTTGACATTTAAACTGAGATCTGGGTGATGAGGAAAGAAGAAAGCACAGGGGGAAAGAATTCCAGGTATGGGGAACAGCAAAGACAAAGCCCCTAAGGTTGAGAGGCTTATGAATAACAGACCTACAAGAAAGTCAGTGTTGCTAGGTCCAGAAGGCTCATGGAAGGAGTCCGAGACCTATCCAGATAGGGCCGGTCTGGCTGGGTTTTATGTACTGATGAAGCTTTTGGGATTTACTCTTAGAACCATAGGAAGGCTTTGGAGGATTTACAACAGAGAATGAGTTGATGGAGTTTACATTTAAAAACGATCACTGTCGAAGTGTTGAGAAGAGATTGGATTGCAGCATGAGAGCAGAGGCAGGGAGACTGTACTGGTGGCTTATGTGGGAGGGATGGCAGGTTGAGCCGAGTCGTAATGGAGATGGAGTATATGGATTCAGCCTTAATTTTAGACTACATGTGAGCAGTGAAGGAAAGAGAAGAATCAAAGTTAACTCTTAGGTTTTTGGCTTTCCATGGGCTCTTTATTGAGATGGGAAGACTAAGGGAGGGGAAGTGAAGATCTTGTTTTGGCATTGCCAAATTTGACATGCCTAATTAGATAGCCAGGAGAGATATAAAGAAAATGGCCTGGGGTGCTTGAGTGGCTTAGTTGATTAAATGTCTGCCTTTGGCTCAGATCATGATCTTGGAGTCCTGAGATTCAGCCCCAAGTCAGGCTCCCCGCTCAGCAGGGAGTCTGCTGCTCCCTCTCCCTCTGCTCCTCTCCCCTGCTCATGCTCACTCGCTCGCTCTCTCAAATAAATAAATAAAATCTTAAAAAAAAAAAAAAAAAGAAAAAGAAAGAAAGAAAATGGGCAGTAATACCCCAGGTAGGATGACCGTGTGATTGATTATGCAACGTGGGACACCTCTGAAAATGAAGCAGGGGTATGGTGGGATTTGGGTTTTACTAAAATTCAACTTACTATACTAAAGCAGGGACAGCTGAGGCAAATTGTGGCTTCCTTGACAAACCAGAAGGTATGATATGTAGGAATCTAGTTCCAGAAAAAGATTTCAGGGTTGGTAATATCAGATGTTTAGAGTAGTGCTAAGAAGTCAAGTGAGATAAGAACAGAGACAAGGTCTGTTCTTATCCAGAGCGACATTTGGTGATATAAAGGGTATTTGGTGATATAAAACTCTAGGACAGTATCAGTAAGGTTAGGAGTGCCAGCCAAATGGGAGTGGACTCATGAGCCAATATGAGGTATGGAAGTAGACAAAAAAAGTATAGACATCCTTTTAAAGAGGTTTTGTTTTGGAGAGAGATGTAGGTGAAAAGTAGCTAGAGCTCTTTTGGAGTCCAGACCATTGATTCCCATCAAGACTGGAAGGGAATTCCAGTGGAAGTCCTCGGTTTATTTGGGGCTATAGCTTGCATCAAAGACAATACTGCACATGTGGAAAAAGAAATAATGCTTCTATGAGTGAAAATAATGAGACATGTAATTTTGGACCACAGTTTCTGTTGCTATTATTTGAATAATCTGTATTTGATTTTGAGCTTCCTTAAAAAGATAACCTTTGATTTATAAGAGAACTATAAAATCTAGCCTTTCAGATGCTACTGCATTCACTTTAGGGCCATCGTCCTTTGGTCTGGTAGGGGTAGAGCCATGGTAACTCAAATATCAGCTTCCATTGGCTGTATTGGGGTTTTTATGATGGGAAATGGTGTTCACCTTGAACAAATAGAAGTCTTAAGGCTTCTCCAGGAAATGTGCCTGTTTCCTTTTCCTTCTTACAAAATAAGATACCTGCCCTTTTCTCTGAATTTTTTTTTTTACTTACCCAGCTTTCTTCAAATTATCATCCTACAAATAGTTTTAAGATTTTTCTTAAATATCCTACCAATGTGTTTCTGAACGCTAGTATCTAACGATTAATTAAATTATCTAGTGAGGTGTTGCTTAACAATTTAAAAGAATCCTTTTAAATGTTGAGAATCTGCAAGAATTTGTAATTTTATAAAAACAGATGAAAACAGTGAATTCTTTAGTTTTTAAGCTGCTAAACAAGGAGCAACTTTTTAAAACTTCTATACGAAACACATTTCCTTCAGAAAAAGGACCTGTGAAAATGTTACATGATCATTCCCGGAATGATTTTGAAAGACCAGTAAATTCCTTCTTTTACATATTTGCCAGAAGTAAGAAGTGCCTGGCACTGACACACATGATAAACAGAAGAGTCAGTAGCAAAACAGGACAGTTGGTGTAGCATTCCCTACGAGTAAACAGCCAAAGGAACAGTACCATTTCATGGAGATTTTATGAAAGAATTGTAAGTACCTATGATTTGTAAACTTAACAATAACTTTAAAATTCCTCAGCCTCTGCTTTTAAAAATGGGCTGTTTTTCTTTGAGCTATTTATTACTTTCAAACATTTTAATATAAAGGAGGACTCTGTCAGTCCGAATTTTTATAGAAAAAGCTGAAGAGCTTAATGGTTTCGGGAATGGACAGTTCAATTCATATCATTTATTTTCCTTGACATAGTAGATATATATGCAATGATGTAATTTATGCTTTTTGGAGAAGAAGAAAAATTTAAATATAATACTTAATCCACTAAACTCTGTGTGTATATATAATTACTGTTGTTTATTATGTTTTTAGTTGATACACTTTCAGGGTTTAAGCCATGGTGACATTCCTTTCAAATTATCATGAACATTTCAATAAATAATATGATAATTATACTTATCTAGGGCTTTCAATTTTACCAAGTACTAATCACTATCTCTTATAATACAAGAACCCTATAAAGCGTTCTTTGAGTGTTTTCTTCAATGTCAGAAAATAAGTAAATTGAGATTCAGGGGTATTATGTTACTTAACAAGAAATTCAAACTATAATTAACATTTTGAACCCCAGGTTGGTGTTCTTTTTTTAATATACTGGCATGGCTTCTTTCTGTTTTAGCACCCCTTTAGTGAGCAAAAATAGCATAGCATTCAAATTTGTCTAAATTAAGCACATAGAACCTATCGTTAACACATTACTCTTAGAGCAGACCCTGAGCGTATTAACTCAGCATAGTCCATAAATAAGAACGTTGTGAGTAGAAATTACGACTTGGCTGGTACTTGATTGTATGATTTTGCTTACTTAACTAACCAAGAACACAACCTGACTCATCCCTTTGCTTATAATACTGTATTTCCTTTGTAAAAATGTGTGTGCTAAAACTTAATTCTCTTTTTAGAGACTGCACTAACCTCATCCTTTAAATAGATGCCTGGTGTTATGTAATCTTAGATGAATGTGAAGACAAGTCTTTTTGTGTATACTAAAATTTGGGGGTGGAATATCTGTGGATAATCAAAATGCTCCCTTTAATTGAAACTCTAAATGGTTCCCTCTGGAAGTCTGGGGACTTAAAAGAAATAATAAGGTAAAGAAAGTGAACTAACATTGTCTTGTGGTACAAAGTATTTTTTCCCAGCTTTATTAAGATATAATTGACATATAACATTGTATAAGTTTAAGATGTACAGTGCGTTGATTTGATACATTTATATATTGTGAAATGATTACCATCAGAACTTCATCTTAGTTCACATCACATAAAATTATCACTTTTTAAAAAATTAATTAATTTATGTGAGAGAGATTGAGAGACAGAATGGAGCAGAGGGAGAGCGAGAGAGAATCCTAAGCAGATTCCACACTGACCTTGGGGCCCAATTCTGGGCTTGATCCCATGACTCTGAGATCATGACCTGAGCCGAAACCAAGACTCAGACACTCAACTGCCTGTGCCACCCAGGTGTACCCCTTTTTTATGGTTAAGATCTTCCTTAGCACCTTTCAAATATATAATGCAGTATTAACTGTAATCACCTTGCTATACATTACAGTCCCAGAATTTATTCGTCTCGTAATTGGAAGTTTGTCTAGCATCTCCCCATTTCCCCCACCTCTTGGCCCTAGAAACCCCCATTCTTGTCTGTTTCTGAGTTCAGCACTTTTAGATTACACATATAGTGACATGATACAGTATTCGTCTTTCTCTGTGTGACTTATTTCAGTTAGCATAAAACCCTGAAGGTTTATCCATGTTGTCATAAATGGCAGTATTTCTTTCCCCTTTTCATGGCTGAGTAATACTTCATTGCATTTGTATGCCACATTTGCTTTATTCATTCATCCATTGATGGACAATTAAGTTCTTTCCATGTCCTGGCTATTATGAAATAGTGCTGTAATGAACATGGGAGAGAAATTATCTCTTTGAGATCCTCTTTTCATTTCATTTGGTAATGTACTTAGATGTGGGATTGCTGGATCATATGGTAGTTCTATTTTTAATTTTTTGAGATAGCTCTATACTCTTTTCCATAGTGACTATACCAGTTTACCTTTGCAATAACAGTGTGCAAAGTATTTCTTATAGCTGTCCAGCATTTAAAGAAGCCTTCCTAAAAATTATAAAATTACAAAAACCTTAGAGAATGGAGAAGTAACCATTATGTGTACCTAGTCAAGATTCTAAGTGTTGAAATTATAAATGAATTTGCTATTATGAAATGTATCTAAAACCTGGAAAATAATTAGTTCACTAGGATCAGAGTGAGTAATTTTTTAGACAGGGGCTATGTTTCTGAATACCTTGTAGAAATCTGACTTGCATAATTCAAATTTAGTTTTCCTATGGAAATAAATACATGAGATTTATGTTTTTCAATTTTAATCACAAAGAAACCTTGTCACATGAAAGACTCACACATATAAAAATAACAGAAAATACAATCTGACCATATTTTAAAGATCAAAAAGATACATTGTTATTATCTGTCTGGTTAATTGCTGCTAAGCACACACTGAGGATTATAAATTAAACAAATCCATTTATCCATGTAGGCCATGGGGTCAGGTAGTCAAGACTATAAATAAGCAGATTTAATGATGTCATTAATAAGAAAGACGAGAATGTATCTCTGTGGTGTCTTATTTATTCCCACTAAGCATATGTTCTTTAGAAAGCAAATTACTGAACCAGATGGAATAGGGAAAAAAACTAAGGTGCGTAACAGAATTATTTAACACAAACTCATTATACATCGAACATTAAGAGTATAATTATATTGCATTTTAATGTTTGAAATTATGCATCAGTCTTTAAAATTAAATTTGGGTGTTTTCTACATAATCTTGGAGTTATAAAGTCATGACTCTAAATGGAATGTTTAGGTGCCTTCTTAGTGCTGTTTAACTTTGTCAAAGGAAAGAAGATATTTATTCACACAAAGAAAAAATGCAGTGGTTAGTCCAAAAGCCGTATATACGGAGATACGCAACTAGAAACTAATTCTTTCTAAGCCCTGTTTTCATCCTTTCCACAATGCTGTACTTAGTACTGACTCCCCCCTTCCCCCTTTCTTTTAAACTTTAGCCTTTGTCAATTATGTCATAGAACTCTTAAGTCATCTAAATAGTCCACTGGTGATTCTGTTTGTTGGGGTAACTTGTTCGTTAAAAGTTTTGACTTTTTATAATGTAGGTAAGTTGTTTTTCCCCCCAAAAAAGAAATAGTAGAAAATAATGTAAGACAATTGTTTAAATAAATAAAAAAAATTGAAGATTAATTGATGAGTCATTATATTTGATTGGGGGGTTTGTTTGTTTTTAATTACTTGTGTGGAATCACAGAATCATGATTTTCTGATTTTCATAGTTGGGAAAAAGGTTGGTCAAAGTTAGCTATCATTTCTTGAAGTGCAGACATAAGATATCCCATCAAGTTTATGAAAATAAGCCACAGTCTTATTTCAAAAAGAAATAAAAGATTAGTTTTGCTTTTTGATAAAATATAAGTAACATTCTTTATATTTTCTAATTTTTATTTTTTACTTTTGAACTTTTCCTGAAGTAGTAGAAAGAGATTAAGACACTAGGGTAAGAATAACATGTCAATGATGCTTACGAAATTTGGGGGACAAAGAGTAGCATATAATCTTTTCGTGAGGGCATTGCAATATATCTGATTGGTTTTTATTTTAGGATCAAAAAGTGGGTGTCAGTTATTATTTTGGCTCCTTTATCTTGGCATTCATAATACAGGACACACCTATTAGGCCAGAATTCTTGTGCTAAGGTTGTTTTAATGGCTTTGATATTCTGAGGGCTATTTTTGAACAAAATCTTTGCTAAGACTTTGTGCTGTATTGACCACCAGTACTTGGCATGTTATATATGCCTTTGTTTTTAGATCCACCTATTTCCTCAGGGAAAGTTTGTGTAAATGAATGAGACTACTGTATGTTTCTTTGTCATTTCCTTCTGTTGTTTCTTGGGAGGAAAAATTGCAATAGATTTTACAGTATTTCTATCCCAAATTAGCTACCTTTCTGTGAAGCTGAAATATATGGTTGTTAGGAGGGCTGGAAATAGTGTTTTAGGTTGCTTAAGCCAGGCATATTGTTTTTCAGAATGTGGTTTGTTTTCTTTGCTTGAAAAGACTAACTAGTTTTATAGACTGTGATAGTATGGTCCCACTGAATTAGTCTTTAGCGTACGTGTCTCATGGTTTTCTTCTGGCGAGCCAGGGCTTCTTTTAGATCTTGTTCCAGAGAAAATAATAATAAATTATATTTATTGAATAGGTTCATACAGTTTTTTTTCCCCTGTCAATCCAAATAGAATTTTAAGACCTCAGATTGCTGTTTCATCGTCTCAGACACACATTGTAGGAGATTCAGCCGCAGAATGGCAGGGGGAAAGGAAATGGGTGTGGAAATCATGTACTCAGGGTTTAAAATCTAGATCTGCAGTTTCCTAACTGTGACAGAGGACAAGTTAGTTCTCCTCTTAGGAATTCATTCCTTATGCTGTAACATACAGAGAACAGCAACTCTGCAAGGTGGTTGTAAGAATTAACTGTAACGCATACATAGTTTCCCACCTATTGTAGCTTCATGAGTTCATTAATGTTATTATGGGTGCTTCACCAGTGCTCATTGATTGATTAAATTGAAGACACCTAAAAAGAAAGGGAGACCAAGGAAACTTTGGGGACTTTTCATGTATTATTGAGTAAAATAATAAGCTATTAATTTTTTGAGTGCAGGAAATGCTGTTTTTCCTTTTCTACCCCAAGCTAGTGATTGATGGTAGCTTAATAAATACTGTTGTGTGGTAGTCTGTGTGGGAAAACTCATGTTGCTTTTCCTCCTGGTTCAGAGTTCTTTCCTAAGTATGATAACCTTTTTTTTTTTTTTTTAAGATTTTATTTATTTATTTCAGACAGAGAGCAAGAGAAGACAGAGAGAGGGCATAAGGGGAAGGGAGGGGCAGAGGGAGAAGCACATTGTGCACTGAGCAGGGAGCCTGCATGGGACTTGATGCCAGTACCCCAGGATCATGACCTGAGCCAAAGGCAGATGCTTAACCAATTGAGCCACCCAGGGGACTCCTAAGTATCATTACCTTTAACTATCAAGTGAGCTCATTTTAATTAATCTATAATTTGACCTTTTTCACACATAAGAATATAAAATATATGGCTGATATTGGGGAGAATAAGATCTTTGGGGGAGTTGTCAAACGAACAATGTGAGAAAATGTTGGTAAAAGTTAAAAGACTCTTTATGAGAGATGAGAGGAGGAAGAGAACTCTTTTAATGGGATATAGATGTTAGGAATCCTAATGGTTGGTCGGTTGTCTACATTGCTTAAAGACTAGATTTTTATATGATTGAGAATAATGTATTCCTTGTGCAAGTCCTCCTTGTTTTCTGAGAGTCAGGGTCCAATGGTGAAACTTTCATTTCATACCAAATGTATCAATTGTCTTATTTCAGCATGTTATTAAGAAATAAGGATTCTTTTTTTTTTTTGATCGGGAAAACATTTGAGTACCTGACTCTGTGTGTATCTGAAGACAACATTCATTCATTCAACAATATTTTAGGGGTGCCTGGGTGGCTCAGTCGATTAAGTGGCTGCCTTAATCATGATCAGGTCATGATCCCAGGGCCGTGGATCTAGCCTTGAGTTGGGCTCCTTGCTCAGCAGGGAGTCTGCTTCTCCCTTTCCCTCTGCCTGTGGCTCTGCCTGCTTATGCTCTCTCTCTCTCTATATATATCAAATAAATAAATAAAATCTTTAAAACAAAAACACCCCAATATTTTATTAAGCATCTTCTTTGTGCCAAAAAATATTCAGTCTCCTTCATGATATAGCACTAAACTAGAGCATTAAAGTACCTGGACTCAGCAAGCTTCCAGTCATTAATCAGATTTCACTAATCTGAACTAATCACTGGTCAGAATTGTGAACATTTACAGTAAGCCATTTGAACATTGTTGCTGTGTGAAAAGCATATAATATGTAAACAGGGATCTCGTTGCTTAATGTGCCATTTTGTGCTTGCAATAAAGAGACACCAAGAAATGAGATAGGAAGGCAAACTCTTTCCTAGAGACCTTTTCTTTGTTGGTTTTCAATTTCATTGTGATTTCTCAGTTCTGATGACACATGCAAGATTTTATTTCTAGGTTGTTTTTTTTTTACTTTTTATTAAATTATTTACTTTGGATTTGAGAATAGTTATGAAAGAATTTAATTAATATAAATAGGGTAGGTCCAGATTATTCCTTCCCCAAATTATTTCTATAGAAGGATAAAAATGGTGGTTCCTGGAGAGTTACCTTTTTTTTTTTTTTTTTTAAAGATTATTTATTTATTTATTTGACAGAGAGAGAGAGAGACAGTGAGAGAGGGAACACAAGCAGCGGGGGAGTAGGAGAGAGAGAAGCAGGCTTCCTTCTGAGCAGGGAGCCCAATGTGGGACTCGATCCCAGGACCCTGGGATCATGACCTGAGCCGAAGGCAGCCGCTTAAGGACTGAGCCACGCAGGCACCCCTGGAGATTTACATTTTATGTATTTATATCTTAATACTGCTTGGATTACTATCGTATTGCAAGAATTATTAGTATAATTTCTGACTTGTGATCTGATCCAGTGTTCTCATTTTTTATTACCTTTCTTATAAGATTAACAGGTAGCTGATGTGTTTTTCGTTTAGCCTGCAAGTATTTGGATGAACTATAAAAATGAATTTGGGGCCATGATTTCTTAAAGATTTCTCAGTGTATGGATCAAATTTCTCCAGCAATCGTATATCTATTAATACTGTAGAAACTCTTAAACTTCAGTGAGCTCCCTCACAGGGTCACGTAAGACTTCCACCTCCTTGGTAGGCCATGCTGAAATGGCTGTACTTGGCACAGAAGAACCCCTAGAGCCAGTAGGCTACTTTCTAGATTACCTGCTGTTACCTCTTATTATGTTTTACCAAAAATGTACTGTTGAATTTTGTATGAATGAGACCATGAGGAGAATAAAATAAAATGGTAAAAATCAAGGAATTTGGATTCACATTTCTTGCAGGTGTCTTGAAATCCTTAGCTCACTTAAAGACTGGACAGGGAAGGCAAGTCATTGTGTGCTACTAACATAAGACTAACAGGGTGAAAATCCAATCAGTGTGTGCATTGCAAAGATAAGCTTTCACTCTACATCAAGGATCAATGAATGAATTTACATCTTGGTATTTTAAGTCAAAATAAAATGCTTACCATTTACTTGAACTTTTGATTTCACATTTTAAGTGATGGTTTAAATGAACTGATTAGATAGAAGGTTTTTCTTGTGTTTGTGTTCCTTCTTGATCATTTTCCAAAATCATTATTCCCAAAATGTTTTCTTTGTTGGTACCTATTATATATTAAATACAATACATATAATATTTGTCAATACCTATACTTTATTAAATATATATAATAATGTCAATACCTATTATATTTATATATACTAAAACTAGAGAACATTTTCCCCAAATGAGTTCATTAAATATGTAGGAAAAATATAAAAATATTCCTACAGTTCTATGTCTGAGTTTAAAAGTACAATTTTGAATTACACATTATTGTATAAGCAACAGATGGAAAAAGATGAGAAATCCTATCTTTTCTGGGTTTAGGTAGTGAAATCAGTACAGAAATGCAGTTATGCTGTGTTTTCATTATACCAGCTACCTCTATTTTTTGTTAGATGTGTTAGTCTCTTCATTGATTACTGCTTTGTATCTTGCCTTAAAGCAAATTAGTTTGTATATTGTGTGTATATATATATAAAATTATATACATTATATTTATTATAATATCATAATATATTGCTTTATATCATAATATACATAATAACAATCATATATGATCAGTAATTATTAAATCAATCATTATTTTCATTAATTTTAAATTAATTATATTAGAATATTTTATCATAAAAATAATTTAATCATTTATTAAATCATTAATTTAATTAATATTAAATACTTAATTGATTGTGATTATTAATGAACAATCATAATATAATACTATTATATTAATTATGAATATTTTATATTTCTATTTATTTATATAACATATTTATTATATATAATAGAATATATATTTTAATATTATATTGCATATTATAAATATGTAGTAAACAATATATATTTATATAATATAAAATATACATTATATAATTATTATATAATATAATATATGAAATATATGTAGTAATAGAAATATATATTTATATAATAATAATTATATTCATTATAATATCACATAATAAACACAATATATAATATATATTTTATATATTGCACATTTAATATTTATACTAGCTCATTGGTCTATAGTTGAAAGACGAATGGCTTGCTGGAAAAGCAGTGCTTAAACTGTTCGAATCATAATGAAAATGTTTCTTGGATAATCAGTTTGTGTTTGAGGCTGTGTTTTGTATAATTCCTATGACTAATAATTCTTGAATATCTGCTAGTCTTTATTGAATATGTTGTACTTTTAAATGTCAGTGATGACAAATCACTGGGGAATCATGGCTTTAAAGTATTTCCATGTGTGTGGAGGGATCTGGGAGGAATTACACCGAGTACTAGGAACATGCTATATTAGTTTTGTTTTGAAGTCTTGACAAGAATAATATACCAAAAAGGGGTATGTGCAAAGACTTGCCTGTGAATGTTTATATAGCAGCATTATTTACAGTAGCCAAAAAGTGGAAACAACTCAAATGCCCATCAATTCATGAATAGGTAAATAAAATGTAGTATAGTCATATAATGGAATAATATTGGGTAATAAAAAGTAGTAAAGTACAGTTACATGCTACAACATGGATATACCTCAAAACTGTTATGGTCAGTGAAAGAAGCCAGAGAAAAGCCAAAAGGAAAAAAAGCCAGAGAAAATCATATTTTATGATTCTATTTATAGGAACTATCCAAAAACGCAAGTATGTAGAGACAGAAAGTAGATTAGTGGCAGCCTAGGGCTCCAGAGGAGTTAGGATTAGGATATAGATATAAAAAGAAAAATGATGATCTTTGCTTATTTGAAGCACTTACGGAGAACGTTAGAGTGGAAGAAACTTCACAAAGTTTTCAGCATAGCTCCTCATTTTGCATACAAAAAGGCAGAAGTGAACTTCATTTAGATCAATATATATTTGATCTAGATATTTTCTAAATATGCATTTTTAATTAGCCTTAGTAATTTCTTTTTTCCCCCCAATTATTTCTAATTGTTTTGTTCATCTGTACCATAGGAGATAAGATTTGGGAGGGGGGTTCTATATTAGTAATTTGTAAACACGAAAGAAGAGAATATTCATTACTCATCACCCAGCTTCAGAAATCACTTTTGATCTTGCTTTAGCTATCTTCTTCCCTGCCTCTGCCTTTTCTCTTTTGAAGAAAATCCCACCCATAGCCATTTTACTCATAAGTATTTTATTATATATGTATGAGTGATAAGGGCTCTTGTTTTTAGACCTACCTTCTGTGGTATTATTGTATTGAGTAAAATTAACATGTCATCTAATACTCCATTTTAGTTCGGATTTTTCTAGCAGTCAGTTTGTCCATACTAGATTCAATTTCCCACATTCCTTTGGTAGTTATGGCACTTAAAATCTCTCATTCTATGTTAGTTCTTGCCCCAAATCCATTTCCCCACCTTTGCCCCCCAACATTGTCGATTTATAGGAGAAAAAACTGAGCTGTAGGCTGTCCACATCTAGATTTTGCTTATTATTATATTTGCTAATTATTATATTGAACTATTTGAGGATAAGTCAGAAAATGGCTTTATTTTTTCATCCAAAACAATTTTTCCACAAAGTTGAGAGCATTTGAGCTAGGATTTAAGAATTCTTAGCAACTCTTTTTTTTTTTTAAGATTTTATTTATTTATTTGACAGAGAGATCACAAGTAGGCAGAGAGGCAGGCAGAGAGAGAGGGAGAAGCAGGCTCCCTGCTGAGCAGAGAGCCCGATGTAGGGCTCGATCCCAGCACCCTGAGATCATGACCTATCCCAGCACCCTGAGATCATGACCTGAGCCGAAGGCAGAGGCTTTAACCCACTGCGCCACCCAGGTACCCCAAGAATTCTTAGCAACTCTTAAAGATTGAGATTAGCAGGCTTTCAGAAATGGTGTTCCCAGACTTGATTTATTCTGTTTTATTGCTGCATTACTTTTGGTAAAAGATGGAAGGGAGACATTGGGAAACTGAATCATTCCTTCCTGAGGTAAGGTGAAGCCTAGTAGCTGCTTAGGACAGAGATACCCAGTGTAGATGCAAAAGCCAAGGGTTTGGGGGTTGAAATGTGCTGCTCTTACCGATCCCTGTGAATGGCCTCTTAGGGGAGGATAATCAAATGATGTCTTAACAGATTGGGTTTTAATTTTTATTATGTTGCATATGGAATAATGTCTGAGTTGTTCTTTTCATGTTTTTTTTTCCTAACAAAAGAAGCTTTTAAATCAAATGCCTCGATGCTTATTATATATGTGTGTGATTTGCCAACAATAGTTTTTTACATAGAAGTACAGGTAAAGGACATTTAAATGGACGTTTAAAATGGACATTTAAAAATGTGGCCCTTGTTTCTTATTGTGGATATGTTTTCCCTACATTCCTTTGTTTTAGTAGCATGTATTTTTTAACAGCATTTTCACTTCTGTATTGATATTTCAGATTTATGAATAATAGTATTTGTGTTTTTAAAATAGATCAAGAATTAATTTTATTTGTATGTTTCTAACTGTCTATAAGTGAGAGCCTCTTAGTTCAGTTAAGTAGTCTATGAATGAGGGTCTGTGCAGGTAGGACTTGTTTAGTAATTGGCTATTAAATAGAACAGTATGTATTGATGAGGATCATCATTTTTCCAATACCTTTGCCTTTATTTTAGTCCAGTGGTTCTCAAACTATAGTATGCTGGATTATCAGTATATATCACCTGGGCCCTATAGACAGATGCTATTTAAATAGGTACAACGTGGGCCCACTCAAGCAAATCTGATTAGAAACAAGTTCTATAGGTGACTCTATTGCCTATCAAAAGTTTGAGAATCACTATCTTAGAAAATCTATTTTTATTGTAACTTTTTGTTTTTAAGTAGTTTGATTTGCTAAAAGTTGCAAAAATAATACAGCTTCCCTATGCCTTCCTCCAGGCTTCTCCCAATAATAATATCATATATAACTGTAATACATTATTAAAACCAGGGAAGTGACATTGGTACAATACTATCAAGTCAGGTATAGACCTTATTTGGATTTCATCAGCTTTTACATGCATTCTTTATCATTCTTTATTGTTTATTTGTTTTGATTTATGATTCTATGACATTTTACTACATGATATAGATTTGTGTGTCATCCCACAATCAGAATACAGAACTGTTGTGTCACTGCACAGGAACCCGTTTGTATCACCCCTTAACAGTCGAACCCTGTGTTCAGCCCAGGTAGTCGGCGATCTGTATTCTATGACCTTAAGTTTGTCACTTTAGGACTCTTACATAAATAGAACCTTACAGTACATAATCCTGTGAAACCGGTTTTTTCACTTTGCATGAGGCCCTTGGGATCATCTGAGATGTTGAGTATATCAAGACTTTGTTGCTTTTTATTGTGGAGTTCATTATATGGATGTCTGCAGTTTGTTTTATTCATTCTCACACTGGAGCACATTTGGGTTGTTTCCAGTTTGGGATTGTTACAAAGTCAGCTGCCATAAACATCGATGTGCAGGTTTTAAGTTTTCATTTCTTTCATGGAAATAACAAGAGTAGATTGTAGGGTCATATGATATGTGTGTTTAGCTTCATATCCTATTTCCAATCTTTCCCAAAGTGGCTGTACCATTTTGTGTTCTACAAGCCACATGTGAGAGATCCAGTTTCTGCACACTCTTGTCTGCACTTAATGTTGTCAGTAGTTTTAGATATAGGTGCATTGTGGTATCTCATCATCATCTTAATTTGCATTTCCCTGATGGAGAAAGATGTTAAACATCTTTTCATGTGCCTATTTGCCATTCCTATCCTCTTTAGTAGTGTTCAGAGTTTTTGGCCATTTTATAATTGGGTTATTTTCTGTCTTTTGAGTTTAATTTTTTAAATTTAATTTAATTTTACTATTATTTTTAAAGATTTTATTTATTTATTTGACAGAGAGAGATCACAAGTAGGCAGAGAGGCAGGCAGAGAGAGAGGGGGAAGCAGGCTCCCTGCTGAGCAGAGAGCCCAATGTGGGACTTGATCCTAGGACCCTGAGATCATGACCTGAACTGAAGGCAGAGGCTTTAACCCACTGAGCCACCCAGGCACTCCTAATTTTTTAATTTAATTTAATTTTTATTTTTTTAAAGATTTTATTTATTTATTTGACAGCGAGGAGAGAGATCACAAGTAGGCAGAGAGGCAGACAGAAGAGAGGGGGAAGCAGGCTCCCCACTGAGCAGAGAGCCTGATGCGGGACTCGATCCCAGGACCTGGAGATCATGACCTGAGCTAAAGGCAGAGGCTTAACCCACTGAGCCACCCAGGCGCCCCTAATTTTTTAATTTTAAAGATTTTATTTATTTGAGAGAGAGGGAGTGTGTGTGCACAGAGTACACGTGGGAAGGATCAGGCAGAGAGGGGAGAAGCAGGCTTCCCGCTGAACAAGGAGCCTGATGCAGAGATCAATCCCAGGACCCTGGGATCATGACCTGAGCTGAAGGCAGACCCTTAACCGACTGAGCTACCCAGTTGCCCCTCTTTCTGTTGAGTTTAGAGGGCTTTCTATATTATCTGGATATAAGTCATTTGGGGGTATGACTTGCAGATATTTTCCTCTATTCTGTCTTTTCATCCTCATAACAAGGTCTTCAACAGAGCAAAAGTTTAATTTTTAATAAAGTCCAGTTTATCGATATTTAAAAAAATCTTTTATGGATTGTGTCTTTGGTCTCTTTGGTGTCTAAGAACCTTTTGCCTAAGTCTTGGTCCCAAGTATTTTCTCATGTATTTTAATAAACATTTTATAAGTTTATATTTTACATTTAGATCATCATTAGGTAAATTTTTTTATAAGGTGCTACTTTAGATTTTAGTATTTCCAAAGTTTTAGACACTATTTCCAAGTAGTTTTTCTAGCCAGTATTTGATAAAACCTCTAGCCGGGAAAGTTCATTCCAAGGACTTTTCTTTATCAGTTTGCAGTGAAGTTTCTGTTTGAATGTGGTTTACTCTAACACACCACTCCCCAACAAAGATTTAAAACTTTAATAGAGACTGACTGCTGTTTAATATTTACCAAAGTACATACATACATACCTTGTTCTATTGTGATTTGCTTTATTGTGCTTCACAGATATTGCTTTTTTTTTTTTTTTAACAAATTGAAGGTATGTGGCAACCTTGTTTTGACCAAGTCATTGCCATCGTTATTCTAACAGCGTTTGCTCATTTTGTGTCTGTGTCGTGTTTTGGTAATTCTTACATTATTTCAGACTTTTTAATTATTTGTTACAGTGATTTGTGATCAGTAATTATAACTCACTGAAAGCTCAGATGATGGTTTAGCATTTTTTAGCAATATAATATTTTTTTAATTTAATTTTCCTTAAATTCAATTAATTAAATACAGTATATTATTAGTTTCAGAGATAGAGTTCAGTGATTTATCAGTCTTATATAACACTCACTGCTCATTACATCATGTGCCCTCCTTAATGACCGTCAGTTACCCCATCTCCCCATTCCCCTCCCCTCCAGCAACTCAGTTTGTTTCCTGTGGTTAAGAGTCTCTTAGAGTTTGTCTCCCTCTCTGATTTTGTCTTGTTTTATTTTTCCCTCCCTTCCCCTATGCTCCTCTGTTTTGTTTCTTAAATTCCACATATGAGTGAGATCATATGGTAATTGTCTTTCTCTGACTTAATTCGCTTAGCATAATACCTACCCTCCAGTTCTATCCATATGACTGCAAATGGCAAGACTTCATTTTTTTGATGGTTAATTAATAATTCCATATGTGTGTGTGTGTGTATATATATACACCACATCTTTATCCATATATCTGTTGATGGACATCTGGGCTCTTTCCATAATTTGGTTATTGTGGACATTGCTGCTATAAACATTTGGGTGCATGTGCCCCTTTGCATCACTACATTTGTATCTTTGGGGTATGCTGAGTCTAGGACTTTTAGTACTATGTTAAACAACAGTGGTGAGAGAGGACATCTCTGTCATGTTCCTGACCTTAAGTTTTTCCCCATTGAGAATGATACTTGCTGTGGGCTTTCATGTATGACTTTTATGATACTGAGCTAGTGTTCCCTTTGTCCCTACACTGTGGAGAGTTTTGATCAAGAAAAGATGCTGTACTTTGTCAAATGCTTTTTCTGTGTCTATTGAGAGGATCATATGGTTCTTACCCTTCCTTTTATTAATGTGGTATATCACCTTGATTGATTTATAGATGTTGAACCATCTTGAAGCCGAGGAATAAATCCCACTTGGTTGTGGTGAAGAATCTTTTTAATGTACTGTTGGATCTTATTGGCTATTATCTTGGTGAGAATTTTTGCGTCCATGTTCATCAGGGATATTGGTCTGTTATTCTCCCTTTTGGTGGGGTCTTTGGTTTTGAGATCAAGGTAATGCTGGAAGTTTGGAATTTGGAAGTTTTCCTTCCATTTCTACTTTTTGAAGTGGCTTCAGAAGAATAGGTATTAATTCTGCTTTAAATGTTTGGTGGAATTCCTCTGGGAAGCCATCTGGCCCTGGACTCTGTTGTTGGGAGATTTTTGATTACTGCTTCAATTTCCATGCTGGTTATGGATCTGTTCAGGTTTTCTATTTCTTTCTGTTTCAGTTTTGATAGTTTATACATCTCTAGAAATGCATCCATTTCTTCCAGGTTGCCTATTTTGTTGGCATATAGTGACTTATAATATGTTCTTATAATTGTTCTTACAATTTTTTCAGTGTTGGTTGTGATCTCTTCTTATTCATTCATTTTTTTTTTTTTTTTAATTTGGGTCCTTTTTGTTTTCTTTCTGTTTAGTCCAGCTAGGAGTTTATTCCTAGTTTTATTGATCTGTTCTATTCTTCTGGTTTCTATTTCATTGATTTCTGCTCTAATCTTTATTATTTCTCTTCTCCTGCTAGGTTTAGGCTTTATTTGCTGTTCTTTATCCAGCTTCTTTAGGTGTAAGGTTAGGTTGTGTGTTTGAGACTTTTCTTGTTTCTTGAGATAGGCTTGCAATAAGGTATTTTTTAATTAAGGTGTTTACATTGTTTTTTAGACATAATGCTATTTATTGCACACTTAGACTACCGTATAGTTTAAATATAACTTTTATGTGTACTGGGAAATAAAAAAATTGACTTGCTTTATTGCTATATTTGCTTTATTGTGGTGGTCTGGCCCCAAACCCACAATATCTCTGAGTTACGCCTCTATTTGAGAGAAGATTATTGAAATTGTGACTTGAAGGCAACTTTTGCTTTCATTTTATGATTGGTTAATCTGTTATTACTGTGCTTGCTTGGCTAATGTATACATCCCCACTAAGTAATACACATAAGTGTATGTATTTTAATAACTATAATATCCACATTTAATGTTTCTTAGTTCTTTACCTAGCATGCTTTTTAAAACCGGAAAAACATTCCATCCAAGAACTTTGTTTTAAAGACTTAATTTTTTTTAATAGCAGTTTTAGGTTCATAGCGAAACTGAGCAGAAGGTACATAGAGTTTCCATAGGTACCCTGTCCCCACACATGCACCGTCTCTTCTACTATCACCATCCACCACCAGAGTGGTGCATTTGCTACAATCGATGAACCTACACTGAGACCTCATAATCACCCCAAATCCACAATTTATATTATATTGGGGATCACTCTTGATGTTGTACATTCTATAGATTTGGACAAATATATAATGACATGTATTCATCATTATAGTATCATATAGAGAATTTTCAGTGCTCTAAACATCCTCTGTGCTTTACTGATTCATTTCCTCAACTTTACCCCATAACTCCTGACAACCATTAATCTTTTTATTAGCTCCATATTGTGCCAGAATGTCATATAATTGGAAACATACAAGGTGGCCTTTCAGATTGGTTTCTTACCCTTAGAATTCCCATTGAAGGGTCCTCCAAAGTTTTTCATGCCTTGAACCTTCATTTTTTTTTTTTTTTTGGTGACAAATAATATTTCTGATCTACCATATTTTGTCTGTTCATCTGTTGAAAGGCATCTTGGTTGCAACTATGAGCTCTTGAACTTCCTTTTAGGGATAAAATTTCTCTATTGTTTCAAAAACGAGATGAAATAATCTGTTGATAAGTTTTTACCTTAAATTTAATCAGTAACTCTTTAAGTTTTTGTAAGTATTTAACCTCTTTTCAGAAAATGGAAATATATAGGGTTTTTTATGTGGCAAAGAAAAAGGAGGTCCAAGAGGTGTTGCATAATTCTCTGTCCCCATGTTTTCGTTAATCATTTTTGAATTTTTAGATTGTAGCGTCAATCTCATCATTATTACCTTTTTAGACTAATTTTCATAAACTGCATTTACTGTCCCTTGTACATTGCCTTCAAGGCAATAATTATGAAGTTCAGAGGAAGCTTTCAGTAGATGATGCTGAGCCTGGTTGCTCCTGACATTTATTACTTACTAGGGAGAGGGCTATCTATGCACAGAGTAAATGGAGCAGCAAGTGAGCACTGGGGCATGGTTTTAGAGTTTCAGTTTGTTTTTGAGGGGAATTATTTGCTAAATAATTTTAGTTCCTGGAGCTAGATAGGCATTCAGTTAATTTAGATTTCCTTTTGTAAGATTCTTTTAGGTTATCTTTAAAATTGTTCGGTTGGACTCATTTCGTTTTTAAATTACTGGTATCTGAGGACCTCTGGTATTTCTTTTTTTTTTTTGACCTCTGATATTTCTTTACCCAGTTTCTTTTTGTAGCACTGAGCACACAGTGGGTGCCCAATAAATGTTGTTGACTGTCTTGTTAATCATTGTTTATATTGCTTTCAGGTCTGTTTTTCAACTTTGCTCATTTGTTTTGATGAATTTTTTATCTCCTCCTTTGATATGTGCTTTGATAAGGAGGCTTTCCTTATCCTACCGCTTGATGTTTGACTTTTTTGCATAAAACAAACATCCCTGTTAGATATTTAGAAAAGCCCAGAGACAAACTGGAATTGCAGCAACTATTACAGAATGGATGAGAAATTAAATATTTAATGTTTAATTTATAGATACATTTTTCTAGTCTATGTCTTTGGTAGTTCCTTGAGTGTGTATATATGAATAAGAATGTATTTACTTATATCTGTATGTTTTTCTGTATTATACCTCAGTGAAAATATCAAGGGAGATTTAGGCTTTCCTTTCTTTCATAAGGAATTTCCTTATTTGATGAAAGGAAGCAAATGGAAGTTAGATTTGGAAAAGTTATTACAAAACTTTTAGACTGCTTTTAAGATTTGTGATATTCAGTGATTCTGAGACCTACCTAAATTTACACAAAATGAATTGACCTAAGTAGCAAACTTCAGGCAGTGTTTCAGCATTTACAAAGTTCTTATGAAGGTATATTGTTAACTCTAATTGAATACCTATTATATATCAGGCATTATGCTAGGCTAGTGGTTCTCAAACTTTGTTACACTTTAGAATCACTTGGGGAGATTTTAAAAATCCCCCAAGCCAATTAAATCAATTCCTGGGAGGGGGACCTAGGCCACAGTGTTTTCTAAAATTTCTCAGGTGGATTTATCATGTAGCCAAGTTTGAGAACCACTGGGCTAGACAATATGCATTACCCATTTAACCCTCTCAGCAACCCTGTGAGGTGGGATATACTGTCCATTTTTATGACTGGAGAAATTGTTTCACAGAGATTAATGACCACCTAACTAATAAGTGCAGCCCCAACCACAAACCAAGCCCTCCAACTTATTTAAAAATCTTGAACTCTATCAGTAGTACCTCTTGGTGATTCTTACTTATGTTCTTTTTCTTTTTTAATTACAAATGTATACTTTTTTCTATACCCATGTGCTTTTCTACATGTAATATCTTAATCCTGTCACAGGGAGATTATACTTTATGTTAATCTAGTGAGCTATTTTTGTTTTTCCCACCACACTACTGATACCCACCCCTCCAACCAAATAAGGTGAAAACCAAATTATACACTTACGATCTCAAGCATTGCAAGTGTGTATGTGTGTGTGTGTGTGTTTCTGGGTTTGAATAAGAGCTTGGCTTAGAAACAGGACAAAATTATTGTCCTACTGACTTTGATAAAATGTGATATATTGTATGTTTTTTAGCTATTCTATATACATAAACAAAATGCAGACTAGAAATAAGGCTTTTGGTATTGAGAATGTTATTGGATATCACTAAATGTTGAAGAAATTTCTCAAATCACTTGGTGATAAGTAGAATTGGAGCGGGGGTGTGTGAATTATATTATTTAGCATTTCATTAACTGGCTATAATAGTGAATATTAAATGTTTCCTCACTAGAAATAACTTCTGGAAGTTGAATTTCTGCTCTAAGAATGGATATCTGATTAAAATAGGAGAAGGGAGCCCCTTCTGTCTCTCTGGGCATATAACAAATAAGCCACAAAAACTTCATTTACTCATGCTAATTTATCCTGGAAGACTTGGTGTTACAAAGAGATTGTATTATATCCCTGTACCTCACTTTACACAATTGCTAAGTTCCTAAAAGTAGTAAAAAAGGAAGACTTGAGAGGCATATAATAAAAAATGAATAAACCAAATGAAAACTATAGTTGAATTGTTCATTCTTTAAGAAATAATTGAACATACTCTGAAGAAGGTGATATAGTAATCAAAAATACAAAAAATTATATTCATGATTTCTTCAAAAATCTTTTCTGGCAGATAAGGTGGGGTACACTGCGAACTGTGCTGTAAGACTCAAAGCAGCCTGGGGTACTTTATTCCTTTCCTGTAATGAGTTAGTTGGCTTTCTCTTTATTCTTTCTACTATACTGTTAGTGCTAGAAGGGAAAACTTCTTTGGATTTATCATACTTCATCTACATAGTGTGTTAGATGTGATAGCTTATCATAGCTACTTATTGAACAAAAGGATCTATCTATAAAAATGTCCTACTATAGGGCGCCTGGGTGGCTCAGTTGGTTAAGCGACTGCCTTTGGCTCAGGTCATGATCCTGGAGTCCCAGGATCGAGTCCCATATCGGACTCCCGGCTCTGTGGGAAGTCTGCTTCTCCCTCTGACCTTCTCCCCTCGCATTCTCAGTCTCTGTCTCTAATAAATAAATAAATCTTTAAAAAAAAAATGTCCTACTATAAATATAAACAAGATACCGAAAGATTTTAAAGTAGAAGGGCTTCCATGTGTAAAACAAGAAAGGTTCTTGAAAGACCAGGCATCCAAAGAGAGAATTTTCACTGGTTGATTGCAGAGAGAATGTCCTCTTTGTGCATGCCGTGAGCAGTGGGTGTTTTTGAGCATAGCGGGTATGTTAGTTAGATCACTTGATGCTCAAACTGAGGTGGAGGGTTTATTTAGAATCATACTCCTCAAGATTGTTGGTTAGGGAGGTGAGGCTGTAATCAAGATATCAGCTGGGGCTCAAGTCTCAGCGGAGGTGGGATCACCCTTCAAACTCATAGTCATGGCTGGTGGCAGGCTGCAAGTCCTCGTTAGCTATCGGCCAGAGACAAAGGGAAGCTGAAAACATGGTAGTGGGCTTCCCTTAGAGCAAGTGAGAATGTTTAAAACTGACACCACAGTCTTTTGGTAACCTAATCTCAGAAGTGACATTCTTTGTTGCATTCTATTCACTGAACATGAGTCACTCAATCTAACCCACTTTCAAGAAGAGGGGATTTCACAAGAAGCCAGGGTTACTGGGGGCCATCTTAGAGGCTGTCCATCACAGTAATAGATTTCATTTAACATAGTATATAAAAAATTATTTACTATGTAATCAATAAAAATACTAATAGATATTTAATATTTTGGTACTTAGCCTACAAAATGCAGTGTGTATTTTACATTTAGAGCACATCTCCATTCAGATGGTATGTTTTCTATTTTTTTTTTTTTTAAGATTTTATTTACTTGAGAGAGAGAGCACGAGCAGGGGGGAGAGGTAGAAGGAGAAGTAAGCTCCTTCTCTGAGCAAGGAGCATGAGATTCAACCCCAGGACCCTGGGATCATGACTTGAAGGTAGACTCCCAACACACCGAGCCATACACGCACCCCAGATGGTGTATTTTCATTCAAAGAACTTGATCTGTATTTAGTTAAAAAATAGATCCACACACCTGAGCTGTTCCAAATATACTTAAATATTTTCCAACAACTAATCAAGTATTGGTTTTAAAATATAAATGAAATTGAACTAAAAGTATAATCCCTCAGTCACACTAGTCATGTTTCAAGTGCTCTATAGCCACATGGCTACCATATTAGGTAGCAGAGTTCTGGAAATTTGGCTGCAAAAGGAAGGAGGGAAATAAAGTGATACTTGGAAGGAACAGGAAAGTGGAAATTAAGATAATGGAAATCAGTGCCCTTTGTGTGTGTGTGTTCTGGGGAAAAGGAAAGAAATCTAGGGTGATGGATACCCAGGATACAGTTAATGTGTTTGGATTATTGATTAGATTTGAGTGGAGGTGCAATGGGTATAAAAACCCTGAAGTGATGAATGGCTTGTGGTAAGTACCTTGTATTCTGAGTCTTGAAATGTGAAAACACTGAGTGTGGGAGACTGAAACCAGAGGCTTTTCAAACTGCTTTTTGAGTTTGTCGCTCTGTTCATCATTTTTTCCTAGTGTGTATGCCAAGACAGAGAGAAAGGCACTTGGAAATGGAACCATTTCCTATGAGCTCAGAGGAGAGAGAATCTTTCCTGACCAGAACCAGAGTATTCTCAGGATAGGAAGAGCTCCCTGGACATGGGGTTTCTGTCCATGCCACTCTTTCAATCAAATGTTATTTGTAAATTATCATAGAAAATTATCTTTCCTTTTCCATTTTGGTGATCAGTAATACTACTGTACTGTGCAGGGTAAATGGCATGCAAGAATATTGTGGGCCCTGCCCTCAGGTGAAAGATATCTGAGCCGCCATTTTTGGTCTCGAAACATTATTATGCACAAGTCTCTGCATGTTAGATGTGGAAAGGGACCTGGGATCTTCTAGTTTGATACCTTTATTTTGTAAATGAAGGTATGGAGGACCAGAGAAATGATTAACTTAAGGTGCCCTAAGTAGCCATTTAGGACTCTCCAGCTGCTTTTTGATTCCTGGTACATTGTGTCCACTACTCCACCTGGGGAAGTAGCAGTCTCTGTTGGATGAGTGAGCATTTGCACATCTGGCATCGGCATTCCTATTTAAATATCAGGGATTATTGAAATGGCCCTTGTTAAAGTTATCGCGAGGGTTTGGTACCATGTTCTGTGTGCTTTGGAGCAAGTTTCTTAATCTCTGTAAACCTCAGTTAAATGGCAATGACAACTGCCTCATGAGATTAAATGTAGCAAAAAGGCACTGGCCCAGTGCTTAGCAATAGTGATTCAGTAAGGGCTCACATTTTTATTTCTCTACCACTTGGCTTTTGCTCATTCATTTTTTGTTATTTTGTGTGGAAGCTTCAGCTCCCAAAGGGATGATACAGTATAATAGTTAAGAACACGGCCTTGGGGGCACCTGGGTGGCTCATTCGGTTAAGCATCTGCCTTTGGCTTGGGTCATGATACCAGCATCCTGGGATCAAGCCCCACATGGGCTCCTTGCTCGGCGGGGAGCCTGTTTCTCCTTATCCCTCTGTCTCTGCCTGCTGCTCCCCCTGCTTGTGCTCTCTCTCTCTCTCTCTCAGGCAAATAAAGAAACAAAATCTTTTTTTAAAAAAAAAAGCACTGGCTTTGGAATCCAACAACTTGGGTTTAGATCTCCATTCCAGCACTGATAGCTAAGTTCTTTAAACACGTTGTACATTAGTTTCCTCATCTGGAACATGATGTTGGGCACACTTACTGTATATAGGGCCGTGAGAATGAGTTAGTAGATGTAAATCACTTAGGGCAATTTCCACTACCGAGTCAGCACTCAAGTGTGACCTGTTTTGATGATGTGTAATAAAGTAGTAGGATGAAGCTATTTTATTTTTCTGTTGTGTCCATTGGAGGCATTTTGGGGACATGAAGGCACTAGCATTTAGTAAGTGCTGACTTTGATGTGAAGAATACCTTTGCCTCTTTATTTGGTACATGATGCCAAATGTATCTGAGAAAGGTGTTCCATTAAGTTATTCTTTCCTCATATTAATCACGGTCCTCACTGGTCACGTTAAGCTATAGCTAGAACATCTGAATTCTGACCCACAGCAAGTTACTGAATATCTGGGGAAAATAGAGGCGGTTTTTTTCCAAGCTAGAATTCAGTCTGGTCCTATTTAATTCTTAATCCTCTCCCCCACCCTCTCCAATAGGCAGAAGATGTAAAATCTTCCTGAGGATTGAATACTTTTACCTATGTTGGTCTCTTTGAACTTCTAGCTCTGACTAATCACAAAATAGTTGATTCTCAGCAACCCACCAAGCTCTCATTCTCCTGTGAACTCAGGGAACTGGGGAACCCTCCCTCTTCTCTTTTCTTCCCTCAATTAAACCAACAAACACTTACAGACCACTGTGTCTTGCGACATTTAGGTGCTAGCTGAGAATAAGAAAGGCCAAGTCTCGGCTGTCATAGAATTTCCAGTCTGGAGGCTGACCTCAAATAATAAACAAGTGAATACATGAATGAAGAGGATGCTAGCAGATAGTGGTAAATGTGATGTGTACAAAAGTTAGGTGCAGAATAGGGATAGATGGGTGGAGATCAGCATTGGCACCAAATCTTTTGTGTGGCCAGAGAATACCTCTATCCAGGGAAACATTTGATCTGCAGTCTGAATGAGGTCAGGGAGCAGGCGGTTTGAAGTTCTAAGGTTAAAAGCACTTTGGATAGAAGGAGCAGCTGTGTGAGTCCTCAGAGATGAAGGGTTTGGTCTACTTGAAGGAAGGAATGGATGCCAGTGTGAATTACACAGGAAGTTGAAACAGAGTAACCTGCGGGGAGCTCAGAGGTTTGCAGAGGCTAGGTCAGTGCTTTTGGAGACTCCCAGGCATCAGAATCAGTTACCAAATGCAAATTGGTAGGACTGCACCCCCAGTATTTCTGTTTATGCAGGTCTGGGATAGGGCCTGAAAGCATGCATTTCTAACAGGATCTCTGGTGCTGATGCTCTGAAATCACACTTTGACGGCCACCAAGATGGCTCATCTAGGGCCTTGTACGCCAAGGGTAAGAATTGGGGTTTTATTCTCAGCGCATTTGGAGGCCAATGAAGGATCATAGATGCGAGGTGTCAGACTTACATATTTAAAAGATCACCCCTGACTACTGTAGAGAATAGATTTTAAGGCTCAAGAGGAAAAATGGGAGACCAGTCAGGAGGCTATTGCAACAGTCCAAACAAGAGACAATGCTTTAATTGCTCGGGTGGTAACAGAGAAGCTGGTGGCAAGTACCCAGACTCAGGATGTGTTTTAGAGTTAAGAGCTCACAGGACTTGATAGTGGCTTGGAAATAGAAGATAGTGACAGAGAGGAATCAAAATATACATAGGACTTTTGCTTGAGTTAACGGGATGTTTAGTGTGGTGCCATTTACAGGCATGGGGAGTAGCGGGGGAGGTTTGGATAAGAATGGGGATCAGGGGTGGCGAGGAGAATCCAGAGTATGAGTTATGAGATACATATTGGACATCCAAATAGAGATGACCATGAGATTATTGGGCATATAAATCAAAGTTCAATAAACAGGTCAAGGTTGGGGAAGTGAATTTGAGAGTCATCAACTTACTGATGATAGCTAAAGGTTTGGAGTTTGATGAAATCACCTGGAGTTGAGAGTTGTAGAAAGAGAAAAGGGCAGGGAGGGAGCCTGGGCAGGGAGATGAGGGCATTGTGATCGAGGAGTGACAGTGAAGGAGGAAGAACGTAGAGATTGTGTTGTCACATAAAGAAGCTGAGGGAAAAAAGTTCGAAGCACAGTTGCTGCCCAGCTATGAAATAAGCTCTTATTGGAATTTAGGAACTTACTCAAGTGTAACTGAGATGACTCAGGTAATTGTCTATTAGATTTGGACACTCATAGGTGATTGGTGACCTTGACTAGAGAAATGTCTGTTAAGAGTCATATAATTTTTGGGGTCTCCCTTTGTTGCCTTTCATTTATTGCTTATCTTTAAGCCACTTTGCTGTGTTCACTGTACTTCATATAAGCTCATCAAGAAAAGGGACTTTTTGTTGTTCTTAATTGCATTCCCTCAAGCATGTAGCACAGTGTTATGCCCACCATTGGAATAGATTTTTATTGGCTACAGTCTTCTCTTATTTCATTAAACGCAGAGAGAGACACTAGGAAATCACTTTGAGGAATTGGTCTGCAATTTATAGCTGAAATGCATGGTTTAGGGGCCGCCAAACATGGCCAGTTATTTTGAAGGGCTGCCTCACCAGCACATTACCATGTTTGGGGGCCCTCCATACCGGGGCTCTATATACTATAATATTATAATGCTATATAATAATACTATAATTTGAGAGGGTGGCTGTTCAATTTCTTTTTGGTCATTAGAATGTAATATGTAAAAAGCCCATTGTTTTAAGACTTGTTATTCCACTTTTATATTTTTGTCTTTAATATTGAAGCTGTATTTTGTATAGTACTTGCCTGAGTGAATCTAAAAGAATGCTATATAAATATAGCAAACACATGAGCTCCCACTGGACTTGAGTAGCTTCTTACAGATGTACGTATATCATATATAATTTAAAGCTTTTTTTAATCCAAACTAAGAGGTATTTGAGTAGATTTCTGTTGTTTTCCTGAGCCTCTCATTTATTACTTCTTTTCATTTATTTTAAGGATATTAATATTGGCAGAGATGGAATAATGTTTACAATGGACACATGAGGGATGCCTGGGTGGCTCAGTTAGTTGAGCAGCTGACTCTTGATTTAGGCTCAGGTCATGATCTCAGGATCAGAGACTGATGCAGGGCTCCATGCTGAGGGTGGAGCCTGCTTAAGATTCTCTTTCTCCCTCTCTCTCTGCCCCTCCCCTACTCATTCTGTGTGTGTGTGTGTGTGTGTGTGTGTGTGTGTGTAATAAATAAATCTTAAAAAAAGGCACATGATTTTGAAGTGCTTTGTAAATCAAGTGATTAAAAAAAAACCCAAATGGTAGTAATAGGATACCAATTGGATTCTGAATTAAAATTATGTTTTGATATTTTTAAAAATGTTACTGCATAGTGTGAAATTGTACCTTAATTTTCATTATGAAAATTGAATATAATACTGAGATAATTTTTAATGAATAAAGCAGTATTTTTGGGGGGGGTGATGTGTATGTTTATTACCTTGATTATGGTGATGGCAACACGAGTGTATGCGTGTGTACAAACTGACCAAATTGCATACATTAATAATGTGCAGTGTTTTTGTATAGCAATTATACCTCTAGCAGAGGGGGAAAAGCAATTATGTGCTTCAAACAGAAACATGCATTCATATGTAAATCAATTGTAAATGAGAATATAGATGTAAATAACAATACTCAATTCACAATATTCATTTGTGATGTTATAGCTTGTTATTTTTAAGCCTTGATTAGTGAATTCTTGTCCAGACCTAGAGGCGTTTTCTGTGTCTTTTCAGCATAACCTCCCCTCCACCACCTTTGTGTCAATTTGCTATTGTTTTCTGTTCCCGGTAGCAGTCTGTATAGAGTGAAAACTGATAGTCAAACTAGGGCACTGATGAAGAAGAGTTTATGTGAAAATCCCCTGGGTAGGAAAACTGGTTCAAACATTCTTATCTAAAAGGGATGGGATGGAGTGGGGTGGGGGTGGGAGGTGCCTGGGTGGCTCAGGTGGACAAGCATCTGCCTTGGGCTCAGGTCATGATTTCAGGCTGAGTCCATGGATTGAGCCTGGTGCATCTCTTCCTTCAGCGGGAAGTCTACTTTTCTCCATAGGCGCTGGCCCCACCCTGCTCCTGCTCTCAAAGTTGTTTTTTTTTTTTAGATAAAAGGGATGGGGGGATTCAATGACATTTATTGTGATTTTAAAATATTAATGAAAGCTAGTATTCTTAAGCTGTAAATTATAATTATTATTGCATGTTGACATGTTTTTCATTTTTGGGGGGTTTTTTTTGTATTACCAGAATTTCCTACACCTGGATTAGATTATAAATTTTGATTATTTTCACTATATCTTTGGCTTTGGGTGACATTTAATTTTGTTATTGGTTCAAAGCATCTCAATCAAAAAATTAAGAACATTGGAAGAGATGTAAATAGGTAAAAGGTATTTTAAAAATTTTGCTGGTGAGTAAAAGGCTGTTAACAAAGTCTAAAGGCTTCTCAGGATTCAGACCAAATCCAGGCCTCTACCCAGTATTCTTCTCGCTAGACTACATTGTGTGGTAAGCAAACTAATTTGCAGACACATTGCCAAATTTAATGTAAATGGATCACAATAGAGAACCAACATATAAATGATCCTACAGGTTCTGCCTGAATAAAGTCTACTTTTCTTTCAAGAACTGAGTCACATATCTCTTCTCTTTGAAGTATACCTTCCCACCCCCACAAAGCTAGTTTCAACATGCTCTCATTGCTCTGAATTTTTAAGCTTACTCATCTATTTTATGACACTTAATATTTCCTTTGTATTCATTATTTAATTACTTAGACACTGCATCTACCCAGTTGGATTTCTAGTTCACCATAGAACGATCTTGGTCTCATGACCAATATGCTTTCCAATTATCACAACCAAAGGTGACAAATACTTTGTTATTTGAATAATAAGGAACATTAGGATGTTCTTAATAGAAATTCTGTGTAAAATAATATTTAAACGAGTGCTTTGTTCTGCTCTCCCTTTTTCTTTTTAAGTAGGGTTATCTTTACTAATTTAAGATGAGTTTCCATCACAGACTCAAAGTACTTTAAGAAATAAGAATCACACATACAGAGAACATTAAAACTGTTAATCAGAGTTCATTGTGGTGTGCAGTAGAGAGGAAAGACGTCCAAGAATGGTGACTCCATCTGGACCTTGAAGGATAAAGAATATGTGTAAAGGTAGAGAGGATGGGGAGGGCTTTCAAGTGGAGACTGGGATGGGCCACATTTAGAGAGGAGAAAGTGCCTGGCATGATGAAAGCTGGGGTTGGGGGGAGGATGGCAGCAGCAGAAGGTGCCTGTCAGACTCCAGTCCTGCCACTCTTGGAAGCCAAGTCCGCTGCGGCCATGGCTGTTCCTGTTGCTTTCCCTCCCTGCCTGTGGCAGTTGGGCTTCTCTTCAGCCTTCCTGATGAAACTTGTAATGCTCTAAGTTTCCCAGTTATTTCTTGATAATAAATCCCGTGTGTATTTTTCAGTACTCATTGTCTTAAAAATAAAATATAATCAGAGTCTAAAAATCCAATTCAGATGTAAAAATTCATTCTCTTCCTTGATGGGGCGAACTTTTCCTTCCCATTTATATGCATAGGTGCCTCTTCTTTTGTGGGGAAATACTCACTGATGTAAAAATCCATCCATTCATTCATTCAGTAAATATGAGTGTCTGCCATGGGGCAGGCATTGTTCCAGACATTCTATGCATTTGCAAATATGTGTGACACAGGGCAGTACCCACTGTCATGTAATTAATTACTCTTTAATGGAAGGAGACATGATAAATAAGTCTGTTAGTTGCTGATAAGCCCTAAGGCAAAAAATAAATAGAGGTACTCTCTTAAATTTAGGAGCAGACCCTGTGAAGATCTTGAGTCAGGAATGTTCTAGGAGTATAAAAAAAAGGGAGTGGTGGTGGATCATTCGAGGTGTGTTCAAGGGAAGGGCAAGACTCACAGTAGTGGAGGGCCATGAGTGCAAGGAGAGAGGAAATTGGAGAGACCAGAGGTAAGAGGACAAATTATAGGACTCTAGACCTTATTGCCCGTCAAGTCAGAAGTCACTGGAGTGTATGAAAGGAAGTGTGGTGATCTGACTTAGAATTTCAGAGGATCACTCCAGCAGCTATGTTGAGAAGAGAGTGTAAAGTGTCAATGCGGGGAGCTGGGACACTGCTTAGCAGCTTGAACAGAGAGGTAGGTGTTCGGTGGACAGGGTTGTCGGTGGAATCCAGCTCTATCATGTAGAGCTGGCAGAAGTTGTCGATGGATTGGATTGCAGCTGTGTGTATGCAGGGATTTTTTTTGGCTTAAGCGACTGAAAGAATTCTGATTTACGGAGATGGGAAGACTTGGAGAGAAAGGGATTTGGTTTGGAGGAGCTGGGAAGAGGAATCGGAAGTTAAATTAAGCTGGAGATTCCAGTTAGTCATCTGACTCCAGATGTCAAGTAGGCGTTGGATTTACAAATCTGGATTTGAAGGGAGAGATCCAAGGTGAATATTTGGCGTTTTAAAATTTTCTTCTTACAGATTTTGCAAAATTCTTGTTATATATGTTAGAACAGTTTTTAAGATTCATTTTTGTTGCTATTGTAAAGTAAGGTTGTTTTCAATATACTCTCTGACTAGTTTTGCATTTGTTTATATAGGCCATTGAAACATATAGTATGTTTATATATCAAGCTGCTTTACTGAATTCCCATATTTATCAATGTTTTAAAAAAATCGATTCACTAATTTCTTATCTCCTTTGACTTTTCTGTGGATTTTTACCAAACTGTTCAATTCTGTGAAGTACCAGTTTCTTTCATGGCTCCATTTGATATCCTGTGCCTGAAATATCAATTATTTCTTGTTTTTTCCTATGAGTTTCTATTCATTCCCCTAAACTCCACTCATGTTTCTCATCTGTAAGACATTTCTGGGTTCCTAGGAAAGTTTCTCTTTCCATGAGCTTTAGCTGTATCATCTGTATACCTACATTAGAGCAATCATCAAGCTTTATCATGATTTTGTATGTATCTATCAGTCCATTGGAGGTTTGAACTTTTTTGGGGTAGGAACTGGGTCTTACCATTTTTACATCTCCAATATTTAGCTGAATTTGCTACAAAATTGTCTGTTACTGGGTAATTGTATGTTGAATACATGAGTAGTTAATTTCTACATATTAAAAATGTTTGAAACTGGATAAAGTTTTTCTTTATATAGATTTTATAAATGTATTTATCATAACACTTTTAAAAATTCATTTTTGTCACTAGCGTAAAATATTTTCTCAAGTGCATTATATTTCTGCAATTACATCTTAAAAACCGAAGGCCTATTATTTTAGAAAATTAATATACAGTGTAGGAAACTTGTTCCTGTTATTCGTGCTGTCAAATGCATAAACGTGCTTGGATTTATGAGACTTTAAATTTTGAAAATGATAAATGGGTGGATGTTACATATTTACTTATAAAGAAGCTCTTTTATGTTGTTTGGTTTTTTCTTTGTGTAGGAAATAGGGAGAGGGAGGATTTAAAGCTTATATTTTTCTGGAGAGCAGTAGTAGTCATTCTTTGAAAAGCAATTAGCTTTTCATAAAGGCAACATTTTCAAAAGCTTTAATTTGTGTTACTTAAAAATAGGTATATGTCATTACTAGTAGTTACTTTAAAGATTTTATTTATTTATTTATTTATTTATTAGGAAAGAGAGAGAGAGTGAGAGAGAGCATGAGAAGGGAGAAGGTCAGAGTGAGAAGCGGACTCCCCATGGAGCTGGGAGCCCGATGTGGGACTCGATCCCGGGACTCCGGGATCATGACCTGAGCCGAAGGCAGTGGCTCAACCAACTGCGCCACCCAGGGACCCACTAGTAGTTACTTTATATTTATTTTTATGTTTTATTTTTTCAACCCATCAAGTCATTGAATTGGCTCATGTGAATTTTTTGAGGATGTCTACTACCTATTTCTGTTATAAATAGGTTAAGAGGTTGCCCTAGTGACACCAAAACATTTATTAGAGTAATTATTTATAGATTTTTTTCACTGAAGCAGAAATAACCAATCACAGTTCATTGTTCATTGCTAAGTGCAATGGGAAATATAGAATGCTTTTTTCTTGCAGGGAGTTATAAATGTAGGCAGAGAGATAAAACTGGTACCCAGGAAAAAAAATGGAAAAAAATGTTAAATTTATGGAATCTGTTGTATATGCTATATAGGGAGAGACTCTGTATGTTGAGGGGTTAGGGGAGGGTGATTTCAGCTAGACCTCAAAGACCTCAAAGGTAGTGGTTGTCTGGATAGAGAGGTAGAACACACTAGATTGGAAACAAATAGAATGAAAGGCACATAGGTAAGAGCTGTTATAAGGTGTGGAAATAAGATGCTGATCTCCATCCTGACACAATAAGGATTTTTATAATTTATCTCATCAAAGAAAGTGTTACTTTTTCTTCACTATAATTAAAACACATTAGTTGAACTTAATGGAGGTGAATATCAAATTTATTTGTTATCATGTTTTTATTACCAAATAATGTAGTCATATTGTTGAAAACAAAAGAAAATGCCAATTAAAGGAGGCAAACAAAAACAAAACTCTTGATTCCAACATCACTAATAAGCAGTAAACATTTTGGTGCATTTTTTTCCTCGATGTGAAAAACATGCACACACACATTGTGTTTTTATTAAGTTAGAGCATACTAGAAAGTTACTTTAAAAATAGATATATTTTATTTTCCGTGTTTTGTTTTATTTAAGGAGAAAACCAAAAGCCAAGGCACCACTTCCTCCAGCTGAGACCAGATATCTCGATGCCTCTTCAGTTGATGATACTGTAGAATCTTCTGCTTGCATCATGGAACAGAAAGAAAACACGATAGATAAAGACATTGAACTCTCAGTGGTGCTACCTGGGGATATTATCAAATCAACTACTGTTCATGGCAGGTACGACACAGCAAATGAAAGAGTAGGAGTTCCTTTTCTTCTTCTGTCATTGGTACCCTCTGTTGGATATGTACTTCTTGATTTTTTCTTTGACAGAATACTTCATTCATCACTCAGTTATCTATTAAATATGCCAAAGGTGATAAGTTTTTTCTAATAATAATTTTAGTATCAATACTATGAATTCCACAGTCCCAGTCAGGTGACTCTTGAAACTTAGAATGATTTTTTTCTGTTGTTACTTATTTAGTAAGTTTTCTTTAAAAAAAAAAAAAAAGCCTTTCCCAGAGGACCATTATATTAATTTGGTTTAGTCAAACTTACAGAGCAAACCAATGACCTATAAGAAAATTGTTTCCCTTGCTCTTCAGGTTATTCCTTCCTTTTTTAAGCTACTTCTCTGAATTTGATTTTGCACAAGTTACTAAGTACTCTTACAATGTCATACTCTCTTATGTATCAAAACAGATAAATCTATCTATAAAACTAGTAGGATTTTTTAGTTCTTTGAATGAGTTCATTAATGTACTAAAAATGTGGATAAGTATAATAGAAATGTAAAATTAAACTTTAACCTAGCAAGAAGTGAAAATATGATTTAGGAGAGTGATATTTTTAATATCTGCATGAAAATTGGAAAAATGGAATAAAGCCAAGTGTAATTTTCCATTTCATTTTGAAGTGGAAATTCACATGAGTTGTATACTTGGTCTTGTTCTACCTTTCCCCTTCAACTGCCCTTTTGTTATCCGGAGTCCTGTTTTAGAAATCTAAGCTGATTTGACCTTTGGCGGGGGGAAGAGTATGTAGAACAAAAGAATAAGCAACATATTGGGTAATGCATTCTTACAGTGTGGTTTTATCTAGAAGAAACTCATTCAAGATAACCTTAATCTTAAGATTTACCATCAAGTTTAGGTGTCACTTCACAAATTACTTAAAGTATGTGAAAATAGAAAGGTTCAGCATTAACAAACAATACATAATATTGTCTATTAAATTCTCATTAAGTAAGTTGCGTTTTGCCATTGGTTTTGTATGGAGAGTCGTTTTGGAGATCACATGTTGAATTGTATTGAGGAGGTTGAGAAACCTGTGGCTGTCCTTGGTGGGCTTCCAGCTCAGACGCAGGGTAGTCACCTGGGTTGTACTTCGTCTTGTGAGTTAGAAATAATTTTATTACTTTGGTTTAAAAATAATAATGATAATGGATGTGGCTAGGGGTAACAAAGGCAGTTCCTCTTATTTTCCCTGAAGTCGAAGTCATTTTTTAAAAAAGTGAGTATTTTTCCTAGTTCTTTACTGATGCTAAGAGGTAACAATGGCTTCCTCACCAATACTCCTCAGACTTTCTTCTTAGGTAGGGTTTTCTTTCCCTCCTCTCCTTTGAATGTCATAAGCTTGAGCCTCATGACACTTTTTTTCTAGAGAGTCTACTTTTCCACCTCCACACCCTTTTGAAAATTTTTCCATCTGGAGTACCTTACCACACCCACATTTTCTCCAGTTAGTTTATGTAGCTCAAGTGACACTTTTATTTATGAGGACTCCCTGATCTTCCCAGTATGAACTATTACCCCCAACTTCCAAACTCTCTGACATTTTATACCATTGTGGTATCATATATTGTTCTATGCTCTAATTAATATGCATGTCTTGTCTTCTTGATTAAACCACAGGATCCATGTGGGCTTCATTATTTCATAGCGCTAAGCACAGTTTCTTACGACATAGCAGGCATTTAATAAATACACTAAAATGAATGTTGTCTCCCTAAACTCTTACATGTGGATGGAGATAACAACTTAAATGGTATGTTCTCAAGAGATGTTTGTTTGGATAGTCCCTGGTTCCTTTCCTAGGATCTTTTAAATAAAGACAATTTCTCCACGTAGAGACCAGGGAAATTATGTCCCAAATTCTGATTGCTTTTTTTATTGTTTTTTTGTTTGTTTTGTTTTTATTTATTTTTTTAAATTAACATATAATGTATTATTTGCCCCGGGGGTACAAGTCTGTGAATCATCAGTCTTACACAATTCACAGCACTCACCATAGCACACACCCTCCCCAATGTCCATCCCCCAGCCACCCTATCCCTCCCCCCCAACCCCCAGCAACCCTCAGTTTGTTTCCTGAGATTAATAGTCTCTTATGGTTTGTCTCGTTCCCCGGTCCCATCTTGTTTCATTTTTTCCCTCCCTCCCCCTCCTCACCCCCCTCACTCTGCTTTTCAAATTCTTCATATCAGAGAGATCATATGATAAAATTTGTTTAGGGCTGAAAAATTTTCCTGAGAGCAGAATTTGTTTCATATCATTGTTTTCACAAGGGGGGTTGATACAGGGACTTGTTCTTAATATTTTTATCATTCAGGAATGACTAAAGTTGTAGATACAATGACTCATTTTTTTATTAAGTGTTTATGATTAAAAGTGGTTGTGTGATTGGAGATATCTTAGGAGTGATTACAGATATTTTCAGCTGCAATTTGGGATATATTAAGAGTATAATTTGGAGGGGGGCACCTGCGTGGCTCAGTTGGTCAAGTGTCTGCCTTTGGCTCAGGTCATGATCCCAGTGTCCTGGGATTGAGCCCTCTATCTGGCTCCCTACTCACCTGGGAGACTGATTCTTCCTCTCCCTCTGCCCATCCCCTGCTCATGCTCTCTCTCTCTCCCTCTCTTGCTCTCTCTGACTCTCTCAAATAAATAAATAAAACCTTAAAAAAAAAAGTATAATTTGGAGTATCATGAATGTCGCAGCTACCATTGACCTATGGTTAAAAAATAAAACAACATTTAACAACAAACTGCAAAATACAATTGTTAGTTACCTAATGTGAAGACCCATGACATGTATAACTTAAATTTCTTCTTGGCTTTGTTACTATACATGGAATAGGGAGAGTTTCAGCAAAGTAGTAAAAGAATTTGGAGATTAAGGAAGAGTAATTTTAAATGTATATTTACATTATATTTTCTTAGATATTTCAGAGTTTCATATTGTCACTGTGAACAGTCTTTAATAGAATTTTTTGGGCCATTTTTTCTTAATTTGTCTAAATATTCCTTGTATATGATATTTATTTTGATAGGATTATTTATATGCATTTCCTTTGAAAGATAATATTAGTATTAGACTAGAATAAATATTTAGAAAACATATACTTCATTTAACTTTTCATATATATATCTCTCTATATAAATATATATATGAAATATATAAATATATATATATTTTTTTCCCAAAAAAAGTCTTCTTGGGGAAGGTTTTTAGTTTCTCTCTGTTTTCGTACACAACTTCTGTAGAGATATGCTTAGAATGTTCCATTTGCAGGAATGTGAACACATAGCATTATGTTCAGAAGAATGCCCTTATTTGTACATTTATTTTCACCAAAGAGCTTATTCAGATTAGGGAACACAGTAGGGTCGGAGGTGGTTATAGACTTTATGCTCAAAGGGAAACTAAAAACTTCTCCTGAATTAGGTCAATAACCTTACTCTGGCTTACCAATCTTTTGGTACTAGAGCTTAATGATAATGCCTATGCCTCTTTAAGGACCAGAAGTCACCCTTTGCTGCCATCTTACCTTTGCAATCCTTTACTTACATTGAGGGTAGCTATAGTGCCAGCCTACAAACCCTTGGGCATTTCTGTGTTCCTGTCATGGATGATTGGATTGAAGAGAGATGGAATTAAGATATTTACCATACTGTGTGTCTGTGTGTTTGTATGTAATATATATATATTATATATATAATATATATATAATTATAATATATAATATATATAATTATAATATATAATTATAATATATATTATATAAAATAAATATATATAATGTGTGTATATGTATATGTGTGTGTGCGTAAATGCATGTATACAGACATAAACATATATCTGTGTGTGTGTGCACGCATGCATGCGCTGACAGAGTAAACAACCTTTTTCACCAGACAGAGCTGCTCTGTGCCTGAAAGTAAGCATTAAAAGACACTGCTGTTAAGAGATAAGCTGCCTAGGGGCTGCCCTCCTCAGAAAATGCTGCAGTATGCAACAGCATAAGTAGTGGTGTCTCCAGGTACTTGGAGAAAGTTAGTTTTTAATGAAAATGGGCTGAACACTACAGAGAATAAGGAAATATGTGGGTATGTTTGCCTATCACTCTAGACCCTTACCTTATCTGCTCAGTATGTAATTATTCCTCACTAAATAAGTATTCCTTTTTCCTCTGTTCCCTTTGGGACACTTTAAAAATAGTTTCCATTTGGGAGATTTGGTAAAAGATTGACATTAATCAATCCTCTTTTTTTGGCTTGTGGAAAGAGCTATATGGCTATACCAGTACACTCTCTCCCACAAAAGGGAGGAATGGAATCAACACCATTTATAATAGACAAAAGATATATTTTTCTTTTATGCTCCTACCATAAATAGAAATTTGTTTTGACTTGAGCAAATCTGGGGATGAAGTGAATGAAAACACAAATAAAGAAAGCATAGAACTTGAAGTTAGAATTCCTGGGCCCTATAGTTGATTCTATAACTTGCTGTGTGACCTTGGGCAAGTCATCATCTCACCTTTTTGGCCTTTGCCTGTAAAATGACCCAGAGACACGTTACACATGACTTGTGACCAGGATTTACCCATCCAACAGCACTGGTTTAAAGCAGGGTTGAGAGTAAGCCCAGTGTTGACTGGCACTGGTGGGTCAGAGAACTAGCTCAGAAATGGTTTACACGGATTACAGCGCCACCTGTTGGAAAAAGTAGACTATGAAAAATGGCAATACTGGATCCATGTGGGTCAGTTTTGTTTAAAAAATATCAATACTACAACAGTTTGGATCTCAGAAAAGTTTCACAATTTCATAACATACTTACATTTATTGAAGTGTCAAATAATGACAAATGTGTAGTAAATACATTATATAATAGGTGACTAGACTTGAAGAACACTGCATTCCATGGCACAAATCATGTTGAACTCCCTAAGAATTCTTAAATTTTGGTTTCGGCACTGATTCAGTTGTAGCTGCTTAAAATAACAGTTGGAATTGTAACTGTTAAAGTATTTCAGTATACCAGAGCTGCTTGAGTTTTGGAGAGACTGAAGAAACTTGTAAACTGGGCTCCAGTACTGCCCTCCACAGCCCTGGGCCAGGGAGCACATAAGCCTCTGCGGGCTGATTGCTCTCCTGGTTGGTTGGGAAAAGGTGACAGAATACTCACTAATATCCTCTGAGTGTCATTCCTAGCTGGACTACTCTCTCTCCTTTCCTGGCATCCCTGCCTTATAACAATGATCTTTGTTAATTTTCTTTTTAATTTTTTAAATTACAAATGCAATGCTTGGACACTATATAACGTAGGAAAATGCGGATAAGCTAAACAAAATTAAAACACTGTCATTTTTAAACAGGCAGATTACAACTATTAACATTGTGGTATATAACCTTTTATTCCTACTTACATGCGCAGACACACACAAATGTGTATGTACACACTACCTATATAATCACTTTTCTTTTTAACTGATATCATGTTGCACATGCCATCTTGTTAACCTATCCTTTTTTCAGTTAATGATTTCTGACTTTTGCGTCAATACAATTTTATCTTATCCTTTGTCTATTTTTGAATTGTCTCAGTTGCTGTGAGATAATGTAACATCCAAGATAAATGACCAAGTAGACTTAGCCTAACATGGTGAATTTCAATTTTTTGTTACTTTTAGAAATATCTTTTTTAGCATTTGAGGTAAGAACTTTTGCCAGTTCAATACTGATCTATTATTGTCTTCAAATCTTAAATCTGTTACTTTCTTCAAATTGTTTCCTACAGCATAATTCAGTAAGCATTCTCAATTTTGAGATTAGGTTTATTTGTTTTATGTAGCTGATCCCCTTCATTTCATGCACACCGGAATAGTTAGAGAACATTAGTTTTGGGAGGCCTGTTGGCATGTGCTCCTGCTTTGCAAACAGGAACACAAGCATCCTTCCTGGGGTGATTCTGGGGTAGAACCTGTTAGCCAACTGCAGTTTGGTACATCAACTTGGGATAGTTCTCCTCAAGATAGAATTGTTGTTTTTGCTAGAAGTAATTTGGCTTCCAGTGAGAAAATTCTAAACTATATACAAGAGATGATTTTGTTTTCGGTGGTGCAGTTTGTGACTAGCAAATCCCCAAAGCAGCCCCTTTGCATGCAGAGCCTGCTTAAAGGTTAATGCCCTACTTTTATAGTGCTAAGGCTCCTTCATGAGAGAGTTAAGACAGTAATTCCCACTCTCAAAATCAGCTAGGTCAGGATCGTTTCTTTTGTGCCTGTAGTGCCAAATGCTGAGGCTTCAATGAAATATTTGAAGCATTTAAACTGGTCCGAGGTTATTTTTGGAAAAGGTCTTAACCCAACTTAATGCTTATATCTCACCTCTGTAAAGATGTCTTGACTTTAGATACAACAAGGCTACTAGTTCAGTTTGTAAATTAAGAAAAATACCTCTCATGCCTACATGTGTTTTTAAAGCATATGAATCTCTTTTCAGTGACTTTGCCTTTTCATGCCATGCAGATAACTAATATATTGAGGGTGTGTGTGTGTGTGTGTGTGTGTGTGTGTGTGTGTATACTGCTGTATATTGTCTGCTATGTTTTTGAGATACCAGATTAAGAGAGAAATAATCACTAGTTTCTGTAATATCCTCATTCAGGGATACTGACTTCACTGTATACAGACATTGTATCAAGTCCTAGGAATAAACATTGCTAAGAGCTAGTCCTGCAAGAAAAAAGTTCATATCTAGGTCTAAATGGAACCCAAGTAACATCTTGAGACCACTCTGTTCCCGCAGGTCTAGATAAGATTGGCCTGAACCCCTGTTCTAGATCTTGTGGAAAGTTCAGTCCCCTTTATATTATTGTAAATTCCTGAGGGTTAATGTTCTTAGAGCTTCCTCTGGCTCTGACTTTTTTTTTTGTTGTTTTGTTTTTAAAGATTTTACTTACTTATTTGACAGGACAAGCAGGGGGAGCAGCAGGCAGAGAGAGAGAGGGACTCCCGCTGAGCAAAGAGCCCAATGAGGGGCTCCATCCCAGGATCCTGGGATCGTGACGTGAACCGAAGGCGACACTTAACTGACTGAGCCACCCAGAAGCCCTGACTTTATATCTTATTTTTGGATTCTTCCTTTTTAGTCTCTTCCTTTTGAAATTTCCTTTCTTTTCTTGATTTAACACCTCCCCCTGAAGCTACCAGGACCTTAGCGATGGTCTGTGGGTCACCAGGAAAAGGTGAGTTAGTGTATCACATAGCAAATCATTTAATTTAGCACTTTAGGCCTCCTGTTGGGTCCTTTCAGCAGCCCTCCCACATTCTGGTGTTCATGCTGTCCTGGTCTCTTCCTACTGCTTAGCTCCTTTTTCTGTTTCTTGTGTCTTCTTACCCTTTTCTTCTGGCATTGGCTTTAATCGTATCAGGACCTCACAAAATAATCTGAAATCTAATTAAGTCCCCATCTCCCCCTAAATTTTTGCAATAGCTTTGTAGCTGTTCCCTCAGACTGTTCTGAATACAATAGCAGCAAAAGAAAATTATCCTTTAAGCCTCCCCCCACATACACACACACACTAAATAAATGAATAAATGAATGAATAAATAAAACAGTGGCTTTTGAAAAATTAACATATATTATTGGTTTCAGAGGTAGAGGTCAGTGATTCATCAGTCTTATATAACACCCAGTGCTCATCACATCACGTGCCGTCCTCAGTGTCTATCACCAGTTACCCCGTCCCTCTACTCCCTCCACTCCAGCGACCCTTAGTTTGTTTCCTATGATTAAGAGTCTCTTATGATTTGTCTCTGTCTCTGATTTCATCTTGTTTTATTTTTTCCTCTCTTCCCCTAAGATCCTGTTTTGTTTCCTAAATAACACATGTGAGTGAGATCATATGATAATTGTCCTTCTCTGATTGACTTTTTT
>CM052810.1:114387768-114536425 GCA_028533885.1 Nasua narica | reverse complement strand
ATTTCATTTTATGAGGGCTGCATAATACACCACATCTTTATCCATTCATCTGTTGATGGACGTCTGGGCTCTTCCCATAGTTTGGCTATTGTGGACATTGCTGCTATAAACATTCGAGTGCATGTGTCCCTTTGGATCACTATATTTGTATCTTTAGGGTAAATACCTAGTAGTGCAATTGCTGGGTCGCAAGGTAGCTCTATTTTCAACTTTTTGAGGAACCTCCATACTGTTTTTCAGAGTGGCTGCACCAGCTTGCATTCCCACCAACAGTGTAGGAGGGTTCCCCTTTCTCTGCATCCTCGCCAACATCTGTTGTTTCCTGACTTGGTAATTCGAACTGGTGTGAGGTGATACCTCATTGTGGTTTTGATTTGTATTTCCCTGATCTCGAGTGATGTTGAGCATTTTTTCACGTAGGATTGTGGCTTCTTAAATCATGTATCACCCCTATTATTTACATTTGCTTTTTAGTTTTACTTTAAAAATAAAACATGACTTTTTCTCAAGTCAAAATAAAAAATGAAAACAACCATCAGCATATAGTCCTTTTAGATGTAAAGCAGACCCCATCACTCCTCAGGACTCCAGTGATTTTTCTCTCTAACTTGGTAAAATCCCAAGTCATTCTGGTTTCAGTCTACCACTTTCACCCTGGCAGACTTTCTGTTTTCCCTTAAACACGTAGAGCCCACTACTGCCTCAGGTCCTTTGCAACTTGTCAACTCTGCCTGGAATGTTCTTTCCCCAGATAACCCATTCTATTCAGGTCTCTGTTCTTTTTTTTTTTTTTTAAAGATTTTATTTATTTATTTGACAGAGAGAGAGAGAGATCACAAGTAGGCAGAGAGGCAGGCAGAGAGAGGGGGGGAAGCAGGCTCCCTGCTGAGTAGAGAGCCCGACGTGGGGCTCGATCCCAGGACCCTGAGATCATGACCTGAGCCGAAGGCAGAGGTCTTAACCCCTGAGCCACCCAGGTGCCCCTCAGATCTCTGTTCTAATGTCATTTTTTTCTCTTAGAACATTTCCTAACCTGCCTTGTTATCTTATTTTTCATCATAGCATTTCTCATTATCTGATGTACTATATATTTTACTTGTTTCTTTATCCTCTTTTGATCGCAGGTTGGGAAACTGTAGCGTGTGCATGAGAATTGGCTGCAGTGCTGGTCAAAGCACATATCACCGGGCCCCACTCCCCGAGTTTCTGATCCAGTGATCTGCACCGGGGCTTGGGAATTTGTATTTCATCAGCGTCGTAGAGATACTGATGTTGCTGGTCCACGAGTCACACTTTAAGAACCAATGTCCCAGAACTCCTCTAGCCAATACAGTGGCCAATACTCCTACCTATGGTTATTTAAATTGGGTTTAAATAAAAAATTTAGTTTGTTAGTCCACTATGCCAATGTATTTCAAGTGCCTAATAGCCACATGTGGTGAGTGGCCACTGTATCAGCCAGCACAGATATGGGAAATTTGCAATTGGACAGCACTGCTCTAGAACATAAGAAACTACATAAAGATGGATTTCTATTCTACCACACCCTCAGAGTCATATCCCTATATTTATATATCTGGTCTACTTGGCCTTTAGTGTAAGGCATAAGATGGATATACAAGTTTTATTTATTTACAATAAATAAATAAATATTTATTTCTTTAAACTGGCTAGTCAGTTTTATATTATTTGTTGAAGATTCAGTTCTTTCCCCAGAAATTTCTCATACCATTATCATATGTAGTATTAAATCCCCATCTGCATTTGTATCTGTTATAGAACTTTCTGGTCTGTTGTACTTGTCTGTCTGGAAATAGGAATATTTTCAAGACAGAATTGGCTTCTGGAATTATTAAAGAATTAGGCAGAATTATAGAATGAAAGAATAAAGTCATCAGGAAGTTCTATGCTCTTTAGCTGCCTTTTATTTTTTTTAATTTTTAAGATTTTTGTTTTGAGAGAGAGAGAGAGAGAAAACATGAGCTGGAGGAGAGGCAGGGGGAGGGAGAGGGAGAAGCAGACTCTACTCTGAGCAGGGAGCTCCATGTGTGGCTTGGTCCCATGACCCCAGGATCATGACCTGAGTCAAAGGCAGACACTTAACCAACTAAGCCACCCAGGCACCCCTTTTGTTGCCCTTTAAAGAGACATTTTTATTAGAAAATATTTAGACAGTGTTGAGCTCAAAAGGCATGATTAGGTCCAGTCAGCAGGTAGCCTATTTGCCATGAAGCCTGATACCGTGTGGAAAGATTATAAATGACCAAATTGAGGGAATAGGCCATTATTATAATATTTTTGGCCCATTATGCACTTTTATTAAATTAGAAAACTAATGTCACAGATAAAAATACAAATTCATTAAGGTGTATCAAAAAAGTTATATAAGTGTGTATAGAGTGTTAAATGTTTACCTTTTAAAAATGGAAAAATCTTTTTTCCTTAAATATTTATATTTTTGTACATAGGGGGATGAAAATGGTAGCACTAATAACTTTTTATTTTGTTAACATGTGTATTTCTGGCAGAGATTCTAAAGAATATACATTTAAGAGGTAAAATATTTAAAGTATAAGCTTTAGTGTTGTTATACTTATTACTTGGCACATTTATATGTGGAGAAAGAAATATAATCTGAATATATCACTGTTTATTCATAGACAGTAGTAGTTCGTCATTTTGGTTGTCAGTGAAAGTTCTCTCATCTTCCAGCTTTACTGTATTTATAATTACATTGTATTTACCTAGGCATTACCTATTCCTTTTTAACTTTATTTACTATCAGAGAAAGGAGATACCATGTCCAAGTCAAGAATTTTTATGTAGGGGCACCTGAGTGGCCCAGTGGGCAGAGCCTCTGCCTTTGGCTCAGGTCATGATCTCAGGGTCCTGGAATCGAGCCCCACATCGGGCTCTCTGCTCATTGGGGAGCCTGCTTCCCCCCCCGCCGCCCGCCTCTCTGCCTACTTGTGATCTCTTTATCTCTGTCAAATAAATAAATAAAATATTTTTAAAAATTTTTATGTAGCATCAAATTGCTCTCATAGAGTATTATGTTACCAAAAAACTAACTTGAATAAGACCATTATGCTAGTCTTGCTGTGGATGAAATTTAATATCTACTACTCAGTGTCAACATTTGGGTGATGATAGACACACTTATATATGAGCATACTAAGTGGCTCAAGAGGATATAAAGTTATTGTTGTGGAAGCTTCTAAAAAAGACATAGGAAATTTATTTTGAGGACTGAAACTTTTTTTTTAACAGAGGCACTTAGGATTTTACTATTTTCCTTGATATACGTATAATGGGGTGCTACTTGTAGGTGGGAGAGGAGAAGAGATGTGAAGGGATGGGCAATAGTTACAGAAGGTAAGGGTGAGGTAGGTGGGCGAACACAAGGGATGGTTTGAGAATCCATTTTAAAGTGTTGTTTAACCTCAAGACCACACAGTGTCAGACAACTAACCCTCTTCCAGGAGGAGACTGCTTCTGTGGAAAAGCTGAACCGAGAGGCTACAGATTAGGGAACTCCACTTCAGAGCAGGAATGAGGTGCATATGAAAACAGATGTACTAAGTTAAAAGTGTCAGACTCAATGATGAGATTCCTAGCCTCATTTCCCTATCAAGTTCCTGAAAGCCAGTAGCTAGGTTCCAATTATGTGGAGAATTTTTTTATGGACATTTATGTTTCCCCATGGAAAAATACCTGGTTACCGTCAAACGAAGCCCATCAATTTATACCTTCATTCATGAAAATAGGACTTTTACGAGTGTTTTAGTGCCTCAGTCTTAAATATGAACTAACAGATTAAGATCACCAGACATTTAAGGAAAGCACATACTAAGAAGATTTTTTAGTGTTCTTTCCTTAAGGTCTGATAATTAAGAAAGACTCAGAGAACATACTGTTCTGTTGTGGGTGTGAATGAAATTTAACACTTAATCACTAGCTGAGATTATACATTTATTTGGTTACTTTTTAATTGTCGGAGCACAAGTGCCCATAACGTTTTTCTGTCAAGGACCAGATAGTGAATATATTAGGCTTTGTGGACCATTCAGTTTCCATCACATCTACTCAAATCTGCCATTGTCACACACAAGGACCCCTAGATATGTCAACAAATGAGCATGGTTGTATTCCAATAAAACTTTATTCATAAAAAATAGGCTGTGGGCCCACTTTGACCTGCACGTGGTAGTTTGCTGACACTTGGCTTAGTCCATTGACTAGTGTAGATCTATGAGGGCATAACACTTGTATTGTGTCTCCAAGGCCCTAGAAAATATTAAATATCATTTGAATGAATTGAGAAATCTATACTAGAAATTTCTATGGGCTTCCTCCTATAGATGCTCACTGCCCAAAATAGATACTCTAAAGCCCAAAGAGTGGTTTGTTCATTCATTCTTCTTCTTTTTTTTTTCACCCAAAGCCGTGCTTGATCTCATGACATTGAGATCAAGAGTCACATGCTTTACCGACTGAGCCAGCCAGGTGCCCCGAGGTGGTGCCAGTTCTTAATGCTTCATTTTTTTTTTTTAAGATTTTATTTATTTATTTGAGAGACAGAGAAAGTGAGAGAGAGCATGAGAGGAGAGAAGGTTAGAGGAAGAAGCAGACTCCCCGTGGAGCTGGGAACCCGATGTGGGACTCTATCCCGGAACTCAAGGATCATGACCTGAGCCGAAGGCAGTTGCTCAACCAACTGAGCCACCCAGGCGCCCCTTAATGCTTCATTTTTATGCACTCTTTGGAATATAACCAGTTTATAAGCCAAAGACTGCTGGTATTCAAAATATTGTAAAGGAGAGCATTTGCTGAACGAAGTGCTCTTGGGTAAGGGAAGGACTTCTCTTAAAATTTATAATAATATGATGACAACTTGGCAGATAAAAAATATAATTGTTAAACCAATACTAGGATCCAAGCTGTCTTGCATACCAATCATGACTTTTTAAGTATTATAATTTTGTCCACCTAAATATCTTACAGTGAGCGAGACACTTGGAGTTCAGGGCCCAGGCTACCATGTATGTATCTCCTCCTGCAGTGGAGGAAAAGAAAATGATCTTGTAGCTAGATTTTTAAGTCGCTTTCACACATCCTATTTTATAGCCTTGTTTTATCTGGTGAAAACAAAAAGGCCCTAAGAAAAACGCTAGGAACAGTAACTTTAACACTTAATGAAATTGTTTTATGGACTTTTATGATCACTATTACTTTTGTTTTACAGTAAACCTATGATGGACTTGTTGATATTCCTCTGTGCACAGTATCACTTAAATCCATCCAGTTACACAATTGATCTACAGTCAGCTGAAAATAACCCCATTAAATTTAAGCCAAACACACCAATAGGAATGTTGGAGGTGGAGAAAGTCATTTTAAAGCCAAAAATTTTGGATAAGAAAAAACCTATGCCTATAATACCAGAGGTAAGAATGTCATTATGATTTTGATGTCTTTTGACAAAAATACTGAAATGATTTTTCAGTCATTATCTGCAGCTCATATTTATTTCAAATGAATAAAAATGGACTTTCCTGGTTAAATTTGATGTGACCATGGCTATCTTGTTTGCCTTGGCCACTTTGTTTAGGATTCATTTGGTTATCAATCTTTGGATTAACTAGAATTTGGGGAATACTTTTGATTTTAGACATTCCAAAGTGATCTATAGGACCATATCAGAATCTGACAATTATAAATGATCTGCATTTTAACTTACTCTTTTAAAAAGTATTTTTAAAAAGATTTATTTATTAGAGAGCGAGAGAGCATGAGTGCACAAGTCGGGGCAGGGGGAGAGGGAGAGAGAGAGGGAGAGAAGCAGACTCCCCGTTAACACGGATTGTGGGGCTTGATCTCACGATCCTGAGTTATGGCCTGGCTGAGTCACTCAGGCGCTCCAAAAAGTATTTTACATTTAGAGGAAGGTTTTAGAATCTTTCAATGAGAATTTATTTAAGAAATTATTAAAATATTTTTTGGTTTCTCTGTACTTGGTAAAGTGGTGGTTTTAACTTATTCTAAATTGTTAATTCAAGCTATATAATGACTCACTTTTCTGTAAATATATGAATTTTAAGCAAAAAAATTTTTTCTCAAAAATTTTTAACCAGGGCGCCTGGGTGGCTCAGTTCGTTGAGCAACTGCCTTTGGATCAGGTCATGATCCCGGAGACCCGGAATCGAGTCCCACATCGGGCTCCCAGCTTCATAGGGAGTCCGCTTCTCACTCTGACCTTCTCCCTTCTCATGCTCTCTCTCACTCTCTCTCTTTCTCTAATAAATAAATAAATAAAATCTTTAAAAAAAATTTTTTTTTAACCACAATCATTCTAATATCAACTCTGTATTTATAAAATGGTTCTGTTTCTATAATGTATAGAGGTAGAATTTTATGGGTTTCAAGAGATATTTTTTCATTAGGAATGTCAACTTTTTTAATGTCAGGAAATATATAAAAGCCACTATATTAAATTAATAGTTTATTTGCATATGACTTGAGTGTATATATTCTCATACTTTCTTCATATTATGCAGCTTTTTATAAAAAAAGTTAAGAATTCTTTTTTTTTTAAAGATTTTATTTATTTGACACACAGAGAGAGATCACAAGTAGGCAGAGAGGCAGGTAGAGAGATGGGGGGAAGCAGGATCCCCGCTGAGCAGAGAGCCCGATGCGGGGCTCCATCCCAGGACCCTGAGATCACGACCTGAGCCGAAGGCAGAGGCTTTAACCCACTGAGCCACCCAGGCGCCCCAAAAAGTTAAGAATTCTTAACTGCGTAGAACACATTTGTGTTCTACAAAATAGTGATATTAAGAATTAATTAGGGTATTGGGCTATTACCAATCTAGATATGTATGTTATGTATCTAGGTGGAAATAGTATTTATTTTACAGCATGGGATTCTACATGCCATTTCAGTTTAATACATGTGAAGCTTTAAGAATCTGCAAACTGTAGAATTCACTTAGCATGGTAACATGTTTCTAAGTTCCACTTTGTATACAAGAGTTAATTTAATTACATTAAAATGATATGTTTAATCTTCTCAATAGTTTTAATTAGTACTAGATATCTAAATCAGTAATATCTTAATAGTCTTTACTAATATATTAACATCAGCCAAAGTAGTATTCTCAAATAATAGAGACAATAGGTAATCACAACAGCTAATGTTTATTTGTTGATAGTTTACTATGTGCCGGACACTATGCTAAGGTTTTGGGGTTTTTTTAAGATTTTATTTATTTATTTATTTATTTATTTATTTATTTATTTGAGAGAGAGAGAGAGAGAGAGAAAGAGGTCAGATGGAGAAGCCGACTCCTCGCTGAGGAGGGAGCCCGATGTGGGACTCGATCCCAGGGACTCCAGGATCATGACCTGAGCCGAAGGCAGTCGCCCAACAACTGAGCCACCCAGGCGCCCTATGCTAAGTTTTTTATATGGGTTATCTCACTTATTTTCTTTTTAATAGAGAGAAGCACAAAAACTTTGTATTTTAACCAAAATACTCTTTTTTTCATTGAGACAACAGACAAACCATTAGACAAATATTCCTCAACTAAAGCATAAAATAGAACATGTATAACTTTGTGTTATTTTGGACATTGTTCATTTAATAATAAATACTTTTAAGGAGCAAACAAAAATATCCATAATATCAGATATGAAGCTTTTATGTTTCCTTTGAGATTTAAAATCTAATACTTTACACAGAATATGGATTTAATCTAGATAATTTAAATTATTTCTAACAATATGCTTCAGGAAAGAAAAGTAACAATTTCACACCAAAATAGAAAAATATTGTTTATTGTATGACTGTATAGTTGTCGATCATCTCTTATTGTAGACATCCTTGTAGAAAGTTTTAGTAAATTGGGGTGCGAGGTTGGCTCAGTCTATAAGCCTTTGCCTTTGGCTCAGGTCATAATGCCAGGGTCCTGGGATCGAGCCCCGCATCAGGCTCCCTGTTAAGTGAGAAGCCTGCTTCTCCCTCTCTCACTCCCCCTGCTTGTGTTCTCTCTCTTGCTATGTGTCTCTCTGTCAAATAAGTAAAAATCTTAAAAAAGAGAGAAAGTTTTAGTAAATTAATTATGGTAATAATTATGGCTTTAATCTGTGTTTCAGAAAACTGTGAGGGTAGTGATCAATTTTAAGAAAACACAGAAGACAATAGTGAGAGTTAGTCCTCATGCACCACTCCAAGAACTTGTCCCCATTATATGCAGCAAATGTGAGTTTGATCCACTGCATACACTGTTGTTGAAAGATTATCAATCTCAGGAGCCCCTTGATTTGACACAATCTCTTAACGACCTGGGACTAAGAGAGTTATATGCCATGGATGTCAGCAAAGGTAAGACTTTTTGTTTTATTCATTTGACAGGATGTGCATATAAGTGCATGTGTTGTGTTTACATATAGGGTTTCTGAGGTTTATCATGGCAAGTTAATGGATCCTATCAATAGAAGTCAATACGTGTCATTGAGAATAAGAGAAAATGAAATGTGATAAAATTCAACTTGATTTCAGCTTTTGAAATTAGGATAAAAACTTGTCTTTTTAGTTGACATTCACATTTTATACTTTTCCATCAATCTGTGAATATTTTTTGGTGGGATTTAACTTAATTCTTTGTGGCTTTAAGATTTAAACAGAAAATAAAGATTTACATTTAAATTCATTGTTGTTTTAATCAAGTGTGATTTACTATAGACTCACCATGGTTTTGAGTCTTAATTATCATTCAAATTTCTAAGTTTCTTGACAAATTTTTTTTCTAGGTTCACCCCAAATCAACTATCTTGTAAAATAAATCTGGCTCCAAAATTTTTAAATAAAAATGGCTTGTGGTATTAATCTATAGAAATAATTGAATGTATTAAAATTTGGAGATCTTAGATAATGTTTGTTTCTATGCTAACTGCAAGCTTATTTATTCCATATGAATCTGTTTTATTAGAAACAAAAGTTTAAATAAAAAGAAAAGTTTAGTGAAGGATTAGTACTTACTACATCCTCTGTGCATTGAGCACTTCAAACTTTATCCTGATATTGTGGATTTATATAATCCATAGACAGCTATTTCAACTCTGTGATGTTTTATACTTGAACAAACATCATCTTTATAGTCAATTTACCCTCTTTTACCCCCTCCTTCTGTAGCCACTTCTGTTACTGCCTTCAATAAATCATCTTTACAAGGTAAGACATATGAATCAGTAGAAAAAAATTATAACATGAAATCTCTACTTTTATTGGATAAATTGAAAATAAACTTCTAATTTTATCTGTTTTCTTAACATTACTAATGAGTACATTCTGTAAGAAAACCTTTGGCTTTTATTTCCTGAAAAATAATTTATAAGCCCTCCCCCTTGATTTCTGAAATTAATAGAATAATAATATTTCAATAATTGATTAAAATTAATATCATCCTAAGAACATGCAAAACATTTTTTTAAAGATTTATTTATTTGAGAGACAGCAAGCATGAGCAAAGGGAAGAGGCACAGGGAGAGGAAGAAGCAGGCTCCCTGCAGAGCAGGGACCCTGGTGTGGGTCTTGATCCCAGGATCCTGGGATCCTGACCTGAGCTGAAGGTAGACGCTTAACCGACTTAGCCACCCAGGCACCCAAGGAACATATTTTTGACTCTCAGACAAGAAAAAATTATTTTGCTGGGTTCTTAAGTATAGTTGCCGATAGTTTGGTGGTACCATGGAAGGATCTCAGATTACTTACTTTGAACAGTTATCCAGAGTAATCAGGGTATATTCATCATGGGAAATTTTTGCAGCATTAAATTGTGAATGTTTTATAATAACATGGAAAATGCTTATGCTAAAATTAGCTTTTAAACCATTTAAGTGTGCTTAATATGGTATATAAAAAATTTTTAATGTAAAATTTCTGAAAGGAAGTACATAAAAAATTTTAATACTGGTTACCTTTAGGTGGAAGGACTATGGATGTTTTTTTCATCCTTTTTTCTTTATATTACAGAACTTTTTAATGAGAATGCACTACTTTCATAGGAGAAAACTTTATTAAAAATTAGCCAATAATAAAGTCTGGAAACCTTTTTCCTCCATTAAAAAAGGATAGGCTTAGATAATTAATTACTATAATAATTACCACACTGTTAAAAAAAAAAAGAAACAATAAACTATACACATTATGTGTTATTGGAATTTTCTTTCTATACCGCTGCCAATTTTCCCATAGCACAATAGGTCTCTCAATTCCAAGGATTAAGTCTACATAAGTAATAGCGTGATTATTTATTATTAGCGGCTTGATTCATGAAGACTAGGTTAATCGAAGGGGCTGAAAATTGTTGTTTGTAAAGCATATACTGGCTAATAATCAGAAATTAGGCATTTTAATTCTGAAACTGCATTAGCTGTCAAACTCATTTAGCAAGCCGATAGGGCAAATAGCTTTTTATCTGCCTGGATCTCAGTTTCCATATCTATACTAGTATATTGGAAAAGGAGGTCTCTGTGTTTTTTTTCCAGTAATAACATCCTGGTACTTGTACTTGGCTTTTGCTCCTACCTTTGCCATTCTCTATATACATAACCCAAAGCAAATTCCATAATCTTATTAGCCTCATTTTGAAGGTGTTGAATGCATTGGTTTGCAATAACCCTTCCAGCTAAGAAAGTAGGTCTTTATTCAGAGTACTAAAAATATTGTGAATATAACCTCAAGAGATTGGAATAAGAAAATTAAGAAAGCACCTTTTCCGGTGGCAGAATCTGCAAGATCAATCCAAATGCTAAAATGCCTCTGCCTCCTTATTTTGTCTAATATTATCAAAAGTCTTAAAGCTTTGTATGCAGTTAACGTATATAGCCTCTCCTCTGGAAACAGGAAACTATAAATTTGAGTTCTTTTTCTAAGTAAGCTCAAGCCCTTGTGTTTCTTAGTGTTTAAGTCTGACTTGTGGGGATCTCTGCCATAGAGCTGTAAGGGAAGACTTAGGTTAATTAGCATGGAAGATGACAGAGTGCCTGGAAATTGCTTTACCAAAATTAACTATAGGAAATACTTTGGTTATATTTATTGCCCCGTGCCACCATGTGAAATATCTACATTTAGTTAGTGGAGGATTCTATCTTAAAATGAAATAACATTTCTAAAAAAAAAAAAAAAGTCAAAGGTGTTACACATCATCGATGAGTAGATATTATATTGAATTCTACAATTTAATGCCTGTGTGTCTTGGTGCAAGTTATTAAACTCAGTGGTCACCAGGGCTTCAGATGTATAATGGGACAATACTATCTGTTTCCGTTTCTTACGTTCCCCAATTTAGAAAAAGGACGCAGAATGATAACTTGTGATAATTTCTGATAATCCTCTGGATTGTTCTAGGAAAGAAATTAGGCATGTGAAAAAATCTGTAACCATAAAATGCTGTCCACATGTTCATCATTAGTATTGTCAGTAAACTCATTGCACAGAATGCGTACTGCTTATTTAAATATTTAAATGTAATAATAGTAAGTTTAAATATTAAATTTAAATATTTAAAGCATCAGATTTATGCAGATTTAATTCGTGTAATATAATTCTCCTTTAACTTGTTATTGAGGCATATTGCATTAATATTTATTGACACTGACTATCTTTGCTTTCCTGGAGTAGTGCCTATTTTGTCATAATTTATTTAATTTTTAAACCTTTTTAAACAAAAAGACTGTACTTGTAGTCCTAAGAAAGGGGTATATATTTAAGATCTAAATGTATTTAAGACCTTACATTTACCTTTTAGTGCTGCTTTAGACATATTCCACAAATTTCAATATATAGTACTTTGTTTCCAATATCACTGAAATTCTGTTGTGATTTATCATGAAACACATATGTGCACCTTAGTAGAAATGTTTTCAAAATTGACATTCCCTACTCCTTGTTTCTCTCTTTCTCTCTCTCTTTTAAAATTTGTTGAATACATGGGGTCTTTTGTCTTACGGAATTTCCCACATTCAGAGTTTTGTGAATTACATCCTGTGGTGCCATTTAACATGCTTTTTGATTGTTCTCTGTTTCCTATAAATTGTTAAATCTAGAGACTTGATCTGATTTGGGTGAGATATTTTTAGCAAGTGTACTTCATAGGTAGTATTGTATACTTCCATTAGCTGCCATGTAATAGCAAGTTACATTAATGGATGTATGTACGTAATCACGGTACCCAGTGGGGGGGCTCACACTTATGACTGCAAGATCAAGAGTTGTGTATCCTATCAACTGAGCCAGCCACGCACCCCACAAGTTATCTTTTTTGATGTTAGCTATCAATAATCATTGCTTAAATCTTGATCGGGAGTTGGAAAATAATCATAATTTGCAAATAGTCTTTTATTTTTAATTGAGATATTTCTGAAACAGCAAATTTCCCCATTCAGCTACTTGTCTACCTAGGTAGATTTCATTCAGAAGAGGCAGAAAAAAAGTGTGATTCTTTTCCTTCATCAGTATTTACTTATAGAGAGAATCTTTTTTTTTTAAGATTCTATTTATGAATTGTAGAGAGAGTGTGGATGGGGTGGGGGAGGGGTAGGTAGGAGAGGGAGACCATCTGAAGCAGACTGCCTGCTGAGTGTGGAACCTGATGTGGGACTTGATCTCAGGACCCTGAGGTCAGGACTCTGAGATCGTGACCTGAGCCAAAACCAAGAGTCGAATGCTTAATGGATTGAGCCACCCAGGCATCCCTCTTCATCAGTTCTTAAAATAACAGACTGGTTCCTTAGCAGTACATAGCGGTAAACAGTAAGGATCAGTTATTTTTTTCAGCATCACTACAAATCATGGAATTAAACGTATGCAAAATGTTTCAATTTATTGAATAGTTCCGTGATACCCAAACTGTCCTGATCTTGGCCAGTAAAAGCCATATCAAATTCATTCCTGTGCCCTTTTAAAATGACTCATTGGACTCTGATTTCTTTCTCTCTGCTCTAATTAGCTATTCCAGACTCATCTTTACAATCCTTGAAATTGGCAAAGAACCAACCGTTCTTATGTAATTGTGGTCTTTTTTTAGTGGTAAAAGGTGTTTAGAGACCATCTAGGCAAGGGTTCTACTAGATTTGTCATTGTTTGTAGGCCTTTTGAGTTGACATTAGGAAATGCTTTTTGGAAAATGGAATGTTAATATGTAATCATGAGGTTTGACATTTGCCATTCTGATTAAAATACAGTTACTTAATTTTGACACTATGAACATTGGACTTGGATGATCCTTTGTTTTTGGGGGACTGTCTTGTACATTGTATTGTGTTTAGCATCATCACTGGTCTCAACCCAGTTGATGCTGGTAGCACATTCTCCTGTCCTACCCCTGGTTGTGACAACCAAAATTGTCCCCAGACATTGTCCATTGTTCTCCAGAATGGGGATGGGGCGAGAGGGCCCTCTAGTTGAAAACCATCATATTAAAGAAATAATGGTTTGGACACGATAAAGTACTAAGCAATTACAGTGAATCATGTTTTTGGAGAATAAAATATTTCATAATTGTTTAGCTCTGAGACAAAATAAATGTTCAAAATAAAGGGACAAACTGTTGATAGCTTCATATCTCATTTAATTCAAAGTTTCTGTTTTACTTCTGAAATGTTGGTAATCATGGATAGAACAGACTCTGAGTCACAAAGAATTGAGTTTATGTCCTATCTCTATCATTGCCTGATGGTTGGCCTCAAATATTTATGTTCATTTCTTTAACCTTCACATTGCTCTGCTGTGAAATAGGAACAATAATACTAAATTTCCTTGTTGCTTTGAGAATTAAATAAGATATAAGATGCCTAGCAGAGTACATGGTTCATAGTAGACCATGATTAGTAGCTTTCACCATTGTATACATTTTTCAAGGGAAAATAACAGGGAAATCTTGGAGTTAAATCTATAATCCCATGTACAAAAGTAAGAGGCTTTTCTTCTATTTTAGAATCCTGCCACATATCACAAAACCTAGACATTATGAAGGAGAAAGAAAATAAAGGGTTTTTCAGCTTTTTTCAACGCAGTAAGAAAAAGCGGGAACAGGTAAGTATTTTCTTATGTAATATTTTATAAGATTCTCCTCATCTGTTTTTAATTGCATGTGCTTTTTATCTTGAAATGACCTGTAGGTTTTGCCTTTTCATCCTTTATTAGACTGCAAGTGCCCCTGCAACTCCTCTAGTAAGTAAGCATCGCCCAACTTTTACAAGGTCCAATACCATTTCCAAGCCATATATTTCAAACACACTGCCGTCAGACGCCCCCAAGAAGAGGCGTGCTCCTCTGCCTCCAATGCCAGGGTCTCAGAGCGCCCCCCAGGACCTTGCTCACATCCAGGAGAGGCCAGCTTCTTGTGTAGTGAAGTCCTTGAGTGTCGATGAAACAGAGAAGGTATGTAACTGTGTTGTGTTTTGTGTTTTTAAGGTGGGGCAGGAGACCATCTATTTTTCCTCTTGTCATTTTCCACATAGACTGCTAATGAGATTAGTAACAGTCACTAATAAGTAATAAGATGAATAACTTGTTACTGATATCACGCACTGGGAAGAGATTGCATATGTGTAGTTCTGTGATGCAGTAAAGAATCAGTGTCAATTTTATTTTATTTTATTTTATTTTATTTTAATTTTTTTAGTGTGTCAATTTTAAGTAGCTTTTATCTTCTAGCAAATAAATCACCCATAAACCTTAAAGTCTTGGCTTACTAAGACCCAACCAGAGGTGCTTGCTTGATGCATGTATTGGGAATGCAGATACTCAATTTCGAACTGTTTTTTTTCATAGCACCCAAGTCTTTATGATGCATTCATGGGTTTCTAACTAGATGTATCTTCTTGATATGACTCTGGGATGCTTACAGGGAAATCTGGGTGTTTTGTTGGTACATAGACACCGTGTAGTTTAAAAAAAAAAAAAAAGCCTTTTTATGTAGAATATATTGCAGTTACTTTTATCTACTCTTATGTTCAAAGCAGTGTTCTGGGTATGTCTTTTCCCCATACTGACTTACTATTGCTTCTGTGTACTCCCACATTTCCCTGGAGTGTGCTTTTGGGTGGAAATTCATTTGCAAACTACTTTTCATGCCTATAAAGTGTGTACATTCTTTGCTTTATTCATGTGGACTATAAATGAAGTTTTAAGTAAATGTGATTAAACATGAGACTATATGTTTTGTTGCTTGTAGTCAGACAAATGATTCAAGTAACTTTGAGACTTAATTTTATTTTGAGATATTTGAGACACAGAAGTTTTCTTGTTATCTACTTGAAGGGTTTTATTTACCCTCGGAAATTTAGTTAACTAAATGCTTAAGTAAACTAACTCCTCCCAACTAACAATAAATATTTCTGTGTTTTCTTAACTTGAGAAAACTTTAACTATAGGTTTTTGTGGTTTTTTGTTTTTTTTTTTTAAAGATTTTATTTATTTACTTACTTATTTGGCAGAGAGAGAGAGAGAGATCATAAGTAGGCAAAGAGGCAGGCGGGGGGGGGGTGCGGGGAGAGCAGGCTTCCCACTGAGCAGAGAGCCCGATGCGGGGCTCAATCCTAGGACCCTGAGATCATGACCTGAGCTGAAGGCAGAGGCTTTAACCCACTGAGCAACCCAGGCGCCCCTTAACTATAGTTTTTAATTGTAATTGTAATTTACAAACTATCATATGTGCCTTTAGAAAGTAAATAGCAAGGCAGCTGGGCGGTTCAGTTGGTTAAGCGTCTGCCTTCAGCTCAGGTCGTGATCCTGGGGTCCCAGGATGGAGCCCTGTGTTAGGCTTCGTGCTTAGCAGAGTCTACTTCTCCCTCTGCCTGCCCCCTCCAGCCCCATGCACTCATGCTCTCTCTCTCTCTCTCTCGCTTGCTCTCACACACGCTCTCTCTCAAAAAATAAGATCTTAAAAAAAAATAGCAACCAGGGTAGAAATGAACAACAACAAAAATGCTTCAACTTAGTTATTTGAAAAATCATCTGTTAAGCTGTCTTCTTATTTCTATTAAGATTTTCTTGTCTAATGTCCCTGGTATAAAATCTCACCTTAAAAATCAGGAGGATTGCTATTTTTTCAAATGATAGAATCATTTGCTACAAAGTTTTTCAAAGTAACTACTTGGTAGTTGGGTGAAGTGTCACAGAAGAGGCCATTCTTGGGTTCAGTATTAACATCCGTGTGGAAGGACCTTAGGCAACAGGAACCATGTTCAGAGAGCTGGGAATGTGAAGACTACGGCATGCCTGGGCATGAAAGAGAAGCAGAGATTGAAATTGAGTGAGATAAGCAGAGGCCAAGTCAGGGTCCCCAAAGACTTCATTTTGTGGGTGTAACTGCTTTACATTTCTTCATAGTAAGTCATTTGAAAGGCAGCACTTTTCAGGATTGTTTTAAATTTTTAATTACCGGGGCGCCTGAGTGGCTCAGTCGTTAAGCCTCTGCCTTCCGCTCGGGTCATGATCTCAGGGTCCTGGGATGGAGCCCTGCATCGGGCTCTCTGCTCAGCGGGAAGCCCACTTCTTCGTCTCCCACTCTGCCTGCTTGCTTTCACTCTCTTGCTGTCTCTCTCTTTGTCAAATAAATAAATAAAATCTTAAAACATTTTTTTTTTGAATTACCAAAGTCTGTCTTTTCTTTATGTAGAAATAAATCTTAGTCCCTGGTCACAAAACTTTATTCCAGATGACCTTATGCTTTCGATTTTAGTAAACTTCCTCTGTGCTTGGACCGAAGAGGTTTACATTGTCTGAGAAGTTGTCTGCTTCTTAAAATTCTAGCCTGTGCTTCCAGTGGCCTCACCAAAAGCCATTTCTTTTGATTCTCACCCTCTGCCCTATGACCAGTTGATGCTCCCATGTTAAGTAATTTTTTAAAAATATTTTGCCTTTGGCAAACTGGACATCTTTATACAATTTTCTAATTATTTTTTCTTTTGATCTGGACATCTGGGTAGTTCTTTGATGTATTGTTAAGTGGGATCCAGAATTATTTGTTCCTCCCTAGAGAAGCTGAAGAACCATTTTTTATTTATTCATTATAAAAATTCTTAACAGTTAAGCTGGGGCTTGGGGTGTGTGCATGCTCATGTGAACTCATGCCTTCCTAGGCACCTCAGCACTTATTTCCCTAACTTCTTCACTATATTTGATGTGCTAAATCACCCCCTTGGTCTTGATTTTTCTCTCTTCCTTGGTCCTGATTCTCTTGTTATATTTCAGCTCTCTCTCTCCTGTTTTTTTTCCTTTCCTTGCCTCTACTTCCTTTACCTATTTTCTAAATTTGGAGGTACTGAATCCATGGGCTTAGCCTATATTTACTGTACTCTTTCAGAGAAGACATGTTCTTTGTTGAGTTTTCAGTGGCAGTGATTTGAATAGTGTCCCCCCAGAAGATATGTTCAAGTCAAGGATCTAGAGATAAGATCATTGCGGACTTTAGGCTGGGCCCAAATCCAAAGACTGGTGTTCTTGTAAGCAGAGGGACACATGTACAGGGACAGAAAGAAAGAGAAGGTCATGTGATAATGCAGGCAGAGATTACAGTTATGCTGCCATAGCCAAGGAATTCCAGGAGCCACCAGAAGCTGGAAGAAGCAAGGAAGGATTTTCCTCTCGTAATTTCAGAGAGCTATGGCCCTGCCAAAAGCTTGATTTCAGACTTCTGGCTTCCAGAACTGTGAAAGAATAAATTTTTGTTGTTTCAAACCACTGGGTCTAGGTTGTTACAACAGCCCTGGGAAACTTAATATGTCAATTTTGTAATTCCAATCCCAATATTTTATTCCAGTTGCAGACTGAAGTCATGGTTGCTTGTTCACTCATCACTACCTGGAAATTAGCATATTGAAAATGAGGCTTGTTTTTGTTCTATATTTAAAAGCTCAGGATCATTTTCATTGTGTTTTCTTTTTATTTTTGCGTCCAATTAGTGAGTCCTTCCGTCAGTCTCCCTTCCTTGTCTTTCCTTGTCCCTTTCTTTCCTTCTGCTGAAGTCATGCCTTAGAGAAATCCAGGGTGCAGAGTAAGGATAAGATCAGTACTTAACTTGTCTTCCCAATTCAGAAACTTTGATAACTGGCAGTTATTTCTAAGGCATTCAAGGCCCTCTACAAACTAATCAAACTGTGTGTGTGGGGGGGTCGTTCTACTTCTGTTTCTTTCTTTTCAGCTTTGTTGTGTATTAATCGACAGAGAAAATTCTAAGGTATTTAAAGCATACATTGTGGTGATTTGAAATACATATACATTGTGAAAGGATTCTTTCCATCTGGTTAATTAACACATCCATCACCTCACATATTTATCCTTTTTTTTTTTTTTTAAAAGAGTGAGAGAGAGCACCCAAGCGTGTGCACGGAAGCTGGAGGAGGCAGGGGGACACAGGGAGCAGGAGAGAGAGAGAGCTTAAACAGGCTCCATGCCCAGCTTGGAAGCTGATGTGGGGCTGGATCTCATGGTCTGGAGATCACGACCTGAGCCAAAGTCGAGTGTCGGTCGCTTAACTGACTGAGCCACCCAGGAGCCCCTTCACTGCTTGTTTTATGTTTAAAATTAAAAATGTCGTTATTACTATAGACATTTTATGTTAAACAACTTAGTTTTGAATTTGAAGCTTTAAAAGGGCACTGTTTCTGATGACTGAAAGTAATAGCAGGCTGGAAAAAAGTATCTGGAAAAAAATTATTTTCAAATCCCTGAAGAATTTTGGATATATTCTTATCCTGGAGATTTTTTTATTGTTCAGGAGTCAGAATAAACCACAAGGGTGCGCTGTTTAACAGACCTACAGCAGTCTGATTTTTACACTCCTCCCCCCCCCCCCCAAAGCATCCTTTAATAAAGCAGAAAGAAAATACTGGAAACAGTTACATTATATTAGAAATAGCAAATGCTTATCTCTTGTGTGTGCAGTTTCAGAAAAGAGAGCTAGATAAATAACAGTAATGCATGACAAAGTGATTTTTAATTAATGCAGTTTTCTTCAATTTGAGCTTTCGCTTTCCCTTCATGTTAGTATTCTCTTAAGTAGTCATTGATATTCTGTTTGTCTTACACAGGCTTATGGATAAGTCAGTTTACCTGTAGCTTGCAAGAATTTTGTTCACTACCTCTATTTTATGCTTTTTGGCTGTCAGTATTTAATAATTTGTCCCATTTCTGTAAGGCATTTCTCCATACTGGCAAATTAAAGTATTGGATAGTGATTTTGAAGCTTAAACAGAAACCCTTCACATAAAAGGCTGTAGATTTTCTGAGCTAATTCTGGCAACTGACTGTGCAGTTTCCAAAGAGGATTCAATAAAGATGCCAGTCAGTAAACTAATTTATCCTAACCTGTTTTTTGGGACAACTAAAATTGTTTGATCCACCTGAAGAATGCATTTTGAAGAATACATAGTTTACTGTCATTGCTACCTTGTTGTTTTTTCATGTCCCTAAATTTCTGTGTAAATTTTACATTTCAAGCCTTGTATCCTGTTCCTTATAAAGGTGAATATACTGTCTTCTATGGAAATGTTCATTTGCAGAAGAAAACTATCCAATTAGAAATTTTCTGGCAGTTTTTCCTCCGATCTTTTTGAGCTTTTTGTGAATATGATTCTGCCTAAAGATTTGCAATGCCATTTATGCAACCACATATGTAATGGCTGACTCCTACTGTGGTTTACCTAAACCATATCGCCTGTATTACTGTACAATTGCATACAGTTATTTACAATAAGATTCTATGTATATAGTTATTCACGTAGATTGTCATTTATTTCACACGTGACAAAAGTCAGAAATGCAGTGACATTGGCTTAAATCGAAAATCACTTAGAATTCAGGGATTGAAACTAAGTTCAGAAATCCAGTATCTGTACCATGTTCACTGACCAAAGTTTCTGTGAGGAGCACATTTAATAAAATCTGTGGCCAAAGGATGTCCTAGGATTATTGACAAATCAGCCTTTAATGAAGGCTGATTTTACATTTGAAGAAGAGGAGAAAGAGTTGGACACGAGTTGTAGATAATCTTGACCCATAGAATCCACAGAAACTTTTGGAGAATTCTTTCTTTTTGCACATTTGGTATAGTTTTGCTCTTTGGAGTTATGTGTGTATACAGCAGTAAAGCGGTGTTTCCCAGGCTGCTAGAATGGGACCCCATTTTCTTTAGGATATTGGCTTTTGGCTGGAAACACAATAAGGAATTATCTTGAACTTTTTATTTGGTCTCATTTTGCATTCTGGTACAGACAAACACTCAAATGTTGAGAAATGGAAATACTTTGCCAACCAGTATTATGCAAGTGAAATTTGATACTTAGAGTGTGTTCATTTTTTAACAGCTGATTTGTTTTTAAGAAATATTTGACATTATTAATTTTTTTACTCAATTTTATCTTCTAATATTTATCTAATAAGCAGGTAAGATGATAGATTGTCATATGTTTATGAAATATGCAAGAATATATTTGGTCTTAGTTTCACTTAATGAGTTTTAATCCTAGCTGTTTTACGCAGAGTCATTAAGGTTGTTGTAAAAAGAGCATGTATTTGTAATCTTTAAGAAATCTCTCTTTTTGTTTTTTTCTCCAGGTTATCACACAACATTTGATTTTCCCCGCCACTTTCCACTTATATTTATCATATAGAAAGAAAACCACACACATAATTCTACAATTGCCTAGGAACAGTGGTTGCCATGGCATTTTTTGTTTCATATACGGGATACAGCTGTCTGTATTTCCAAAAATATGACTTGTTTCATTCAATAGAGAAATCCACCAGTGCAGCAGAATAGAATATAATCTGCTTCCCCCTTTTAAGGCTTTCCCATATATATAAATATATTTAGTCTTGGTAGTTTTAATCACATTTTCAGAGGGTCTTAACCACAAGAGTAAAATTAATGACCAGTACTTATGGAGCACTTACTAATTTTGAGACCAGATACTAAGCATATTACTCATTTAATGCTCTTGAAGAATCCTCTGAGCCATTACTTTTGAGGTTTCTGCCAGCTTTACCTCTGACCCAAATGTAAGGAACTATGCTCATTATAAAGTTGTTAGACTTTAAAGAGTAATACTTTTCAAAGAAAAATAAGTCGCTAAATGGAGTTAGTGTGGATTTCTCTCCCTTATCTACCAGTACACAAAAGTTGTGTCACTCTGAAGTGCATACTGAACTAATAAAATATTTAAGATAATCAGTATTAGGAATCTTCCGTTACAAGTTCTATAGTATAAAGCTTAATTAGGCTTTCTACTGCTATGACATTTGGGACCTCATGGGGGAAAAATGCCTTTCTTTCGTAACCAGCATATACCAGAGACTAGGGCAGAGAGAAGCAGGCCTCTTTTCTGGAGCCATGTGGATAAAACTATGGGGTCACTTGGGTGATGCCTGCCATACAGCCTTGGCCCCCTTTCCAAGATGAACGGAGTTGATCCCTGTTTGTTCCCTTGATTGCTACTTTAGTCTGGTGGGGGTTCTAACTCAGTTAATCTATAGATGTTCCCTGCTCTCCTACCCTACCCTTAGACCTTTCTTTGCTCTGATCACTGACCATGGAGAACGCTGATTACCACCATTGTCTGTCTTTGTATCTTGATCCTAAGCTCTGATTTTTCCTGATTTATCTTCTCTTTTTTCATCTGAGATGTATTACTGAGTTAGGCCCTCATCTTTGGGCATTTAAAAATGTCATTAGTAAAGGATTACCACTAATAAGACTTTGTTATATGATATCTCAAAGTATTATAGGGTTGAGGAAAATGAAAGCACAGGTTGCCTTAGGGAGAGAAATTTAAAAACCTTGCAAGAGTATAACCCAGGTTGAAAAATTTGTGGGTTTTTTTGTTTCTGATCTACATGGAGAAGGGCTGGAAAGGAAGGATATTATGGTAGAAGCGGCACTACTCTGGCTTGAGAGAGAGTCTTAAGTCTACCAATAGGTCTGTTGTCCTAATTTTTCTCATTGCCCTCTTTCTCTTCTACCATGAAGAGCAAGCCATTGAACTTCTTTGTGGCTTAGTTTTCTCCTCTCCAAATTATCCTTTAAATAAGATTTTGTGACTAAATTTCCAAAGGTCTCTTCCAACTCTAGTGTGGTCAAATTATTTTATTCTTTTGTTGTCTTTTAAAATTGGCCTTTAACAGATAAAGGTGTTGTGTTATGTGGATTTGTGGTTTGATCAGTGTTAATCAGATGGTGATGCCTAGTCCTGGTATTACTTCTCTGAGGATTTTTGAAACTCTAAAGTACAATAAAACATGGATTAACTACCACCTTTCTCCCTGAACTCCTGACTATAACACAGAAGTCAACACCAGTGCTTTGGGCGTCAATTGAAAGAGGTAGAGGATACAAAGTTTGAGGAAGATGTGCTCAGGTTAATGAGTTTGTTAATTAGAGGATGCAGGTATTATCATTGACTAATGAGGAGTTTGAATCTAGACCATTTTGAGAGAAATCTAGTGGCAAGCTTGGCCACCCAGAATCCTCCGAAGGGATTATAATTTTAGTAACCAAAAAAGATACAAGTGGTGGTGGTATTTAGACAACTGTAAGTGAATCCACTTCTGATCTCATTGCTTGCTGTCGTAGAATTTATTTCAGCAAATTGATGGGGACACCCTTAAAATTGGCAGAATAGATGACTGCTTCCATGATGTGGCTTTAAGAGCTCCAGGCCCTGACGCTACTGCCGTGTTTCTCTTTCCCCTACAGACAGTAGTCTGGGACTGGACACATCACCTCTAGTCCTTACACCCCTTCATTCATAGGCGTTTTCTTCATCCGTGTTGACCTAGACAGGCTAAGACTTTCAGTGCTGTCAATGAAGGATCTTAAAACAGGTTTATTGAGAGAACATGAAAGCTCAAAACATGAAAGTAGGATATAGAAGTCCTAGATTTTTAGGAGTCAGGAGGAAGTGCCATTTAAGGGATGGGCAGGGTGGTGTGGGAGAGGATTCAGGGCAACAATACAAGCATGCCCTAGCCTCACCAAAATAGCATTTTATTTTTAAAAATTTCATAAAGAAACTGGCATATATGCCTTTGTTCAGTACAAGTCAAAAAAATGCATGTGTGTGTATCCAAGTATAGAGGATATGTATAAAAGACTGGATCCCAGAACTTCTATGAAGTAACCTATTTTTACCTTATTGGAATTTACAAGGATTTTTTTCTTTTTTTTTCTCATCCTTTTATGCGTTGTTTGCATCTTATAGGAGATTGTGCTAATTTTATGATCAAATCAGTAATGAAACTGAATTCATTGTGATTAAAAAAAACTTGCCTGTACAGCTTTGCTTATTTTGCAAATTCATGATAATACTTCATACTTCTATATTACATTTTATTAAAATTATACGTTTTGAAGTTTAAGGAAGCTGACCTGTTGTCTAACCTGTGAAATTATTTTAGAAAGAATTCCATGAAGAGTTAAGAATTCAAACTTGAGGTGTCTGGTGGCTCAATTGGTTAAGCTTCTGCCATTGGCTTGGGTCATGGTCCCGGGGTCCTGGGGTCAAGCCCCTCATCAGGTTTCCTGCTTCTCTCTCCCCCTCTGCCGCTCCCCATGCTTGTGCTCTCTCATGCACTCTCTCTCTCTCTCTCAAATAAATAAAAAATCTAAAAAAAAAAAAGGAATTAAGAGTTCAGATTTGGCCTTTAGTTAGTTATGTAACAGATCATGCATTGGGATATAATTCATAGTAAATTAAATAGTATGTTGTAATATTTATAGAGAATATTCAAGTTGGAGAAGGATAATGTGATTCTGGAAAAAAGGTGTGAGTTTTAAGATAGTTTCAAGGGGTGGCCTAGGTTTTCTCCTTCTAACCCTACATGTGGAAATCTTAAACAGAAATAAACCCCAAAGCTTCTAACAGAAACATTTCACAGTGTCCTTGAAGTTGGGCAACTGTATTTCTGTCCTTTGATTCAAGTTTTTTTCTTAGTTTTCTATTTGCAATTTTTCCTTTACTCTTTTCTACACAATATATTGATTTCAGTGACCCACATCGTATAATTCAACTCTGATTAATAAGTGATCTAATAACTTGTACAGAGCTAGTACTCAGTAAATCTACTGAATGCCATTCAATTCTATTTTCTTCAGCTAAATTTAGTTCCATTTTGAACCAGTAAATCCTGATCTGGGTGTGAATTCTGAGGGATTAAGTATCTGGCATGGTTTTCAACTTGACCTTGCCACTTTCGCTAGAGTGTTCTCTCCTCTGTGCGGTATTTTCCTTTTCACAGACTGTAAAATTCAGTGATGTGCATTCCTGTTAGGGGTGCAGTTTTTGCTAATGGCAGGCAGACTTAGTGACTCTAACTAAAGTAAATAATTGAACATCTCTAATCATTAACCAAAGTGTTTTTCCCTAACAAGTAGAAACCTCTCTGTGTTCTTGTTTTGTAAACCCTTTGGATTTAAATATAGTTTAATTTCAACTTTTTAAAAAATTTCAGTCATAATTTGGCCAAAGGAAATGTATTTTGATGCTGGAAGCTAAAGACCACTCTAAATAAAGATTTTCAACTTTAAATCTTTATATTCAATTTGTGAAATATTCTAATTTATGTATTATACACATTCATATACCCATCACCAAGATTTAGGAAATTAGTGTGACGTATTGTGCTTTTATTAAATTCCTTTAAGGTAGGTTGGAGCTGCCTGAGGTGACAAAGGGGGAGTTTTCACACATAGTGAATTACACACAACACATTTGGCTTATGCAGTCGATCAAACACCGGTTCCTGAATGCTGGGCCCTGCATTGGGGTCTTAAGGTTGATTAATACGGAGATGGACTCTAACAGGACTCTCACCACCACCATCACTGAGGACAAAGTACACTCTTAGAATAAGTACCTCCTTTTATCTGTACTTTTCACTCTAGATCGGAACTGTCATTTGCTTATTTTATTTACAGATCACATTCACGTACTTAAAAGTAGATGAGCTGCATGTAACATTAGTTAATGTTTATGGAGCAGGTTTTGTATACTAAGCACTCTGCTGAGTTTTCACACATGTCATTTCCCATAAGCATCCGGCCCCTTCTGAGGTGTAGGTGCTCTTACTTTACCCACTTTGTAGATGAGGGGACTGAGGGTTGCAGAGACACTAGATGGCCAGGCTCCCTGGTTCAAGCCCTGCCATGGTCTCCAAAGCTCATTTGTTTGGTAAGCATTACACTAGGCCACCTTCCAACCTGCAAACCCTCTAGGCCTCTCTTCAGTTAGATACAGACTCACCTTCAGAAACCCCAGGCAGCTCGAGCCTGACTAATGCAGGGCGGTTAGGAGACTATTAGGCGTGTACTCCTGAAGGGCATGGGAAAACTAGGGCTTAAGCATGCAGCTAGGTTAGACACTGATGGCCTTTCCCGCCTGCTTGCTTGCTTGCTTTTATTTTTTTAGCATTTTATTTATTTTTAATGTTTCAAGTTTTTATTTAAATTCTAATTAACATATGATGTAATCTTAGTTTCAGGAGTAGAATTTAGTGATTCACCATCTACATATAACACCCAGGTCTCTACATGGCAACTGCCCTCCTTAATCCCCATCCCCCATTTAGCCCATCCTCCACCCACCTCCCTCCAGCAACCCTCAGCTTGTTCTCTGTAGTTAAAAGAGTCTCTTTGGGTGCCTGGCTGGCTCAGTTGGTTAAGTGTTTGCCGTGGGCTCAAGTCATGATCCCAGGATTGGCTCAGGCCATCATCCCAGGGTCTTGGGATGAAGCCCAGTGTCAGGCTCCCTGCTTCTCCCTCTCCCTCTCCCTCTCCCTTTGCCCCTACTCACCCCCCCCCCACTTGTGCTCTCTCTCTCTCTCAAATAAATAAGACCTTTTTTAAAGTCTTTTTTCCCCTCCCTCTTTTTTCTTCCCCTGTGTTCATCTATTTTGTTTCTTAAAGTCTACATATGAGTGAAATCATATGGTATTTGTCTTTCTCTGACTGACTTATTTCACTAGGCAGAATACATTCTATCTAGCTCCATCCACATCCACATGATTGCAAATGGCAAAATTTCATTTCGTTTTTATGACTGAGTAATTTAATTCCATTATATATATACACCACATCTTCTTTATCCATTCATCAGTTGATGGGCACTTGGGCTTTTTCCATAATTTGGCTACTGTTGATAATGCTGCTATAGACTTCGGGGTGCATGTGCCCCTTCGAATTGGTATTTTTGTATCCTTTGGGTGTTTATATAGTACTACAATTGTTGGGTTGTAGGGTAGCTCTATTTGTAACTTTTTGGGAAATCTACATACTCTTCCAGAGTGGCTGCACCAGTTTGCATTCCCTCTAACAGTGTAAGAGGGTTCCCCTTTCTCCGCATCCTCGCCAACATCTGTTTCCCATGTTGTTGATTTTAGCCATTCTGACCCATCTCATTATAGTTTTGACTTGCATTTCCCTGATGATGAGAGATGTTGAGCATCTTTTCATGGGTCTTTTGGTCATCTGGATGTCGTCTTTGGAAAAACGTCTAACATCTATTCATATCTTCTGCCCATTTCTTTTTTCAAAGATTTCGTTTATTAGAGAGAGAGAGAGAGAGAGAGAGAGAAAGCATGAGCAGGGGGAGGGGCAGAGGGAGAAGCAGCCTCCCCGCTGAGCATGGAGGCTGATTAGACTGATTCGGGGTTCCATCCCAGGACCCTGGGGTCATGACCCGAGCCAAAGGCAGCCACTTAACGGACCGATCCACCCATGCGTCCCTCTGCTCATTTCTTAACTGCATTATTTGTTTTTTGGGTGTTGAGTTTGATAAGTTCTTCATAGATTTTGGATACTAACCCTTTATCAGATATGTCATTTGTAAATATCTTCTCTCATTCTGTAGATTACCTTTTTAGTTTTGTTGATTGTTTCCTTTGCTATGCAGAGCCTTTTATCTTGATGAAGTCCCTCTAGTTCATTTTTGCTTTTGTTTCCCTGGCATTTTGTATGGGAACTCATGATGTGTTTATTTAAGCGGCTCTGGTGGTTTAGTGAGTCTGCTTTCTAGAAGTAGTCATTCTTGGGTTAGGAGCCTCTCTATTCTTGTGTGCTGGCTACGTATACTCCACCCACATTCCTCAGCATTATACCACTTTTCTTGGTTGCAGTCTATTTAGGAACACCTAGATCTTCTAACTTGAATGCTTCTTCTTTTCCTGTGGGCTTTTACCCAAGAAAAGACTGTTTGCTGTAGATATAGAACATCCCTTTCTCTCTCTCTCTCTTTTTTTTAAAGATTTTATTTATTTGACACAGAGGGAAGGGGAGAGAGAGGGAGCACAAGAAGTAGGGGGAGAGGCAGAAGGAGGGGGAGAAGCAGACCCCTGCTGAGCAGGGAGCCCGACCTGAGCCCAAGGCAGACACTTAACCGACTGAGCCACCCAGGCACCCCTAGGACATCCCTTTCTCATGGTCCTCTACTTTGGTCTTAATAGTGATGTTTTATTTTAACACAAAATAACTCCCAAGTGTGATTTTTGTTTATCTTACTTTTCCTTCTTAGCTAATTATCTAAACTGATCATTCTTATTCTTTGAAAACTCCTGCCCTTCGCCTATCCACATAAGTTGTTAAATTTACATTTTTGTCATAAACTTAATAAGTTTTAACCATTAATTACAGCATGGAATCTAGTTATGCCTGGCCATGTACATCTTTCTGGTACCACTGCATGACCGTCATGCTGTCTTAATGTCGTCCTTCCTAGTCTCTGTGATCCAATTGCAGCTCCAATAAAATGTTTGTCCATTTATTTTCATGTTACACCTGCAAAACAGGGTAAAGGGAGTTAAATTCTATAGGATAAAGTTATAAAAGATGTGCTCCTTCAAAATGTTCCTGTCTTTGCTCTTCTTTTTCTTCAGTTGTCTTCGTGTTATTGAAAATTTTTTAGTGGATGTGAGGGCGATCTGGCTGCGACATCTGTCACCCCATTGATCGCCAGGGTTGATTCGGCTGATCTGGCTGGCTAGGCGGGTGTCCCCTTCCTCCCTCACCGCTCCATGTGCATCCCTCCCGAAGCTGCGCGCTCGGTCGAAGAGGACGACCTTCCCTGATAGAGGAGAGGACCGTTCCTCGGTCAAGGGTATACGAGTAGCTGCGCTCCCCTGCTAGAACCTCCAAACAAGCTCTCAAGGTCCATTTGTAGGAGAACGTAGGGTAGTCAAGCTTCCAAGACTCCAGACACATCCAAATGAGGTGCTGCACGTGGCAGTCTGCCTTTCTTTAAAAAAAAAAAAAAAAAAAGAAAATTTTTTAGTAAAGCTAAAGCCTGTATATCTTGACAAATTTTAAATTCTTTATTCATAGAAATATAAATATCCGTACAAAAAAAAAGTTTGCTTATTTTAAGACCTCTAGGGACATAAGTGAAATATGTGGGTCTATTTTTATTTTGTCTTTGAGCTATGGAAAAGTTCATATAAACTTGTGAGTCGGCAATATAAATTCCACCCTTCTCATTTCTATATGGTATGTTTTATTATGACCAAAATTTAAGAGCTCTAACTCCTAAACAGATACTGTCATTTGAGAAATTCATGAGTAATTCAAGTCATGACTGCTTTTATCAAGTGATAGAAAAGACCAATAAAAGACAGTGCTTGGGAATCTGGCCTAAAGGGGAACACAAGTTTGTATCCTAAACCTCATGAAAGCAGTCAGTCTAAGCGTGGGAGACAAGTTTTCAGCGTGGACGTAGGAGGAAAATCGAATACTGCCCCAAATTTGTGCATTTAGCAATTACTTATTGATCACTTCCTGTGTTCTTACTGGTAAACTAGGTCTGTGAGAGGAAGGAGGTGTGCCTTGATATGGCTTTACAGAGTAAATTCACCTGAGAAATAAAATGACATATTCTTCAGCTTTTGATAGTTACATCATTATTTTGAAAAGTGAAGTGTTGCATTGTTAAGAAGAATTTTTGGCCTTTTTCCTAATGACTCCTAAGCTTGTTAATTTTATAAGATAGCAAATGAAAGTTTCCAAACACAGTGATATATCATTAATCAATAAGAAGAAGACTTTATATTCTACTCAAAAGGATGTTTAAATACTGCTCATTCAGCTGTATGATACAGTGTATTTCTTTCTCAGCTCTTTATTGCCAACGGTCCTTCTGATTGTTTCAAAAGTCCAAACTGCAATTGAGGATCTGTCCCCACATCCGCTCTGGGGGGGGGCGGTAGGAGGTGAGGGATGGCCCTTAGGTTAATCAGAATTGGCTTTAGGGACTGAATCAGTTGGGGTTTGCTGAATTAGGTCTGAGTATATTAAGTGGGGATCAGATAAAGGTCCAGCATGGAGGCGTAAGTTTGGAATTAATTGGCATATGATTAATACATAAATCCAAGGGAATAGAGATTACCAACAGAATGAACATAGATACTGAAGAGAGTGTACCCAAGGACTGAGATGAGAAAGAACCCTAAAAGAAAATGGAGCATTGGGGGACGCCTGGGTGGCTCAGTTGGTTGAGCAGCTGCCTTCGGCTCAGGTCATGATCCCAGCATCCTGGGATCGAGTCCCACATCGGGCTCCTTGCTCGGCAGGGAGCCTGCTCCTCTCTCTGCCTCTCTGCCTGCTTGTGTTCTCCTTCTGTTAAATAAACAAAATCTAAAAAAAAAAACCAAAACAAACAAAAATCTTTAAAAAAAAGAAAAAAGAAAATGGAGCATTGGGATCTGTCCAGAGTAGGAATGTGGTAATCTGGAAGTAAGAAAAAGAGAATTTTAAGAGGGTGGTTTATTCTGTCGAAAGCTGCAAACAGATCAAATAAGTGAGTTCTAAGAATTTAAAGCACTCGTTTAGTTGTGTTGATGGTCATTGACGACTTTGATAAGAATAGTTCTACTGGATCAAAAGTTGCAAATACCTGGTTGAAAGTGTTCACGTGGGGGATGAGAAATTGGAGACAAAAAAACCGTGAACAACTCTTGGAAGCAGGTCAGCCGTAAAGAGAAAGAGTGAGACGACGTGGCCGTGTGCCAGGGGGCCGCAGGCGGCGCGGACGCAGGCCTGTCTTCGGGTCCGCGGACAGTCACGTGCCAGGCGTCTGAGCACGGGCTGTGGAGGGAGTCGGTGACCTCAAGTGACCTTGCCTTGGGTAGACTTACAAATTTTTGAGATGTTTGTCACTAATACATTAGTACTAAAAAGGGAAGAGTAATCAAGCCGGCTGTTTCACCGTACAGATATTCTTCCCTTTTCACCTCTTACTTTACATCCATCCATATTTTCTCCATATGTTTCTCTGAAATTTTTCACTGTTATGCTCCTGAGTCCTCCACATGATAATTGGTTGTTTGTATGCCATTCTTCCATTCTAGCCTAATTTTATTAAGAAGGACCCTATTTTAGGAGTGCCTGGGTGGCTCAGTGGGTTAAAGCCTCTGCCTTCAGCTCAGGTCATGATCTCAGGGGTCCTGGGATCGAGCCCCGCATTGGGCTCTCTGCTCAGCAGGGAGCCTGCTTCCGCCTCTCTCTCTGCCTGCCTCTCTGCCTGCTTGTGATCTCTCTCTCTGTGTCAAATGAATTAATAAAATCTTTTAAAAAAAAAAAAAGGACCCTATTTTATTTTACTGTATATATCCATCTCCTAGCTCAGCTCCTGGCACATGGCAGGTGCTCTGTAAATGTTTTTTGAATGAATGACTCTTATGTTTCAATGTCGGCATATGAAGCAGTTGAGGTAAAGGTCCGTATCTTCCTGAAGTTCACCATTAGTTTCTAAACAGAGATTGCGTCTGGTCATTTCCCAGAGTCCATGTGGAGCAGGCAGAGTGAGAACTGGCTCGCTGCAGCTCAGCAGTGCATCTGTTGGCAGTTCGTCTTTGAAGAGGACAAAGCGAAAAGCACCTTCCCCACCCTCTAAAGCACCCCTGCATCAAAGTGATGAAAACAGTCCCGTCACTGGTAATGTTACTTTTCCCATTAACATTACGTGTGTATTAGGTCTTATTTCAGACAGTAAAGTGATAGATGTTATAAATCAGGTCTTCTTACAAAAAGACAATAAACTTAGGCTTTTTAATTAATTTTAATAACATTCATTATTTGTTTGTTTATTTATTTTTTAAGATTTTATTTATTTATTTGAGAGACAGAGAAAGTGAGAGACAGCATGAGAGGAGAGAAGGTCAGAGGGAGAAGCAGACTCCCCGTGGAGCTGGGAGCCTGATGTGAGACTCGATCCCGGAACTCAAGGATCATGACCTGAGCCGAAGGCAGTTCCTCAACCATCTGAGCCACCCAGGCGCCCAATAATATTTAGATAGTCCCTGATTATTCTCACTTAACTACCTTTTAAAAATCCACAACATAACCAAAGGGGGAAAAAAAGGAAGAAAAAGAAAAAAAAAAAAGAAAAAAAACGTATAGCTCCCTGATCCTCAAGTTGAGCATGTGATCATTTGTGAATCTCTTCAGGACACTCTCGTTCCAGGATTGACTCCCTGTAGGAAGGGGAAGCTAAGTCCATTTTAGTTGCTTCAGAGCTGGATGATGAAATGGCTTCTAACAAAGTTAGGACTATCTCTTCCCAAATTACATACAAATGAATTAAGCTACATTTGTGACTTGCTTGTAAGGTGTGCTGCTTCTGTCCCCCAGCCCTGCAGGCAGGACGCACAGTTCCTTCGGACGGTGTTTCAGAAGCAAACTCTCCGGAGGGGCCGCCCAGCCCAGGTAGGACACCTTATTCCACATCACGTAGTTCCTGGAAAAAGACCTTTCATGGCAGTTGAGGAATGAATCTAGTTATAATGCCCTGTCTGTGAAAGAGATACAGATGCTTTGACTCTATTTCCCAAATTTTATATTCGGAAATGAAATATTTTCCAGCCAGGGTTGAGTATGAAACTAGCAGAACTCAAAATTTTAGTTCTGTGATGGTACCTTAAGAACTTCGTTTATGCAGTGTCAGGTTACCACTTATTAATGTCCCTCCCAAGAAGAATGACACATGTTAGTTAGGAATGTACCTTAGTGTGTTCAGAAGAAACACCAATGTGTAAGGTACTGTTATTTACACAACTGTCCTAGGTATGGATTCGACATACATAGTGTCCTAATTCAGTGGTAAAAATTTATTATCTTGAAATATTTTCTATTATATGGTCTCATTTTGGATTCTCCAAATAAATGAAATGCCAGTAAAAATAAGATAATTTAATACTGTTTCCGTATATTTTAATAGTAGCTATTATAAGATTAAATATAAAATTTCTTAATTCTTAGACTTAATGTTAGATATCTATGACTATGACAGACTAGTGTTTAACCAAAAATAGAATATTACTGTGTCAGTACTTTAGCATGGGGATAATTTTTTTTAAAAGATTTTATTTATTTATTTGACAGAGAGAGAGAGATCACAAGTAGGGAGAGGGGCAGGCAGAGGTGGGGGGGGAAGCAGGCCCCCCGCTGAGCAGAGAGCCCAATGCGGGGCTCGATCCCAGGACCCTGAGATCATGACCCGAGCCGAAGGCAGAGGCTTTAACCCACTGAGCCATCCAGGCACCCCAGCATGGGGATAATTTTATAGGTATGAAAATTGCTCAATATAACCCTACCTAATTTTTATAATTAATATTCATAAGCACAGGAGAAACTCAGGTGCACCGAAATGCTCCTAAATCTTTAAAACTCTTGAGTGATTTTTTAGGAATTTGAGATTTTGACACATCTTACATAAGAATTCTCTTGTCCTCTGTGATTAAAAACATTATTATATAACTAGTCATGATTTTTCTTAAGTCTTACCCAGAATAATATCAATGATACTGTTTTGTTCCACAGAGGAATTTTATTTACATAACATCAAACTCTATAAGTGAAATGAGAAGATTCAGAAGCATTAGAAAGAAGGTGTGAATGCTAGTCAGACTTTGCTTGCTATCTATTTCTCTTTCTCTTCCTTTTCTTCCCCCCTAGTTACCTCTTCTTGTTTAACACACTGATAATTGTGAGCTGACAGATCTGATTTCTTCGAAATGCTTCTTGTCCTCTGCTTGCCTTAACTCTTGTCTAAGTGCCATTTCCACAGATTTTACTTCTTTGGCAGAAGCCTCCCTTGGCCCCGGGCTCCCCAGTCACGAACACTGCGCTGTGCCCAGTCCGCTGGATGAAGCCCGCCTCTCCGAATCCTCTGGAACACCTGAGGCAGCCATAGCATCTCTGACATGTAGGTGACCAGGCCTTTCCTGCCTGGTGCTTGGTTTAATGCCGATTAAGATTATCACCAGCTCAGCATTCCATTACTTGGTCATCCCTTGTTAAAAAGGTCTCAAAGAAATAGTAGTTTGCCCTTTTCAAACTTGAAATTCTCTTACAGGTTTGGAGGTTATGATGTTTTCCCTAACCAGATAGATGAATATGACAAGGCCTAAAATGAATAAAATAAGTGGCTCTGGAGGATTTGAGCTTTTCTTCTATTTGGCTTTCTGCTTTTTTTGGCAAAGCTCTTTGAACTCTATTATTTCCATTCTTTAATTTTATCAATATAAAAGAATATATATATATATATATATATAATGTATAAGTTTTTTTCTTTCTTGGGCTACTCTTTTGTTATCTAGGCATGGCTTTCTGTAGTATTGCTTTTGATTGGGATTTTTATGTTAAATTATTGGAACTATTTTTGTTACCAGATAGCAAAAATTTACAGTTAGGTAATACTTGCATTTCTTATAAATAATTTTATTCAATTTTTTATTAACTCAGAATGAGTCCTTATTTAAAATTAGTAACACATACTGCTTATCGTAATGCAAAATTGTGTGGCCAGTTTGGAAAATAGTTTGACAAGCTTTTTTTTTTTTTTTAAAGATTTTATTATTTATTTGACAGAGAGAGACACAGTGAGAGAGGGAACACAAGCAGGAGAATGGGGGAAGGAGAAGCAGGCTCCCTGTGGAGCAGGGAGCCCAATGTAGGGCTCGATCCCAGGACCCTGGGATCATGACTTGAGCCGAAGGCAGATGCTTAACCACTGAGCCACCCAGGCACCCTGACAAATTTTTAAAGTTTTTGCACACAAAAACTTAACGTGTAAATTATTTTAGGGTTTTTATTCATTAATTGCCCCAAGTGAGAAACAACCCAATGTCCCTAAACTGAGGAATGGATAAACTATGGTCAGTCCGTACATTGGAATGCTACCACCTCCCCATCCAAAGGAATGAATACTACATGTGGTGACATGGCTGAATCTCCAACGCATTGTTAAATGGGGAAGCCAATCCTAAATGGCTAGATGCTGAATAATTTCATTCATATGACATTCTTGCAAGGGTAAAACTATAGGGAAAAGAGTTGCCAGGGTCTGTTAGGGGGCGGGGATGATCAACGGAGGGCCTGGGGGTTTTGGAGATTGATGGATTTGTTCTATATCTTGATTGTGATTGTAATAATTAAACTTTCAAAAGATGACTTCTGTAATTTTTTTTAACATTTATACTTTGGAAGTTATTAAATCTTAAAACTTCACAAAGATTTTGAACACTGTATTCTTTGAAAGTGAGTATTCTTCCCTTAAAACTTATGAAGCTGAAATACGAACATTGTGCTACATTATTTGTGGGATTTATTCATTGTTTACAGCTCTCACCCAGTCTTTTTTATTGTCCTAAAATACATGGCCATCATATAACACATATAAAACAAACTTGATTTATTATTTTTCGAAGCTTGGGGAAATTTATGCTAGCCAACCAACCAACTCTGAAATTTTTTTTTTTATTATTAGAATTTTTAAAAATGATTACAACTTTCCTAAGGCTTTTAAGAATAGGAATATTCTTCAAGCTAATAAAAAAAATATATATATATCTATATATATCTATATATCATATAGGCTTATGTATAAGCCTTTATGATGCTTATAACTACCAAGTTATAAAATTTCAGAAAAATAATTTGAAAAGATTTTTGAAATGTGTAACTCATTCTTTAACTGAGACTAGTTTCTTAGGGAGGGGCCCCATACTTAAAGAAAAGTTATTTAAAGTACTTTTTTTTTTTTTAGGATTTATTTGAGAGAGAGAGTGAGAGAGCATGTGCATGCCTGCACCCACGAGTAGGGGATGGTGGGGGGAGGGGCAGAGGGTGAAGAAGAGACTCTCAAGCAGACTCCCTGCTGAGTGTGGAGCCCAAGGCAGGGCTCATCCCAGGACCCAGGGATATGTGACCTGAGCTGAAATCAAGAGTCAGATGCTTAACTGACTGAGCCATCCAGGGACCCCTATATGAAATAGTTTTGATGCACAAGAGAGAAATAGGGATAGCAATAATTTGCTAAGTGTTACCTCAGTTAAACTAATGTGTAAAGAGCTTAAATATGCTAAAGGGCCATTTATAAAACACATTTGCATCTAAAGCAGAACAGACATTAATTTTCTCAAACACAGTTTTCAAATTATATAAATATACTCTTACTGCACAAATATGATATGTTATTGTAGACACATAATATTGTACATTGGTATCATAATGATGCTTAACGTCATAATTAAATAAGACTTGTCAATATATATTTTTAAAAAATTCATTTAAGTTCAAATTCTTTAATATTTTTTCTGTTGAGTAATCTTGTCTTTTTCTTCACAATGAAACTGTCAATAAAAATCTCCATATTTGTTAAATAGCATAAATAGCATACTTTTCTGCCTAGAGATAAAATTAAAGACATTAATTACTTTAAATACTCTTCAAGTATGTTGAAGTTTTTATTAAATTTTGTGGATGTGCTGATCACTATGATCTAATGCTACACCACCCCCTCCCATTGTGGTAAAATTAAATTTTGTTCAGCTGCTATTGTGTAAATGGCAGTGTTAAATTATACTTAAATAAGCAAAGATTCAGAGCCTCATTCTTTGGTTTAAATTAAATTTCACAGCTAGTGTGGATACCAGTTAAGATGTCTCCTCTTTTAATCTGTTGGCCATTTGTTGTTGGCACTAAAGGAATAATAAAACTCATTCTTGGTGCACCTGGGTGGCTCAGTGGGTTAAGCCTCTGCCTTTGGCTCGGGTCATGATCTCGAGGTCCTGGGATGGAGCCCCACATCGGGCTCTCTGCTCAGCAGGGAGTCTGCCTCCCCCTCTCTCTCTGCCTGCTTCTCGCCTACTTGTGATCTCTCTCTGTCAAATAAATAAATAAAATCTTAAAAAAAAAAACTCATTCTTATACAATGAAATATTAACTGCAGCTTTCAAAGAGAATCACTTACACACACACACACACATTGATATGGGATGATTTTTCAGGCATGGTTAAGTGGAGAAACAGGTGAAAAACATCAGGTATAGTATGCTTCCTTTTATACTAAATGGACCAATAAAAAAGAGAGAAGGAAGCATGAGTATGGGTATCTGCTCGTATGATCATTATACTTTCTGATAATATGTAGGAAAAACCTGTTAGAGAAGTTGCCTCTGAGAATCAAACTGAGTGGGAATAATTTTCATTGTATAATACTTGTTTGTGTTTTCAAAAAGTATATTAAGCATCTAAATGGCTTTTAATTCTGGGTTTGTATTAGAATCACCTTAGGAGTCTTAAAAATTCCTGGTTCTACTCCCCGCTTCAGAGATTGATTTAACAGGTGTGGAGAGGGTGTGAACACTGGTATTTTTAAAAGGGGGGCTCAGATAGTTCTCCATGATAGTTCTGATAACTACTGAGTCAGATTTTATAAGTATACTGGTACACATATAAAATTTTAAAATATAAAATTTCATGTTCTTTTAATTAAGAGCTATTGTATGAATGTAAAATCCTTTAAATTCAAAGATACATAGCTATCTCTCAGAGACCTGTAACTTGAAGATTATGAGTTCAAATAACTTTTTTCTCTACCATGAATAAAACCTAGCATGATAGCATATTATTTTTAGAATTGTATATGTCTGAGATAATTTGACTATATGTTAATGTGATTATGCATCATTAGAAGAGTATTTTCTTATTAGTTTTGGACCAGCATTTAAAAGAGTCCAGCTAATTGTTATTTTAAAAATTCCTTTCTTGCTGGGATTGCATAGGATGAACGAGGCAAATTAATATTTAGGATTATATCTTCATTTCTTTGTAGCTGGAATAAGCTCTGATCATAGCCTTGAAGAGATAGATGAAAAGGAAGAACTGAGTGAAGTGCCTAAAGATGAGGCTGAAAATATTTCTCTGAAGTCACAAGCTATTCCTTTTGGATCTACTGATAGAATAAATACACTGAAAAATGATCCTGACTCAGCCATTGGCAGTGTTACTAGAGACTCCTCACAGAACTCCACAGAAGAAAAACAAGAAGCTAGAAACACAGATGGACAGTAAGTAGTTTAGGTGCCGGAAGTGTTGGTGATGGTTTGTTCAATGAGTCTTAGTCTCTAAGTTATAGATCTCATATTGTAAACACAAATAGAGTAGTCCCTTTGGTTTAGAATGTATTCACCATCATTATAAGAATGCTTACTAATGAAGTACCATTTGCATGTTTTGTTTTTACATCAAATTTAACAGTTCTGGTATCCCTGTTTGAGACAAACCATAGCATGCAGTTAATTTGTATGACTCAAATATAAAAGTATCTGTTTGTTTGTATTGTATGGGTTTTGCCCATTTTCTGCTTGATCTAAATGAAACATTCAATTTTGAATTTTCACCAAATGCTTCTCAAGAATTTTCACAATTCTGCATATTAGATTATGATGTTAAGGTCCGAATATAATTTTTACAGTCAGTTTTATAATGCAGAGAGTGCACTTTCCACTTGGTCCTAGGAATTGAAATCTATAATACAGTACACTTATATTGTGTTAGAAATGCCATATCATGAATAAAAATGAAATTAAGTAGGCAAAATAAACCATCTTCATCAAAGTTTTGCTATAATTTTCATGGGATTGTCTCCAAATTAAACCCTTCCATCACTAAAAAAAAAAACAACCAAAAAACAGTTGAGGTTAGTCCACATCCTGATTTGCCAGAAGCTGGCTTTGTCAGACGCAAGACTTAAATGTTTCATTTGGTTTCCTTTTTCTTTAAAAGACAAATAATAATAACAAAAAGAGACTGTTTTTGGAAAAGTGTCCATTTTATCAAGCTTCTTAGATCCTTTTTTGTAACAGGACCACTCTTTGAAAGCTAATGGTTCATAGCAGCATTTCCTCTCAGTTGTATTTTTTCTTTGCTATTAAATTTCCAGTATTTGGCAGAAAGAAGATGATTATTTCAATCCATCTGTCTTTGGAAATTACTACCTCTTTTCTCATCTGGTGTGTGTGTGTGTATGTGTATTTAAATAGTATCAGTATATGACATACAATATCCTATTTTGCAGAGGGCCGCACATAATGGTATATGATACAAGCAGTGAAGAGAGGGTAGTTGACAGTGTAAGAAACTTGAAGTCATTGGGCCCAAACCAAGAGAATGGTGAGTTCCATAAACACTAATAGCCAATATTTTCAAAGCACCTACTATATGTCAAAGGGAGATTCTTATTTAACCTTGTATATTAACTCATTTATGGGTCTTACTATTTTTAGTTCCACTTAATGGTTTATTGAGCCACAGCGATATTATGTAATTCACAAGTCCCCTTATTTAGTAAGTAGTGGACCTTGGATTTGAACTCAGGCAACATTATTCTCACATGTGCTGTTAACTCCCATGTGTATTATTTTTGTTGTTAAATCTTAGAGGTTGTTTAACCTAGATCTTCAATCTTATTTTTTTTTTTAAAGACTTTATTTATTTATTTGACAGAGAGATATCACAAGGCAGAGAGGCAGGCAGACAGTGAGAGGGAAGCAGGCTTCTGCCGAGCAGAGAGCCCGATGTGGGGCTCGATCCCTGAACCCTGAGATCATGACCTAAGCTGAAGGCGGAGGCTTTAACCCACTGAGCCACCCAGGTGCCCCCTAGATCTTGGATCTTAAAGATGTATACTCTTTGCATCTATTTTTGATTTATGTCTCTTTTTTTCTTTTTACTGACTCCCAAGTCCAAACCTGTTTTCCTTCAGACTCAAGTTGCTTTACTTGGATGAAATTCGTCTGCATGCTTTTTAATCTAATTATGTAATGTTTCCATCTAATTATGTGATGTTATTTACCAGTATCTTCCACATTCTCACCCCTAAGTCAAGACAGTTTCCTCACTTTGTTATGATATATTTCACTCAGTTCTCTCTTTAGGACTGTGCTCATTTTTGAACAGTCTTTTGAATCAGAGAAATTATATCTAATACTTTGAATTCCTCATAGCACCTAGTAGAATCCTGACCTATTGCTAAAATATGTAAGTCATCAACTTAAGATTGTTTTGACTTTACGATGGTTCGAAAGTAATAACACACGCTATAGAAACTGTACTTTGAATTCTGAATTTTGGTATTTTCCTGGGCTGGCGATGTGCTATGTGCACAATGCTGGGCAGCGGCAGCTGTGGCTCCCAAGAGCCCGCACACCTGCCACCATTCTGCTGTTCACTTTCAGTCCAGTAGTTAATAAGTTACACGAGATACTCAACACTTTATTATAGAACAGGCTCTGTGAGAGATGATTTTGCCCAACTGTAGGCTAAAGTGTTTTGAGCACATTTAAAGTAGTATAGGCTAAGCTATAATATTCTAACTGAGATGTATTCAATGCATTTGACTTAACAACATTTTCAAGTTATGATGGACTTACTGGGATGTAACCCCATCATAAGGAAGATCTGTACTTAAGGCTGAATTTCAGAAAAATGACACCAAAGAAATAGAAGATGCGAGGAATGAACAATGGTATTTTAAGGAGATATGAAGGAGTTGGCTTATGAATTCTCATAGTCCAGTCTGTTCTATTAATATGCAAAACTAGGTGAAGATTCTTAGAAAACATAGGGGTATACATAGTGATATTTGGATAAAATGTGGATTATTCTAGTGTCATAAGTGGATAGATTGATGTAGATATATATTGTTTTACCTATGTAGGATGTGTGGATTAATTCAAATAGGTCTCTCTTTCATTTCCCCCATGGTCAGTATCATCCTGAGATAGAATACTGAAAAGTTCTAAAAGTATATAATTTCCCTGTCCTTTTCCTCTTGATTCAGTTCTTCACAACATACATTCTGACAGCCAATAGAATTTTATTGAGAAATCATGCTGCTTCCTTCTTTTAAAAATGATCACTTTTGCTAAGATTTTGGCATCGAGTTAGTGCTAGGGTCACAGGTGTATGTCTGTAATAATATTTTTTGGTTACATTTGACTTGCAGTGACCTTTGTCGACTCTAGGTGGGTTTTTTTTTTTTCCTGCTTTTTAAAATTTTTAAAATCCTTCTGTCAGATGACTCATTTTGTAGACGGTGTTGTCAGTTTTGAGTAGGGAAAGGACAGGATGGGATGAAATCTCCCTTTTCCTTCTACTGGCTATCACTGAAAAATGACCTAACCACTTGTTGACATTTGGTTGGTGTCATTATCGGGTGTGTATGAGGATGGATTAGCTACTCAATTCAGCAGTGATTCCAGGTTTCCAGGCCTATCATTGGGAATAACTGAGATTTTGATGAGAAATTCAGAATTGGAGAATAGTGAAAAATAGACATTCATTTGGAGTTCTAAAACCGATTAGGGTTTATAGGGAAATGAGTTTAAAATATGTTGATTTACTTTGTTTTGGAAAATATTTCTATCGTGTAACTGGGCTATATCTATATTCATTGGAAAATGAGAAATAAGCAAGAGAGAAGGAAATTCATTTACATTCATTTCCTGGTACCATGGACAATTTCTTTTGTGCTGATAGAGGTGTTGACAATAGTACTTTTCATAGAGATATTAAAAATACTTATGAACCAAGTAAATAAGTGCATAGACAGAAATGTGTCTTTTTGATGATTCTTAATCAAATGTGTCACAAAAGTTAATAATTATGAGTCATTGAGAGGTCACTTGTATAGAAAAATGAGTATTCCGATAACCAGTTGCATTTTTTAAGGAAGAAGAAAAATGAATTCCATTTACAAATTAGATATTTAATGTAAGAAACTTGCAACATAACAGAAAATTTAAAAACCATGACCAAAAAACCCATGCAATTAGGTAGGGTGTACAAAGATGAAGGTATGTTTTATACAAATTTACCTGGCAACATAATTTTTTTTCTCTTGCATGTATGTTTCTTTTTTCTTATTTAACAGAGGAATTATTTAAAAGAGCTCATGTCATTTTGGGCAGTGAAGTTGTTCTTATAAGTAAAAGTGAGTGATGATACAACTGGAGAAATACTTGACATCCTTTCACGATCTGACTCCCAAGGCCCACATTTCACTTGCACTGTGCAAACTACCGTATCTGGAAGGGGAGGTCACTAAGGATTTTGAAGATGAGGGCTAGTTGGTCATCCAGAAGAAAGAATTCTGGGCATTTGACTAGAGGAACCCAGTATATAATCACTTCCTTGAGGACTACACACATGGCACACACTCATAGACCTGTGTTTCCTTCTAGATCCTTCAGTCCAGTTCTTTGCAGTCATGTTGCACCTGGCAACTGTTGCCTGTTAACCTAGGCACTGGCAAGTGATTTCTGTTTTCAGAAGATCTGAATTAGAATTAAGAGGAAAAGTAATGCAGAGGAGAGAGAGGTGGTTTTCTCTACATGGACTCTGACATGAGAATAGGGTATCTTTTCCCTCAGAGAAAAATCAAAACCCATATGATTGTTTTTATGTAGTTGAAATCACCCATGTTACGACTAAAAACAAAGTCCTCTAGGAGTTTTTAGCAAGGACACCTCATGACCAAGACAATCATCTTAGATGTTGTTTTTGCTTCAACTCTTAAAGGTAATATTTCCATTGTTTGCCTTAATTAAAACTGGTAACATTTGCTGGGATTATTTCTCTTTTAATGTTAGATGTAAAATATAAATACAGTAGGGGTTATAGAAAAAGATTGGCTCAAAATAGGAATAAAAAGAATAAAAATATATTTTTGCAATTTGTCAATTTCTTTTGTCATTCTTAACATTGAAATATGAAGTCTACCTATCAGGAGAAATGTAGCTATCTTCGATGTAGTGCTTGTTCTGGGTAATATCCTATTCTAATTAGCATGTTATATAAATGACATATAAGATATAATATTTATTTTCACCTTTTTACATCTGAGGAAACTGGGTTTGGCTCAGAGGGGTTAAGTAACATGTTAAGTCCAGCTGGGTTCTAGATTCAGGTGTCTGTGGTACCAAAGCCCATGCTGTTTTTCCTAATGCTACTACCTGCTTTTGTATAATCAGTGAGCTGAAAATTATCTGTAGAATTCAAACCAACCTATTTCAGTTTGGGGGAGGCAGGCATTGAAAACTTGAGGTTTTTCTACTTTGTTCACATTTATCTTGACAATATTTTTTTTTCTCTCAGTAGATCAAAATGAAATAATTGTCATTCCACCAAACACAGAAGATCATATGAAAAATGGAGTGAGGAGAACAAAAATCAATGTAGGAGGCGTTGCCAAAAATAACAATGTGGACACGGGAGTTGACAGGCTATCAAACTCTCAGGCACATAAAACTGATCCTGCTGACAGTTACAAGGAAAATCACCTAGCTGCTTCATTAGTACAAGACCAAAAACTGAATCAACCCAGTGAAGAAAAGACCAAAATGCAAGATGCAGCCATTCAGACCATCCCTTCCACTGACAGCTCTGATGAGAATCACCAAGATCATAATTTGTCTAATTTCAAAGATAATGAAAGTGTGCAAACTCCAAGTAACAATAAATCAACTCAGTCCTCATCTTCAAGTCCCCAAGATTCTGTCAATGCCTCAGGGAAATTCAGGAGTCAGGGACCCCTAAATGTACATTCAGAAAATCAACTCCCCATTCAAGATCCAGTTTGTACACATGGTAATGACAATCTTTTGCCTCCTACAGATGGGATTGATAAAAATTCAGCTATTTCTCATGTGAAGAATTATCCACTTTATAGACAGGACTATGATCCCAAACCAAAGCCTTCAAATGAAATCACAAGAGAGTACATACCCAAAATTGGAATGACTACTTATAAAATTGTGCCTCCCAAGTCCCTGGAGATCTTGAAAAACTGGGAATCAGAAACTCCTGGGTATAAAGATGATCAGGAGATACATACTTTAGGAAGAAAGCACACTCAAGAGAGTTTGAAAGAAACTGCCATCCAAACAGAAGATCTTGTTGTTTCCGAAAGCCCAAAGGAGCCACAGGCAGACGTGCAGCTGAAGCTTCCCCCGAGCGCAGGGCATCAGGTGCACAGCGTGGAGGGCTCGCCCCCCCTCGCCACGGGGAATCCTCTGAAGCCTACTCCTAGAACGACCAAAGACGCTGGCACAGCTCCTTTTGTGCCGAATTTGGAAGATATAAACAATATTTTGGAGTCAAAACTTAAATCTCGGGTTTCAAATTCCCAGACCAAACCAAGTTCTTTTTTCCTGCAGATGCAAAAAAGAGTTTCAGGTCAGTATGTGACATCCGCAGCTGCCAGGAGTGTCCACGTGGCCCCTAGCCCCACTCCAAAAGAACTACTAAAGAAAGAGGAGGAAAGGGATGCGATACCGCCTCCAGAGCAAACTCTTTCTCCCTTAGGTAAAACAGCTCCGTCCCTTCCACAGCCCCATATGAAAAACCCTGAGGAGGGCAGCAGCAGCCAGAAGCCCACCGAAACCTCTCCTCCTCCCGTAGCCCCGAGACCTGCTCCTCTTCCGGCCAGTCAGTTAGCAGCACTAAATCTGAAGACTTTAAAAACTTTTGGGTCCCCAAGACCTTACGTGAGCTCTGCTCCATCCCCCTTTGCCCTTGCTGTGGTGAAACGGTCTCAGTCTCTCAGCAAAGTGCGCCCGGAGCCCAGCGGCGAGGGTGCGGCCGCCCCCCCTCCACCTGACACGGAAGAAGGGAAGGCTCCTTCTGTACATCAGTTTGTGGGCATCCCACAGCTGTGTGTGAGTGATGAGGTAATGTGACCTTTTTAAATATAAGGGATTCTACTACAACCTGGTTTATAAGAGGGTTGACAAGCATGTTGGTATGTTTGTGTGTTACTTAACTCTGAATTCATACTAATCTAATAGCAAGCAACCATAGGGAAAAAAGAGTAGCAGTATATAAAATCTGATTATTTTATCTCAGAGTTATTATAATTCATTTAACATGATTGGGTAGTACTAGAAAGGTCATCATTCTATAATTGTATCACTAGCAGATACTGTAATTTAAAGTTTCTTTGCTCATTCATTTGCATAGTGTCCTGGTTTATAGTTCTGACTCTCTCTTTTCCTGTTTTGCTTATCTCAGTTTGTTTACAGCTTTTCTGGATGTTTTGGTTTCTTCTCCAATTCTACATAATGGCAAAATAAATAGTTTTAATTATATAGAAACATAAGCAGTATTTATAGACTGGATGAAATAACCAAATATTTCCCAGCTAGACATTTTTGATCACACACACTCAACCTCAGTTACCAAACATTGATACATTTAAATAATTTAAAGGTAAACCAGAGTTTAAATATGTAATTTTCTTAATTTCTCATTTTTGTTAATTCAGTGTCAACTTTTCCAGTTACTGGTATGTTGACTAAAATATCATTTAACCACTGTCAAACCTTAATAACTTACATAAAAAGGGACATTTGTTGACTTTGTGTTTGGTCAACTGTTATAATTTGCTAGATTCAAATAATATAGTCAGAGGAAAGGATGACATTTACAGTATGAATTACGATAATCCCCTTGCAAGTTTTAAAAAAATATTTTGTGTACCTTTACTCTGAGAGTGTTTAAAGAATACTTTCAGATTTGTGTGACAGTTCCAGAAGTATTTTATAGTACTTTTCAAACATTCCTAGAGTAACAGAACATTAACCACACTGCCAAGTAAAGATTTTTCCATAATCTCAAAGCAATATTCATCTCGAAGGAGATTTCTTCATATATTTCACATTTATGTTTCTTAGCTTTGATATAATGTCAGGAAGAGATGTATGATATAGAGATTAATTGTTGTGAACAAAGCCTGTGTTTCTTCTTAGGATGGAACGCCATTCCTAAACAATAGAATTTAAATAATACAGTTTTTGAGTCATTGCCTGAACTCTTTTTTAGTTCATCGTTTGTAAAGATGTTTGGCAATTTAAAAAAGTACATTTTTAAGATTATTTGATAATAGTTTCCAGTTAAATCAGTTACTAAATATTCTTTCCTAAGAAGTTTAATTAAATTTTTGATTCTTAAATTTGGAAATTCCTAATACTTATTTTTAGTCCATGGGAAAAATAAAACATGGTCATCATTGAGCTCCTGTGACTTCCAGAAACAAAATAAGCTGTGACATGTAGCCTAGTCATTAATATTTTTTTATTAGAAGATATATTCGATTCAACCAATATAAAATTTTCAATTTGTCCATGTTGTTGTCAAAAGTGATCATTTCACAACCTAATATGTTGTAACTATAAAAATGTGTTGTTTTTTAGTCTGTGGAATTTTTATTATTATTAATTTAGCTCTTCTAGCCAATTCTCACTGGCAAAATCAGCGTCATTTGACTCAAGGACAGTAAAATTACCACTGTATTTTTAAAGGAAAGAAAGGTACCACTTTTCTTCCTTAGCTACATAAGTTCAAGAGAAGAGAAAGTAATACCCTCATCTTCCAGCTGAGCTCTGGCAGGAGAGAGAATTCAGTGGGCAAGGAAACTAAGCTATGTCTGAAACACCAGGGTGGCAAATAGTGATTCTTAATACCGATGATGAAATTTTTTTTAAATGACTCAGTCTTCACTTGGTATTCATATAAATGTTTTGCATTTATTTTTTTATAGGGAAATAACTCTGCACATAATGAACCGAATTCCCAAATACCATCTCCAACTGACTGCCCATCATTCATTCTTAAGAGACCAAGTTCTTTAACATTCCAAAGCTCTGACCCAGACCAGATCCGACAGAGTTTGCTGACTGCAATCCGTTCTGGACAGGCTGCTGCCAAACTGAAAAGGGTAAGTTTTCTTTATCAGATGGGCGACAGTGGGTCTATTTTCAACATTGTCAAACTAATACTTAGGGGAAATTGTGTTCTGGCTTTTGAATCGGCATAGGGAGGGTGCCAGAAGTTACTCTTTGATGTCAAGGGTCATTTTTGAAGTATAAGCAGAAAGAGTCCAGAGTGTTACACATACTCAAAAATATGTCCGGTCTATTTTCCACACCACGGGCCAGGTGCAGAACATGGGTTTTGCTCATTATTATATGACTATACATAGAAAGTACCCCGGACTCTTATTTTATAAATTATATCAGCACAGTAAGAAAAAATTCTTTTAGAAAGCAAATCCCTCCTTATTCTAGAAAAGCTGCACCAGCAGTAGGAACATGCAGGGTTTCAGTCCTAGCTCCCACGGTGATCAAACTTAACTGCCATATGTGGCGGATTGGGTGGGGGTGGGCGTCGTTGTATAGGTTAGACAAAAATTGTAGGGAAAACCTAAGGAATTTAGATGACATCGAATACAGAAATTCTAGTTTAATAATGCCCTGCCCGAGTGGCTCGCTCCTCCTTACTGAGGTGCAAGAGAACTTCAGGAGAAGAGGTATGCCTCTTTTTGGAGCAAACACCAAAGAAATGTCACAGTGAATTATTTGTAGGTGAGTTTCCTCCCTCTGTCACTTTTAGCCACTCAGAGAAGATGCATGTGGTGAAGCCTGGAGCCTGGCATCATAACTTGGACTTCCCAGAGGCTGTCGTCTCCCTAAATGTCTTTCTTGTTCTCCCCTTAGTTGTCTTGGTTGCAAGTTCCTCAACACCCAAGACAAGAAAAGTACTCATTATTCCCCTGACTCCCTAGGCATTTCGTTTTGTGAATTCCTTCTCTAATCATTTTAGAAGCTATTTAGAGAAGAGTAAAAGACTTGTTGAGCAAAACACTGAGCTCAACAGAAATGAAATCTGCGAAGGGACAGGAATGCTGCAGAGAGAAAGAAGTGGGGGGGGGGCATCTCGGGCACATCTCCACGGCCGGCCGGCCCTGCTCGCGCTTGCCACTTTTCTCCCTGTGTTTCAGCAGAGCCGTGAGTGACCGCCGTTTTCACGGAGAGCTTGGCACCCTCAGTTGGGCAAACAGGAAGACAGGGCAAAATACTGCCTGCTGTCAGGAGTGGAGGAAACGTGAAGGGGTAATTCAGGGGACTAGGCTTGAATTTTGTCAGGTATTTGGAGAGTCTGAATTTAGGTGCCAGGTGGCAAAAACAAAAAACAAAAAGTAGTTTTGAATATTAAAACTGGTATTTCACAGGTCATAACATTTATATTTTTATGGGGAAATAAGCCCATGCAAATAAATTGTACATTCTCACTTATGAAAATATTTCTTTTTCTAATCTTGTAAATTAAGGCTGAGTTTCAAATCCGTCACTTCTGAGCTAAGCTTTCTCAGTTCAGTACATTTGATAAGCATTTTTTAAGCACAAAAGTACTAAACACTGTACTAGATACTGGGGAGAGGAAAATGAATAAAATGAAGCCTCTCCCTTCTGGGCGTTGGCAGCCTGGGACTGAGAAACAGTGGTGTATCGAGTCCAGGAGAGAACCAAGTAAGTACACAGAAAATTGTTGCAGTACCTTTGTTCGAAAGTCAGTGGATACAGTAACCTGTTTCAGTGGATACGTCGCAGAAAACAGTGCATGAAGTTGGGAATGTCTTTTAGGCCAACAGAACTGCACAGGCAAGCAGCTGTGTGCTTAGTGTTCTGGGCTCTGAATTGGCAGTCTCTTCGCTTATAAAACTCTCATTGCTTCCAGAATGAGCTGGATGTGAATCAGCATAGAAAGCAGGCCCTAAATGATGATCCTATAATTGTATCCTGTTTATAACTCATTTCTTTAGGTTCTATTGAGGCTAAATTTTATCTCCTTCAGCAGGAAATTATCGATAGCTCTGAGTCTTACAGTGTCCCCTTTCCTAAATTTTGTTTAATGACAATTCTTTACATAATCCATTTTATTCCACTAAAAATGGACACAGGGTCAAGTAAAGTGAATAATATCCACACTCCATGATCATTTAGTGTGATCATTAGTATTTCCACTTCTAATTATATCCCCTAAAAAAGTGTGTGTTGTGTGCCGGGACTCACATATAAGAATATTCATGAACTATTGTTTATAATAGCTCCAAATAAATATAACCTTAATTTACAAAAAGAAGATAAATTATATATATATATATATATATATATATATATATATATTAAAGATTTTATTTATTTGACAGAGAGAGATCACAAGCAGGCAGAGAGGCAGGCAGAGAGAGAGGGGGAAGCAGGCTCCCCGCTGAGCAGAGAGCCTGATATGGGGCTTGATCCCAGGACCCTGAGACTATGACCTCAGTCGAAGGCAGAGGCTTTAACGCACTGAGCCACTCAGGCGCCCCGATAAATAGTATATTCAAAGAATGGACTACCAAACAGCAATAAATTGGGCAAAATGCAGCTAAACACACAGTGTAGACCTATAAAAATATATACGTGTAAAGTTCGACAGCATGCGTAGGTGGCAATTATTTTTAAAAATGAGGAAGTGATTAGACAAATCATGATAGGGTTATTTCCACAAGGAAAGAAAAGGGGTTGCTGAGGGCTTGTGGGAGCAAGACAGGCACACAATTTAAGAGGGAACCAAAAATCTAAGTAATCAAGATAAATATTAATGCAGTATTTTTTAAATGTCTAAATGATAGACATTTAGTGATAGAGAAAATGCCAAGACAAGCTCAGTAGGGAGCTGGAGCTATTCTTTTCTTGGCCTGGTGCTGGATTATTTATATGTTTGTGTTTGTTTTCATTGGGTTGTTTGTTTAAGTTCAGGACACTTTTCTGTACATGTATTATATTTCAAAAAACATTACATTGCAAAAGGAAGTAGAAATGGGCACAGGAAGGCTCTAATTCCTTGTGATCTTTGCTTAAGTCCCATATTTCTGTCCTGTACTGAACATTTCTCCTGGTTTGTTTTAAATTCTAACATTTCTTTTATAGAACAACAGTGAGAGTGCCAAATAAAATCTTCAGTGATTTTGACAGGAGGTTTAGATTGTTCATCAGAAAGTTGGCTCCAGGTTTGCCTATATTTTGGAACCCAAATGTTCAGTTTAACTCCAGGTACCAACCTGCCTTATGGCTCTGGTTCATACCCGAGTAATTAACCTTCATTATAATAATTGGTTCACATTAGAACAATTATCTAGTTGACTGCTTTAGTGTAAATGTGGTTATGAACATGCCATGCTTTTTCATATTTCTTGAGATTTTCTCCACACCTACCCCTATTTGACCCCAGTGTAGTCACAGAGATCTGTCTTGTCTTCTTACAAAGTTTTAATAAATCCAGTTCTGCATTTGATAATATGTGTTTGGTGTTAAGATTTATATGTGAATCAGCAAATTGTTTTCAGAGAATAAGAGATTAAGTAACCTATTATCATTGACTTGTGTTGATATAAGAGCTTCTTTGGCTGCTTTGGTTCTTGCTGATGCTTCAGTTATTAAAGATCATTACACCATTACAAGTAGAATATAGGTTTGTAAAAATAAAGTCTGAAAATAAACTGACAACTGGTATTTAGTAGTTGATATTAACCATTCCCTCAGAATATAAAATTTATCTTTGGCTACATGGAAATCTGGAAGGACAAAGAAAAAAACTGGATAAGTCACCCAGAATCTTGCTGGCTTGTTTTATTTGTTTAATTGGTCTGCTTTTTATTCTTATTTCCTTGATTGGAATTTGAACAATCTAATGGCTTCAGGTTGGCACTTCTTTCTGTATATTTTTAAATTAAAAATAAATGATAGTTTCATAGTTAATGCTTCTCACAAGAATAAGAAAGCTACATGAATATTCCTGAAAAGGCTTTAAACTTAAAAGGTAGACAGTCAACTAGCAGATGCTCTTATCAGTAAATTCTTTAATGTTACTTTTAAAAATACCTTTATTGTATCATGTTCATTATTCAAAAAACTCAAGCAGTATTTTTTTACTTTACGAATGTTTATAAAAAGTTACCATATTCCATTCAAGAAATATTCATTGATCTACACTGTGCTAGGCACTAAAATAAACATGCATGTAATGTGGCATTAAAATAGACAAGGTTTCTGACCTTGCAGAACTTATGGACTAGTCTATAATGATGTCTTCTCATGCTTGAAAATTTTAAATATCAAACAAAATATCATCCCCCCCAAAGTAACTGCTTATGATAGATTACTGTGAAACATTCCAGAACACTTTTGTAGTATATAAACACATTTACATGCCTATAAAAATAGAATCCTGTAAAACATTCATGAATATCTCTTTGAAGTTTTCCATCTTATTACACACACACACACTTCTTTGAAGACTACATAGTATTTGACTCTATGAATGAACCATGGTTTATTTGTTCCTTACATTTAACTGGATTCTAGTTTTTCCATTCTATAAATGGTGCTACAAAAACATCTCTTAAATGTATTAGAGTCATCAGTGTCTTTTAAATGCTTAAAACAAATTTCTTTTACTTTACAAAGAATTATAAAAACTGCAGTTTTGGCAATAATTACAAAATAATCCTTACACACTGAAACTTTTCAGACCAAAATTACATAATGAAAAGTCATTACCTGTCTGCTGTTCATTGACTATACTTGGAAAGGAATCCCACAGGAATACTAAACAAAATGCAGATGAGCTTTCCTTCCTCTGATGGCAACTTTTCTTTTGGTTTTTTTGTTGTTGTTGTTTTAGGTGGATAGTAACAACACTCTACTCCATTCTGGATTTATAGAAAATCAAGAAGGTTGATTAGTTTAGATGATCAATCTTTGTTTAATAAAAGGCAAAAAATGAAGCACAGGGAAATCAAATTCAAATTAAATTTGCTCATTTTATTTTCCTTTTCACTAACTTACTCTGTTGCTAGGCAGAATCTATGGCCTTTTCTACTTCGGTTTTCTTCTTGGGAGAAGATGATAATGTTTGGTTAAGAATCTAAACTAGCCAAATTATAATGTAGAGATTAACCATTTTTCTTAAAATATTGTCATATTTTATAATAGTTCAAAATATCATACCTATTCACTACCCAGAATGCATATGTCTTTTAAAAAAATGTTCTAAATAATTTGGAATTTCAAGCTATTTAGGAAATTCTTAATGTATTTAATTCACTTACCGTTTATAAATAGACTTTGCCATAGAATTTTGGGATTTAGTTTATTGGGAGAAAAAAACTACTTTTCATTCTGCAGTTGTTTTGGCATAACAGTCATAGATTTGACTCTTCTAGCCCTTTATGTGAAAGCTTTTTTTTTTTTTAAAGACTGTATTTAATTGAGAGTGAGAGAACACGAACAGGGGGAGAGAGAGGGAGAAGTAGATTGTCCTACTGAGCAGGGAGCCCAATGCAGAGCTCTATCCCAGGACCCAAGGATCATGGCCTGAGTTGAAGGCAAACACTCAACTGACTGAGCCACCCAGGCATCCCTATATGAAAGCATATTAAAAACGAAAGCTGTATTTTCTTATAAATAAGTAATACCTGGGAAGGGAACTTCAGGTTAATACTGGTCACCAATACAATTTTTAGAATTTGTAAAATTCTTTGCTTTGTGGAATTCACTTTATTTTTCTACATTCTCCAAGGCACTTTTGGGGAGCCAGAATTAATTTAGCAAAAAATGCTTTTCAACAGCTTGGCCTGCAGTCTGTTTGTGCTCTTGTCCTTTGCGTTGATTTGGTAATTTTGTAAAGACTAAGATGTGTTAATGGATTATTTAACTTGTTTGTTGTGGAAATAACAACTCTCTCATTTTTAATTTTATGGTAGGGTGAACATTTCTTCTTGCTTATTTGTGATTTATTGAATACTAAATGCTAAATATTCTCATTTACAATTAAGCAGAAGTTAAAGGGTGGTAATTATTGAATATTAGATAGCGTTCCCCTTTTAAATTGATGGATGCAAAATGTGTTTCTTTCTCTTAGGTTACTGTGCCATCAAATACAATATCTGTGAATGGAAGGTCAAGACTCAGCCATTCCGTGTCCCCTGATGCCCAGGGCAGCCATTAAGTGTTGCCTGTCATAATGCACTTCTTCACTTCTACTTCAAGAACACCTTCATCCTAATGGAGAATGTTGGCAAATGTATATTCAGATGTACACTAATATATTATCTATTAAAGTGTAAGAATTTGTGCTGTGGCTTTTAATGCCACAAGAAGAATGACAGAATTTATAAGTTATGATATTTTTGGCTTTTTTTTTTTTTTTGCCTTAAAAGCTGAATATGCTGCCTTAGAACTTTAAGACAGGGTGTTAATGACTTTCATTTTCTTTCAAATGAGAAATAGTCCCCTTTTGTTTTTACTTACACATTCTCTACCATGGTGACTTAGACAAAAGGATAAATTGAGATTCATAGACTTATATTTGTGTGACACATATGTGTGACAAATAAAACGTAGATCTGACATTTGCTGCCTCAATGTTACAGTTTATTTGAAAATGTTTATAAGTTATATTCAAGTCTGTTTTGGCTGAAAGTATGCGATAGAGAACTAATATCAAATAAGTATATTTGGTTCCGCAGTTAATTAAAATGATGAATCATTTAGCGAGCAAGTCTTATCCTGTGTGTTCTTCATGTAATTACGAAATCAATGTCAAATTTATGGGAAGCTCATAGTATTTTAATATTAATATGGAACATTTGCTTTTTTATCTTTAGGACTTAAGTTGCACAAGGAATATTTTAAATTTTTTTATATAATCATGACGTTGTCACACAGATATTATACATTTATATGCCAGAAGCCTTAGAAATCACCTCAGACAATGTTGATCTATTGTGACAATTATTTCATTTTTGATATGCAACAAGGTTAGTCCATGTCCACTTGGAAAACTTCAAAGGCAACTTGGAGTTTCTATAAATCCTGGTTTTAATTAAAGTAAAATGATAAAGTCTTTATGTAGTTCAGATGCTAATATTCTAAATAATAATATATATTTACATTAAAGCTGAAACTGTTAAGCAAATCAATGCCTAATTTGTTGGCTTATAACAGTACTGGGATCTAGGGCTCATTCATGTTCTAGTCCTACTTTAAGAATCTAATAGCTCTTTTATTCTAAAAGTTTGGTCAAACAAGTTGATGTTATGTTGCTTTTCACTAAAGCTCTTGGGGTATCTGTGTCTTTGGAGAATGTGTTGATTTTTCCCCCGTTTAATAAAAGCAAGTTATATATTTGGTTTGTGTCCATCAGCATGATTTCACCTGACGACCTATCTCTATCAGCCAGTAAACAAAAAAGTCCCAGTAAGGCCTACCATCCATCAGGGCTCCCTAGTGTACATGTAGGCCCATTCAGACTCCAAAGTGCATGATATAAGCATATAAAATGTTTAGTATAGTTCCTGATAACGTGGCAGGTGTACATTAAATGTTAAATGTTGTCTTTTCTTTAAATCAGACTTGAAGAGACCCTCGTAGATGGAAACTTAAGTTCTATTATTGTAAACTGGTAGCAAAAGGAGTGACTTTTTGTAAAATTATGATTGATTATCCATCCACTTGGGTAAAAAATAAATTTGGATCTCTACTTCAAACCATAAACAAATATATTTGAGTTGGATTAAAAACAACTTTTATTTTGTCATTTTTTGCAAGATTTATTTATTTGAGTGAAAGAGCGAAGGGGGTGGAGGCAGTCAGGCAAACTCTGTGCCGAGATAGAGCCTAAGGCAGGGCTCAGTCTGATCACCCTGAGATCATAACCTGAGCTGAAACCAGGAGTTGGACACTTAACCAACTGTGCCACCCAAGTGCCCCTAAAGATGGTTTTTAAAAGTAATATTTTAAAACTTATGTGACTATATTCAAATATATTCAACATTTTTCAGACCTCAGCGTGGAAAAAAAAATAGGACACAAAGGGACATTCATAAAAGTATAAATTTATATTAAAATTTAAGACCTATGTACATTAAGTACTATAGAAGTAAAAAAGAAGCCACAAGAATGTTTTTAATATAATTTATAAAAAAAAAAATTCCTGAAAGTCAGGAAAGACTGCCCAATAGAAAAACGCACACTGAAAAAACAAAGATTTCTTACAAGAGTAAATCTGAAAGGCCAACAAATAAAGAATTCTGTTCACAAATCAAGGAAATACTGGTTAAGATACAAGGAAGTACTACATCACACCCATCAAATTAGCAACATTTTAATTTTCAAAGTAGCAAGTGTTGTCAAGGACAACAAAGCAGTGGACCTCTTTCACTGTTGGTGGGAAAACACTGGCACAACTATCAAATTTGCAATATCTATTAATAAAGATGCATTACCATGTTTCCTTAAGTACTTCCGCAGGTGCATAAGGAGACAATAACAATGGGGCTTCTGGGGGCTCAGTGGGTGGGGCATGCAAATCTCTTTCCGAGTTGTGAGTTTAAGCCCTGCACTGGGTGTAGAGATTTAAAAATCTAAAAAAAAAAAAAAAGAAAAAGAAAAAGGGTCATGGCAGCCTTGTGGACAACAGCAAAAAGGAGTCCTAACCAGTGCTCAGCATTAGTACATTCATATGATAGACTTCTGTACAACAGTCAAAATGAATAAACCAGGGTTATGCATGTCAAGATGGATGCAGCACAAAAATGAGCAAAAAAAGCAAGTTGTGCAACAGTGCATGATTTATGATACCAGTTACATAAAATATGCAAAACAATACCATATATCATGGCTGTGTACGTAGAAAAAAAATACACAGGTTTGCTAGTGGGTACCAAGAAATGAAGACTGGATTGGGGAAGATTGACAGGTGTCTTCAATTGTGTTTGTAGTATTTTATTTCATAAACTGCAGTTTGAAAACAAGTACACTCGACCCTGAATAACATAGGAATTCGGCATGCCAATCCACAGTCAAAAATCCACGTAATAACTTTTGACTCCCACAAATCTTAATAGTCTACTGTTGACTGGAAGCCTTACTGAAAATGCAAACAGTTGATGAACACATATTTTGCATGTTACCTTATTATATCCTGTGATTTTACAATAAAACCAAAGAAAAAATATTAAGAAAATCATAAGAATACTTTTACACTACTATACCAAAAAAAATCCGCATACGAGGGCGCCTTTTGGTTGAGCAACTGCCTTCGGCTCAGGTCATGATCCCGGAGTCCCGGCATCGAGTCCCACATCGGGCCCCCAGCTCCGCGGGGAGTCCGCTCCTCACTCTGACCTTCTCCCTTCTCATGATCTCTCTCACTCTCTCTCTGTTTCCTAATAAATAAATAAAATCTTTAAAAAAAAAAAATCCGCATACGAGTGGACCCAAGCAGTTCAAGCCCATTTGTTCAAGGGTCAGGTGTACTTGTATTACTCCAGATTTTAGCATACTTGAAGTAGTTTATAATTAAAATATTTTTGAAGCTAGTATAGTACTTAAGGGGATATGTACATGAACAATTAATAAACATACATTCTGAAAAGACTGCCTTATCTACACTGTTTCAGGAGGAAAACGTGTGCCAACCTCTCTACTCAATTGGGAAAGAAATTTGAGACAAGTAGTTTTCACCAGCCATATCTTTAAATAATAGCAGAAGTAAGATACAGAAATGATTTAGAACCAATTTTCAATTTCCATATTTAATTTTTTGCATATAGGCATTTTTCTTCTCCTTTCCCCTATCAGGTTATTTCTTTATAATACATATTTTTAAGTTATCCAGATTCTATATAAATTATAGGGTATGAAATAAAATACTGTCTTCTTTGTCTCAAGCACTCCACTCCCCTCTCCAGAGATAACCACTGTTACTGTTTTTGTTTTTTTAAGATTTTATTTATTTATTTTAGAGAGTGCGTGTGCAAGCATGCAGGTGGGGGTGAAGTGGAGGGGCAGAAGGAGACAGACCTTGCAGCAGACTCCACACTAAGAGCAGAGCCCAACTCAGAGCTTTATCCCACAACTCTGAGATCATGACCTGCACCGAGACCAAAAGTCAGATGCTTAACCTACTGAGCCACCCATGCACCCAAAGCACTGTTAATGTTTTATATCCAATGTAGTATATCTATACCTAATACAAGTATATTTATACTGCATTTTTGCATTTTTTCCCTGCCATTGTTACTACTGTTTTTAACATTCAAAAGTCACTTTAATATCACTCTAATATCATTTAGCAAGTTGCCTTTTACACCAGCAATGTTTAGGAAGAACTTTTCGCATATAGAGAGTTCCCTTTCATATTTCAATTCATCGTTCTAATTGTTTCTTGCTGTGGTACACAGTTACACCTAAAGGCAAAATACCTGAGCTTGAATCACAGGTCTGCCACTTACAAGACATGAGATCTTGAGCAAATTACTTATTTTCTCTGTGCCTCATTTTAACCTCTGAAAAACTCCATTAATAATACACCTTCCTGGAGTCCCCGGGTGGCACAGTCAATTAAAGCAGAAACTTGATTTCAGTTTGGGTCATGATCTGAGGGTCCTGGGGTTGAGCCCTGTGTCTGGCTCTGCACTCAGCCAGGAGTCTGCTTGACTCGTCTCCCTCTGCATCCCCTCTCCCTCTGCCCCTCCCCCTGCTTGCACGCATGCATACACACGCGGCGCTCTCTCTCTAAAATAAATAAGTAAATCTTTAAAAAATATAATACCCCTTCCTCATAAAATTGGTTGTAAGTATTAAATGAATTTTAAGAGTTTGGCACAAAATTCATTTTTTAAAGCTATATATATATAATACATATTATATATATAGTTCTTGGAGATTTATTATATTATATATATAATATCTTGATATAATTGATATATGTCTTGATATATATTATATCTTATATATATTATATTATTATATCTTGAAGATATATTATAATATATATATTATATATATATATATAGTTCTTGAAGATTTATTTTAGAGAAAGAGAGGAATGTGAGTGGGAGAAGGGGCAGAGGGAGAGAATCTTCAAGCAGACTCCCCACTGAGCACAGATTTGACTTGGGGCTCCAGGTGGGGCTCAATGTCACAACCCATGAGATCATGACCTGAGTGGAAACCAAAAGTCAGATACTCAACCGACTGAGCCACCCAGGTGCCTGTAAAGCTATCTATTTTTAATACTACTGTTAGTGAACAGGTATTATTTACCTAATATATTCCTCATCCTTCTGAAGAGTGCTACCCTCCCTCCCACTTTAAGGCCTGATCTGGGCTTGTCCACCAGGCATTGGCCATAGAATCCATACCCTGCTACGTGATCTAAGTCCCTAAATGAGACCAGTCTTTTACCTGAGACCTGAAGTTGCTTGTACTTGAAACCAAAAGAGTGCCAAACGATTCAATTATTTGTCTAGTGGCAGTTCATTTTCTTCCCACTACCAGTAGACACAATAAATGTAAAAAGCTGATAATCAAATTCATCATTTTAACTATCTACTGATACTGATAAATGACTTGAAAGAAAAAGAGAACTTGCAGTTAGAGGTCACCATGATGATTTCCATGGGCAGAATGCTATTTTCTTAGATTATTTTTGATGTAAAAATAGGTCATTTATTTGGTGTGTTAGAGTTTACACATAATTTTTATATTATTTGACCTACACGTGGAACAAAAAAGTAGACAAAGAGATTGACACTTTACAGACGTCACACAAGCAGACAAGAGGCAGAGCCCCACATCTAATTTTCAGTATGTTCTTTCCAACTGCCAAACTTTGCAAATGATGAAGAAATGGGTGCTAGATTTCAAGGGACACCAACACTGTGATCTACCGATCCTGGATCTTTAGTTGGTCTTCCTTTTCTCTTCAGTGTTATCACTTTCTCACAAGTTTTCATTTTTCACACCTCAGACTCTTCATATGGATGGATAGATTTTGTTTATGGCAAGAAAAATGCCACCATGTGCTCCCTCAGAAGAACTTTCCTGACAGGTATTTCGAGAGGAATTGTGAAACATTCTGCTAATTTGTGTAGAGCTGTTGGCATTTCTGCTTCACAAACTGGAGAGATTCATTTGGAAGTCTTGCAAATTACTCATCTTGGAGAAAGGAAAGTGCTACATTCCAAACTTATAGTTTTCAAAACAAGCAACTTCTTTACTTTCCAATTGATTATGTCCCTACCCACCCTTGTTCCTTGGGGTAGATCATCGTGGTGGCCCCAATTCTTTACTTCACCTGCATCCACACCTTTCGCTGTTTGCACTTTCCCTCACCAAACAAAGCCCTTTCCCCACCTCCAGAAGTAGGTTTTGTGACTAATAGAATAAGGTCGAAATTGCACCAACCAGGACAGTAGGCCTCAAAACTTTGCATGTGTTTGCATGCTCTCACTGTACCTGGAATGCTGCTGCAAGAAAGACATCTGAACTAGCTGGATGGTCCTCAGAAGAGAATGAGAGATGTGTGGAGCAGAGCTCCCACTTACAGCCAGCCTAGAGTTCTCAACAGTCAGACCTCGAGACCTGAGCAACTTCAGCCAACATCAGAAGGGCCACATGACCATGCCCTCTCTGATGCTAATGCGTGAGCCATAAATGCTACCCACTAGCTATGCCTCTGAGGGTTCATGATTGGTGGGTCTACAGAATGAATGTAGCAATAGATGTAATACATGTTCTTAAACTCATACATGTATGACTTTAGCCCTAATCATAAATTCATTCAGTCTGTTCAGATCCACATACTCTATTTTTCCCAGAGTCCCAAGGACTATTTTATTTACTAGGTCCAACACAAAAATACCTCAGACACATCAACTCCCAGCTAGCTCAGAACAATTCTAGCTTAGTCATCCCCTTATTATTTGTGGTGCAGAAATATTTTCTCTCTTTCCCTCTCATTTTATCTTCAGACTTGTGAGCCTAAGAGCCCAAATATCAAAGAGATCCACGGCCCCCTCAAAAGCTCTTTGGACTCATCTATTTCATAAAATTGTCAGATAAAATACAGATTTCCCAGTGAAATTTGAATTTCAGATAAACAATGTATTACTTTTCAGTATAAGTATGTCCCAGGCAATATTTGGGTTAGACTTACACTAAAAAAATAAAAATTAAATTCAAAAAATTTTGAAGATTTATTTATCTATTTTAGAGAGGAGGAAGGGACAGAGAAAGAGAGAAAATCCCAAACAGACTCCCTGTTGAGCACAGAGCCTGATGTGGGGCACTAGGACCCTGAGATCATGACCTGAGCCAAAATCAACATTTGGATGCTTTACCCAACTGAGCCACTCAGGCACCCCAGAAATTCAAATTTAAATGGATGTCCTCTATGTTTCTTTGCTAAATCTGGCAACCCTACTGTTTCATGAACACTTAGGAGGAGTAAATGGAAGCAAGAAGGAGTACGTACCTGTGGTGAAAAGAGAAAGAGCAGGCCCAGGCCCAGCTAAGGTAAAGAAACCAGGAAGTGGCATTATGGAAGAGTAGCTCAAACTTTGTTCTCTTTGATAGTTTACCATCTGAAAAACCCTCCTGTGATGAATGGGGAAAGGTTCATTGAAGAGTTCCCAGTAGAGAAACCCTTTGGGTGACTTCTGTTGGCGGGTTTTAAATACCTTCAAATCATCAGTAAATAATATACATAAGAAATTCTTCTGGGGCGCCTGGGTGGCTCAGTTGGTTGAGCAACTGCCTTCAGCTCAGGTCATGATCCTTGAGTTCCGGGATCGAGTCCCACATCGGGCTCCCAGCTCCATGGGGAGTCTGCTTCTTCCTCTAACCTTCTCTCCTCTCATGCTCTCTCTCACTTTCTCTGTCTCTCAATAAATAAATAAAATCTTAAAAAAAAAAAAAGAAATTCTTCTAATGTCCTCATTAACCTCAGCATTATTATTATGATAATTATTAGAACAATTGTTAAATCTAGGTGGGAGGTATATGGGTTATAATTATAGATGATTTTGACTTTTCCTGTATTTTTATATTATTAATAATAAAGTTGGGAAATGCATTATTGAGATACTCCTATTGTAGCAACCAGCTGCACTATATACATGTAGGAAAGGACAGATTTAATTTTTGGTCATTGGTTTCCCTTTCACCAATTAAGAACTTTAGGCAAGTCAGGGGAGATGATGTAATACAAATATTCATTTGACCAGAACAACTTGCTATTAGCAAAGTTTTATGGGAAGGGTTTGATGGTTAAGTGTTAACTAAAGAAACATACACTCCAAGATCTGATTGAAGACAGCATTATTTGTAAGAGGGAGGAGAGAAGTAAGGAAAACAAAATGTGTTAAGTACCATCTATGTACCACTTATCCACTGGGTGATCTTTGAGATAAGTTTTATCATCCCATTTTACACAGGAGCTTAGAGCAGCTAAGGAATGCCTTCACCTAGGATGGTGATGAGGTTAAAGACAATTTGATTCCATGGCCTTCATTTTTTCCCACTATGCTCTGCTGCCTGTTTTCAGTCACAAAAGTCACAAATTTGTGCTTGAACAATCAATCACCACCAAGGTTTTTTTTTTTTTTCTTTCCAACAAGCTATCTCTTATAGAGTATGTCGCTAGCCTTTGTAACCTGGACTCTAGTGCCTGAAACTGGGAAAAATAAAAAGGAAGTGCCCTGTATTTTTGTCATTTTGAAACATGAAGGATAGCTGTAAATTTGTACTCAATGTTGTGACACGTCTCCACTAAATATGAATTGAGCATCTCATAGAACTGTGAGAGATACTTTAGAAGAGAATGGCTCTTGTCCTCAAGGAGTTTAAATCTCAGAGAGAGAAGTGGCACAGAGGTAGAAATATGGAGTAATACAATCAACCGTGCAGGAGATATCCCAAAAGAATATCTGATAGATGGAAGAGGCAGTGAAGGCTTTATGAGGTAAAGAGTCCGTGACCTGGACTTCCAAAGATGGACAGGAGCCGGTAATGTAAATATAGAAACAAAGGTGTCCAAGCTGAAAATGTGAGCAGAGACTCTGAAAGTGGTTATGCATATGATGAGTTTTACTAATGGCACTTAAATTATTCTAGAGTGGCAAGTCTGTTCATTTATTCAATGAGCGTTTGTTGACCATTTTCTTTCTACCAGGCACTGAGCAGAGTGATAAAGAAACAAAGATAACTAAGACACAATTACAGTCCTCAAGGATTATAAACTAGCAAAAGTTCATGAAACATGGTCATAAAAGAAAAGGGTACTAGAAAATTATGTTGCATATTTTTCCACTGGGTCATATGTCCTTTTTTGGGGGGGGAGGAGGAATTCTTTACATATTCTTGACACTAGCCATTGTTCATTATATGCACTGCAAATATCTCTTTTTTTGTATGTAGCTTATGTTTGTAGCTTATTGTTTCCTATTCTTCTTCTCCTCCTTCTTCTTCTTCTTTAGAGAAGAGAAAAGGGTGGAGAGGGGCAGAGGGAGAGGGATAAAGGTAATTTTAAGCAGATTCCACACCCAGCATGGAGCCCAACTTGGGGCTTGATCTCTTGACTCTGAAATCATGATTTGAGATGAAATCAACTGTCAGCCACTTAAACCAACTGAGCCACCAAGGTGCCCCTGTTTCCTATTCTTTAAGTTGTGTTTTTAATGAAAATAATCTTATTAAAGTAATAGAGTAAATTAGTATCTTCTTTTTTGGTCAGGATTTTTTTTTTGGTATTGTATTTAAGAAATCCTTCCCTATCTTAAGGTCAGAAAAAGGTATTCCTTGGAATTTTTTGTAAAAGCAGTAAAGTTATTAAAGTCTGCATGCATTTGAAGTTGATTTTTTTACATGGTGTGAGACAGCAATCTATTTTCTCTTTTGTCTTCTATATGAAGAGTTCATATTTTCAACTCCATTTGCTAAATAAACATGCCCTTCTCCAGGGACCCGATATATCATCTTTACCATTTTTGAAGTTCCCTTAATTAATGAGTCTCCTTTGGAGCTCATTTTCCCTCTTCTGTGGGTCAAGATGTATATTTTTGTAACAATATCACACTCTCTTCACTACCATAGCTTTATAACAAGCCTTCATATATTGAAAAGAAGTCCCTTCTTTTTCTTCTCCTTCAGAAATGTCTTAGCCATGCTTGACTCTTTGATTTTCTATTTAAATTTTAGAATAAACTTGTTAAGTTCCATAATACATGAATGAGAATTTTATAGAAGAGTTGATATGTCTGGCTAATTAACATGAAGAATAGCTCAGGTTCATCAGTAATCGATTGAATATACCTCAAAACCACAAGGAGATATCATTTGAAACTACTGACAAAAATTCAGAAATTTAACAATACTAAGTTTTGGAAAGGATATGATCAACAGAATCTCTTCTATACTGTCATTTGGGAGTGTATATTGGCACAAACACTTTGGAAAATACAATGGAATTATGTAATGTTTAACATTTGCATATATCCTTTTACCTCTCTAGATCCAATGTCCAGCCTTCTCCACCCTGCTCTGTATTCTTAGAAGCTGACCTTTGTAGACTTCATCAGTGGGTTCTCCGGCATTCTGGCTTCTCACTGGGTTCAGCCAATGAGAGATCATGGAGAAACATTGGAGAGAAGCGTAGAGAGTGAGGTCAGGGTTTTTTGTGAGATCGGCTCCCTCTCTGCCAGGCTGTTGTTTGGCTGAAAAAGCTAAAGACCTCTGTTGGGTAATCCTCTCTTAGAGCTGCAGCTGCCCCCTTTAGGCTCGAATAATCACTGCCCCCCTTGCCTCTCTAGAGATAAGATGGTTAGGGCTCCCTGCCCTGCTAGTCGTAGTGTGCTTCATCATCCTGTAATAGTTCCTTACTTAAGCTTTCCTCAGTTACACAATTTGATCTTGTTCCTGCCAGGATCCTTATTGGTACACCTAAAACTCAAAACAATTTCATTCTCAGGCATACACCCAAGAGAAACTGGAGTAGGAATGCTTTCCAGGAGACACGTTCAAGAATGTCTGCAATACACTTTGCACACTTTGGTAATAAAAAAAAAAAAGTAACAGTCCCAAAGCCAATTGTGATATATTTGCCCAATAAAGTATTATACAAAAGGGAAAATTAATCAACTAGAACTATATGCAATAACATAAATGAGTCTTAGTAACCAAAAGTTAAGGGAAAAAAAAACTGAGGCAAGACATAGAAGGCTATATATAGCATGATAACCTTTTTATTAAAGATTATTTATTTGTTTGTTTGTTTAAGTAGGCTCCATACTTAGCATGGATCCCATCATGATAGGCTTGAACTCACAATCCTGAGATCAAGACCTGAGTTGAGATCAAGAGTTGGATGCCCAATGGATTGGGCCACCCAGAAGCCCCAAAGATCTATTATTTATATGTAAATATATGTGGTAAAACTTTTAAAAAGGCATGAAAAACACCAAAATTAGAACAATGGTTACCTCCGAGAGGAAGGAGGAAGGGGTTAGGGTAGCAAGGGGCACATGGTAAATTATTGGCAATATATTATTATTCTAGGGTATGAATTGGACAGTGGACCCTGGGGTTAAAATTAATTAACAAAATGGTTAAATAAAAACAAATGTATCTTTAATTACTTTTAAAAATGAGTAGCAGGGGGGCGCCTGGGTGGCTCAGTTGGTTGGGCGACTGCCTTCGGCTCAGGTCATGGTCCCGGAGTCCCGGGATCCAGTCCCATATCGGGCTCCCGGCTCTGCGGGGAGTCTGCTTCTCCCTCTGACCTTCTCCCCTCTCATGCTCTCTCTCGCTCTCTCTCTCTCAAATAAATAAATAAAATCTTTAAAAAAAAATAAAAAAAAATAAAAATGAGTAGCAGGTTTAGAAAATCTGGAATTCCAGGCTGAGATTTTAAAGTTCATTCTCTAAGTAATGCCCTGAAGTTTTTGGGCAGAAAGATGACATAATGGTACACTTAAGTTAACCTGCCAGAAGTGGACAAAAGCAGAAATTCACAAGGTAAGGATCCTTTGCCAAACCTCAAGTGTGAACTGATAGAGTTCTGGCCCTAGAGTCACGGCTGGGGCATGGGAAGAGAACAGGGAGGAAAGAGAAGCAGGGCTAAGAACTGATAATATGTTTGATGGAAATACAGAAGGCAGAAACAGGAGAGGGCTGAAATACGGTCCAAGAGTGAATAACCCAGGATAGATTTTTCTAAAACAGAATTTAAAAATTTTAAATATTGTCTTTTAAGGAGATATGAAGAATCTTAAACCGTTTGACATTGTCTCTGTAGTAGCTAAACGAATTCTGAACCCCTCCATGGGTTCGGCTCTTCTCCATCCTGACTATTTACCGGCAACTGAACACCGAGCAAAGCTGCGGCACTCCAAATCACAGCTCGGTTTGAGCTCCCTCTGCAAGAGCAGTTACATCTATTCATCTGATAGAGAGTATCCAAGTTTCTTTGTTTCTTTTTTTATAGATTTGTTTCTATAAAAGTGGGATGAGTATCATTAAATGATATAAAGAGATATCCTGGCTAAAATTAGGTTAAAGAAACCCTATTCCAAATAATAGTGTAAGTTATCACTGCTTCAATGTCAGTCATTTTAAATTCAGAATACACTTCTATAACCAACATTTCCCTTAAATATCTAAATGGCACCTGATATTTTGCATTCAACAAAAATAACAAATCTTATTAGTGAATTCGATCCTGTGGGTTGAGTTGTTAATCCCAGTACTCTATTTATACAATTATTTTTCAAGTTTATTTCCTATTTTTATCTTGTCCTTCAACTGCAGGATAGTTCAGGGTTACCTATTTTTAGTGCACTCAAGCACCACACCACGGAATTGCTTTAACACTTCACTCTATAACCCGGGCAGTCCTGGACTGCACCTCCCCGCACTGCAGGCCGCCTGAACTTTTGTTATCGGTATCTTCCACTTTAGAGGGTGAGTCCAAAGTTTCCTATTCACTGATCATAAGGAATATCCATGTTGTTGCAAGAAGGAAAAAAAAAAAGGCAATATTATTCAGACCATTATTCTGACCAAAAGGCAAAAATATTCTGACCATCCCTGTATCCTGGAAGAGATCACCCCTGTATCTTGTCTAAGAAATAAGATAAGTCATGAAGACAAATGTTAAAGGTGACGTGAATAATTTTTAGTAACACTGGGACTTTGGGATCACTCCTTGTCCAGTCTTGATTTGGGGAATCCTAATTAGTGAGAATTGTGTTGTTTTATTTTTTAAGAAAAGAAAATCAGAGAAATAAGCTTGACTTCTTGAAGATGCTTTGACAGCTTTCTTTTCTTTTTAAAATCCTTGTCTAGATGAGCTGTCTGTGGAACAAGCTGACATTCATTTAAATAGGAATTTAAAATCTGCCTCAAACATCTTTTGATATCTGAGTAGGGGCCAAAATGCCAAGTGCGTTTAAGGGATATCTGGCTAATAGTTTTGCAGATTCTCCAAGTTGGCTCACTTCTAGAAGGCTCAGCAGTGGGATGAGAAGAAGAAGAAAAAAAGAATATGTAATTCTGCCATGGTGTCGTGGAGTGAGCGAGCAGTGGTTGGGTGAACGGGAATGTATGTTTCCTCCTCCTCCATCAGGCTGTCAACGCCATCTGTTGCAGAATGTGAGGAACAACTGAGTTCCTCTTCAACAAACACTGGCAGTTGGTCTTTTCATTTCTTCCCAGAAGTACTTGCCTTGATTAGGACAAAGGTCTCTGGAGTATCACAAAGAGTTTTGCTTTAAGGAATATAGCAACATGAAATTAGGAATGCTTTCTTAAAACTCTAAGTGGTCATAAAGAAATGAGAAGAAAGGGGTATCTGGGTGGCTCAGTGGGTTAAAGCCTCTGCCTTTGGCTCAGGTCATGATCTCAGGGTCCTGGGATCGAGCCCCGCATCGGGCTCTCTGCTCAGCGGGGAGCCTGCTTCCCTCTCTCTCTCTGCCTGCCTCTTCGCCTACTTGTGATCTCTCTCTCTCTCTCTGTCAAATAAATAAATAAAATCTTTAAAAAATGAGAAGAAAAATGGAAAAATACATTATTTCAAGGGTGTCTGTTCAACACAATGTTCCTGTTGTAAAATTCCACCTGCTGCTCACTTGAAAGGGTATGATTTACCCTAGAAATATCAAAGATGTTGAGACTCAGGCACCAGGGTGTGGAATATCAAAGTGAAGTGCGGTTTCACTTGGTTGCAATAGAAGAAAATGAAACATGAACGCTTATTTAGAGAGATGTTACATCTGTATTATATTATTCACAGTATCTTGCCCTTAGCACTTAACATAAGTGTAAAGTTATAAAGTTGTTCAATTAGTTACTTAATGACTATTTCCCTCCTACTAACCTTTTTCTCCATGAGGACAGTACCATATCTATTTATATTTATCCTTCATCTGTAGCCCACAATGCAGAATACTACCAACAGCAGCTAACATTAGTTTCTCCTTACCATATGCTCTTCTAAATGCTTTATCGATATTAGTCACTTAACCTATAATAATATGTAATGCTTATTACCTCCATCTTACAAATGAGGAAACTTAGGAACAAATTCTCCAAGATCACATATCTAATAAATAGAAAACCAGAACACGAATCTAGGTACTCTGAGTCCAGAATCTTCATTCTTCCGTACTGCCTGTTGTATTAAGCATGAGATATAAATATTTGTTAAAAGAATGAATGAGCAACTACTTTTTTTAGTTTGCCTAAGTGAGGGATAGATCATTTAATTTTTTTCTCGTAATCTCTCATTAGGAATATTGATCCACCTCCGTACAAATGCTGTACGTAAACAGTGGTAGTCAATAGGATTGACAGCACGATACCATGACAGTGGCCAGATTCAATCTGGATTGAATTGCAGAATTTCCTCAAATTCAAAAGAGACATCAAGGAAATTTTGGTTATTCAGATTAAATTTGCTCAAAGTTGTCTTGATTTAATTTAAACATATTCTGCCATAAATACAGATACATACATTAAGAAAGCACAGAATCTCTCAAAGCACTTGTAAAAATGGCTTACAAACTTAGAAGTTCCTTTAAGTGAATTCGTTTATTGAATTTGAAAACATTCATTAAGTGCCCACTCTGTAAAGTGCAATTGCTTCTAACCATTTCCCCACTTCTCTCCAAGGCCTTTATTATTCCTTCTATAGAGAAGAATAACTGAATGGTCACTTTCTCCAAATTTATATTCATTGTGTATTTTAAGCTTGGCTTGACTATTGCTTGTCTCCATTTTAATAGGTTCCCACAAAGGGATACATTTCACCTGTTTCAGAAGTAATAGAGTTCTTCAAGAGTCATAAGGAATAACAAATATGTGCATTAATAAATACATTTGTTCCAAAATTCTACTTCATGATAAAATTGCAGTAACATTTCAGGAGAAGAGATTTTACTGTTTTTGCTAAAATCAATTTTATTAGAGACAGTAAAGGGTCCTGAGTAAGGCAGTGAGGTCTGCGTTCTGGGCCAGAACCCCAGAGAGCTGGGTCCCCAGCTCCACAATGCCATCAGTTCACTGAGAGAGCCTATCCAAGCCACTTAACTTCTCAGAGTCTCAGTTCCTTCATTAGTAATACTAAGGTTCTATTGAATGACCCTTGTCTCTTCTAGAAAACATATATTTTAATGAATTATCACACCAGTACTGTGAATTTAATAGTAACATGTTTTTAAAGTAGCTATTTTGCGGGGGTGTGTGTGGGGGGGAACCTGTCCTTTCTAGAAATCTAGATTCTATCTAAGTGATATTGTTTCTTTATGAAGAAATAAAATGAGCGATGGTGAAGTGACTTGTGTAAATGATCTCATTCGGAAGGCACCGAGGGGACAGAGACTTGTCATTGCCAAGTAAGTCACATTTAAATTCCCTCAAGCCTTGAGAAATAATGTGAGGGAAAGAGCAAAAATAGCACAGTCATTCCTTTGGACCAAGTCGACTCCTAGGCCTCCTGAGAGCACCACAGCTGTGTATTCATCTATATGCAAAGAGAAATAATAAGAATCATCTATATTTGGCACATGGTGCTTTTCTATATACCAGTGCACTCATCTATTAATACATTTTATGCTGAGCCTTTCGGTAAGGAAAGATGCACCATGCACACTGTCTCATGCACAGCTACAGACACATATTGAAGATGCCTTTTTCCCCTGAAATACAGAAAATTGCAAGAGCACACAGCCCCATGAAAACCAACCAGAAAGAAACTGGAGGCAGCTGTATCTGATTGAAACCATGGAGAGAATTGAGATTGACAGAGTTGCAGGGCTGGGAGGTTAATGAGTCCATAGTCCTGCCTCCAGGCAGAGCTGTCCTGAACCATTCCAGGCAAATGACAGCTCAGACTCTTGGAAAAAAAAATCTTCATAACGTGCTTCAGTAACATATTCCATTGTTTAAACGTCCTTATCCTCATGAAGTTCTGAAAGCAATCTAAGTCCACACCTTCTCTGTGTAATCTCCATGTTGACAGATATATAGAATAATAAATTGACAGACATGTCAAAGATGATGAGAGCCCTTAGAGAGATGGGTCACAGGACTGGTTATCCTCACCTTTCCAGAGACCTCAGAGGAGAAAATAATTAGCAAGTCTGTGGATTGTGGTTCTAGTTGCAGTAATATTAAGGGTCCAACTATTTGCTTTTATAAATGAGACCTATTTACTTTATAGCAAAGACCATAGGTCTAGTATACACTATCCTGAGCTGAAACATGTAATCAAAGAATAGTTTCTTACGTAAAAAAAAAAGCAAAGGAAGTACAGAGCTACAGAGCTGATGTGCACACAGACCCATGCTATTTTTTTCTAATTCTTTTTTGTTACAATATTCCAATTTATAGATACTTTCTTACACATAATAATAAGTAATAGATTACGGCCTTACACGTAATAATAAGTAATAGATTACGGCCTTTTTTTTTTTTAACTTCTGGGTATTATGAATGATGAATGTGTTGGCAGAATAGAGGAAAAGAGTAGGGTTAAGACCAGGTTTCAAATCCCTTGTCTACTACTTATCAACTGCATGGTTTCAAGTAAGCTGCTTGATCTCTAAGCTTTGTTGCCCTCACGTGTAGGGTGCGACTTATCATATTTACTTCACACCAGTCTTGGGAAACAGAATGGGATAACACTGGTAGAAATATCTAGGATCTAGTAGGCGCTGGAATAAATGTTAGTTGACCATGAATCTGATCTGTCACAGTCTGCCTTTCTTTCCTCTTCCCCATTCCGTATATGTTCCGGAAAGTGACTGAGGGACAAACCATTCTCCTTTGAGTGTCACTAGACCATTTCTGTTTCCATTCAGCCTCTCTTCTCTGTTGCTGATCCCCATGTGAACTCATGAGGGCACTTCCCTTAGAGACATCAAGGGGAAGAGCAAGGAAACTTTCTGATGCCAAGTTAAAACGAACGCTGGATTTTAACTTGAATTTTTAAAGGATCTGTGCATGTTACATTTGTGCTAAGAACAAGTAGATGAAATTCAAATTCTAAAACACTATATTCATTTTTAGAAAGCTGTAATAGAACTGCTTTGTCCAAAGGATAAAAAGACTGATTCAAAGATAGACTACTTTTTAGTTCAAAGGAGCAAGCAATAAAGTAACTATTATTCATTTTGAAGTAGAAATGCTAATATCTACACAATTTGAAAGAGATTTAAATAACATTATCAAAGTAATATGTTCTTATTACATAAAACAGAGATAAATGTAGAGACATTTTATAATATCACTCCTAATTTTATGATCCAGAGAAAACCACTTGCAATATTTGGATCTTCTCTCTTTTTCTACACATATTCTGATGAGCAGGATTGCTTTCAACTTCAAGTTTTGCCATTTACTAGTTGGACTTGGTCAAGCCGTTTAGTTTCTCTAAGCATTAGTCTCTGCATCTGAAAACCAGCATCAGCTTCAAAGAGTAATTGAGATGCCTAGAGAGATAATATGCATGAAGCATGTGCATGGTACACAAGCATTCAATTATGTCAGCTAGAGTTATTAGGATTTTTGCTATGTATTATATTTTAATGGAAAAATGGCAATTCAAGGAGATGAAATGAAGGTCACTAAGAAGCAATTGTGACATGGGTTTTGGAGTCTGTGCAGTACAGAAAATCCGATTTCTCACATAACGACTTAATAGACAAGTCATTGAATGCTTTACTATGTGGTTCCAGACATGATGATATCATAGCTCATTTAATCCTCACAACAGTCCTATGAGACAGGTGGTATTATTATTATTACTATTACTATCCCCATTTTACAGTAGGGCAGACTGAATCAGAGAACAGGTGAAGTAACATGCAAAGTCTCACAGCTCAGTGGCAAAGCTGGCATTTGAATGCAATCGATCTAGTTCCAGAGTCCACTCTTGTAAACAAATATAGAAGACTTTAATATTGAGCAGGTATTCTTGGCAATATTATAGTTTAAGTCAAATATTCTAAAAAGCACATGATTTGTAATTAATTAGAAAAAGACCAGATAGAAAACTACCAAGTAAAGAATTAGATGTCCTATTCTTTTAGATAGCATATTTTGCAACGTTCCCAATTGGCCCCTTATGCCCATCCAGCAGAATTACAGGACCTCACATTCGATCCATTTCTTTTGAACTTTGTAGGTAGCTAGAAATGGTTAGGCAGCAAGCAATGTTCTTGGAAAAATAGATTTGTATTACCCTTGGAAACAGACTGTGTTGCAAGAAAGTCTTTGGCATAAAACAAGGCTGAGTATACACAGTTGTCTCTCAGATGGTGTGGATTTGGAAACATAAGTGGACAAGCCAAACCCTTTAAGGCTTCCTTATCCTTTGAATTGAATTCCAGAATGTGTTTTTGATGCCACTAAGTAGCATTTCTGTTTATCCTTATTTGTTCTTGAATAATTTACCATTGAGTGGCTGTAACAATGCCTATTGAATAAAAACAAGTTTCCTCAGTCATTCCAACCTGAGTGAAAGCTCCGTGCTCTCCAAGTTCATCTACTCATCCCTTTTGGATTGTGGGGCAAAAAGAAAAGAAATAGCATCCCGAAGCACAAGTATGGTCAAATGATAAAGCACAACTGCTGTTAAATTTTGGGTAAAACTGATAGATTCAGATATTGCTGATGAAAGTATAAACTAGTATATTCCTTTAAAAAAACAATTTGGCAACACTTACGGAGTGTACGGTAAAACGTTCATCCCATTTGGCACAGTTCCCCCTATTCCTGGGAATTTATCCTAAGGCAATAATTAAAAAGAAAAAAAAAACCCCATAAAAGTAGAGAGAATTCAAATGCAGTGTTAATTATAAATAAAACCTAAGGAGCAAACTGATTCTTCAACGATAGACAAACAGATAAATGGAACATCCACTTATTTGAGGGAATATTTTGTTCCCTCAAATAATTATAAACATGAACTGTATAATAACACAGAAAAACAAAAAGCTGAAAAGCAGAGCACTAAGTGATCTGTATAGTTTGATTATAACATAGGATGTAAATAAACTCGAAGGTAGCAGTGAATAATGGAGGCAACGATGCAAAAATAGAAATAAGGACTGTGCGATTTTTCTTCTTAAATTTAACTGTTGCTTGAGATTCGCAAAATAATTAACAAACAAGATTGCTGAAACGGATGAAGAGGTTTCTTTGTCATCAGAAAAGCAGGTCAATCAATCGCCTTCCCACACCCAGTGACTGAAACCAAACCACCAAACATCAAAAACTAAACTCCTTGCCTTCAAAAACAGCTAATATGTTTAGAGATTATATATGAAATGGTCCGTCTAGCTGAGAAAAGAGATTGAGAACTTCTGGAGTAGGGTCTTCAGTTGGCAGTAAGATCTCATTTCACAAAATTATATTCATCTTTCCTTTTTTCCTCTTCTCCTTCCTTCCTCCCTCCCTTCCTCCCTCCCTCCCTCACTTCCTTTCTCTCTCTCCCTCTCTCTTCCTCTCTCTCAGCAAACTACAGCAAACATAGATATGGCTCCTTTCCTCCTTCCTTTTACAAAAGTGCTTCCTGTGGGGGCCTGGGTGTCTGCCTTCAGCTCAGGTCATGATCCCAGGGTACTAGGATCGAGCCCCACGTTGGGCGGGCTCCCTGCTCAGTGAGGAGCCTGCTTCTCCCCCACCTTCTGCCACTCTCCCTGCTTGTGCTCTCTTGCTCTCTCTCTCTCTCTCTCAAATAAATAAATTTAAAAATAAAAAGTAAGATAAAATACAAAAGTGCTTCCCATAATCACCAATGTGGCTTTAAGCCTCCCTTTTTAGTACCTATTCATTTTTTTTCTTTACCTTCTGACTTGATATGACTATTTTGCCTTTCATTGCTCTTTGCTATGCATAGTTGATTCTCCAATATTCTTTTATTCACTCTCAGTCTGTTTTGTGTCTCTTTCAAAGGTTACTCTGGCTGACTGGCTATGTTTTCATTGTTAGTAGTGGACAGCTTTAGGTCTTAAATAGCACTACATTTGGTTAAATAATTTGTCAGAAGAACTAAATAATAATGACTTCATGTCACTAAGAATATCCAATTATTCCTTTTATTTCAATTCTCTGTTGCAAACAGAGGAAATGCTTTCAATTTCTTTACATTTATTCCATATAAATAGACGCCTTGTGAGGAAATCAAAGGCTCTTTTTCACCTGTTATTAAAATAAATCACTGTCACTTAGGTTATATAGTTTGTTGTATGGTTGATTAGGCTATCTATTTTTCATTCATGTTGGAGTAAACTAGCTAGACATCTACAGATTTAGTCTGTCTGCAGTGATTATTCCCTCATTTTGTGTTGCTAGTGATTAATTTTCTGAGTCATCCACACCAGAAAGATTTTTTTCCCCAAGAGGATCATTACCCTAAAGCACTTTTCAACTTCATAAATATAAGTTTAAACAGGACTTTTTATTGGTCATGAGTCTTGGTTACAGGCGAGGACACTAATGTGACTATTTTTTTACTTAGATCTTTCAGCATTTGAAAATGCCACATATTCATACATTAAGTTATGCTTCTCAAATGGGAATGTAACACCATAGGGCGATTTCTCTGCTTTCATAGGTGATGTGTAAATGGACTCCTGTGGCCTAACTGAAGCATCGCAGATGGTTCCAGAGCAGAACCATCACAAAGTACTTGCACTCAGCCTTCATTGGACAGGAGTCGCTGAGAACCTATTGTGATTAATTACTATGTGTTGGGCTCAATGCGAGGTCCTGGGACACAATGGGACACAAACCTCACCCTCTCTGCATCCTATGCTCCTCACTTGCTAAATGGGATCTATAAGGCCCCTTTTAAATATAAAGTCTCTGCTAAATCTAATTGTTTTTATTTCAAGAATCATAGGGACACATTTTAATACAAACAAAACTATTTTTAAAAAAGTATTTGTTTATTTGGCAGAGAGAAAGAGATCACAAGTAGGCAGAGAGGCAGGCAAATGGAGAGGGGTAAGCAGGCTCCCTGCTGAGCAGAGAGCCCAATGCGGGGCTCGATCCCAGGACCCTAGGGGGCTCGATCCCAGGACCCTGGGATCATGACCTGAGCTGAAGCCAGAGGCTTAACCCACTGAGCCACCCAGGCACCTCCAAACAAAACTTTTTTAAAAGATAAAGATATTTTGAGTGATGCTCAGTTCAGTATTTAGAGTTTGGTAGACAATAATAGGGTAGACACGAATTAGGAATGGTTAGGGGCATCTTTGATTATGACTATAGATAGGTGGATTTGTATTTTAAATATTTGTGTATTGCACACAAAAATTTAAATGTGGAGGCTTCCCTGTGCACTCAGAAACTTGAGCAAGGCAATGAAACATGACCAAGACAAAATATGACAAAGCAAAAGTTAGAGGTTTTCTCATATAAGGTAAAATCACTGAAAAATTCAGCACATCTATTGAATATTTAAACTACTATGATACTGAGATAAAAGAACAGTCCTAGAATATTATACAGTGATTTCAGAAAATAGAATCTTGAACATTCCAAATACATAAGAGAAGTAGGTGTGTTTGTACCACGTTACACAAGGAATCATTGTAGATTTTCTTTAAAAGGAACTCTTTAGGATCCTTCCACTAATACATTTATAACATGATCCATGTGCAAAGTTTCGTTCTTGTCCAGTTTCTCAGTAACAAACCTATTGTGTAAAGTGCAGTCTACTTGCAATCTTCTTATACCATACTAAGCAAGGCTGAGTAACCTCAATGTCATCCAGACTGGTTGTTGGCTTCTGTAGGAAGACAGCCCCAAGCTATTTAAGGAATATCTGGCTGCTGGAGAACTTGGAGCCAAATTTGTGGCTCATCACTAGCAAGTGTATGTTTTTTAGATATTAACCTCACTCCTGGCTCCATTTAACTTTTCCATTCTTAATTTTCCTTCGCCATGTTTAAAAACACTTACTGACTTAGAAAATTCCTAAATCTTTTTTTTTAAATCCAAGTCTTTTCATTTTTAATTTTTCTCTAAATCTCTCTATATGAAAAAAAAATCTCAGTAATCTGCCCTAAATTGTTTTTGGTGCATATGTGGATGTAAGTAAATAAATAGGGATCGAATAATTTTTGTGATTAATGCAAAAGACCAGAATTATGAAACAGCCCATTGCCTTAATTTCGTTTATGCCAAAATGGAAAATAACCATTAAAGAGTGTCACTTTTTAACAGACAGTAACTTGTGTTGATAAACACAAAGAGCTAGCATAGGAAAATGACTTATTTAAATATATAGTTTTATTTGAAGTAGTCCTAATAGTACTTATTTGTAAATTATATGAATCTGCATAAATAGACTATGACATTTTGACAACTCTACCTCAATCTTTAAAATGGTGTATCAAAGTTGATTTACAGCATGATCTTCATTAAAATAGTTATGACATCTCCATTAGTACACACTGAAAGGATAGTAATCAGTGAAACTTCTGTGATTTCCACATGAATCAACAGTGGTGCATTGCTTAATGTAACACTCAATTACATCATGTTTAATTTATGTGGAAATGTTTGGATATGCTTAAAATGTCTGTGGTAAATCATTTTGGGATCTTAATTGAATATTTTCCTGTGATAAATTACTCTTAAATACTGAAATAATACTCTGACATTACTACCAATTTATTTTGAAAAGGTTCCAACAACCTCAAATCATTCTATTATTCTCTTTGTATGATCCAAAGTGTGCATCTTTCAGGAATTTATTTTACTGTCCTGTAGCAAATAATTCTAACATTTGTAAAATGCTTATTTCTGTCTCATAGTTGGTTATCATTTTTTAAAACCCCAAATAATTTTGATATTTTAATATATTAAATATCATGGAGAGTTATGGTCTCCCCAATATGAAAAATGCTTAGAGTTAAAATTTGACACTCTTCTTCCCAATAATAAGCTACTTAATTTAATATACTAAAGTAGTAATGCTCTATTTCTAGACTCAATTACCTTATTATCAAGAATATTTAGGGGAAAAAAAAGAATATTTTGGAAAGCAGTTTAATTTCACGGTAGAAACAAGTTGAAATGTCACTCTTATGATTAGTACAGGAAAAATTTTATGTGAAATTGAGAAATAAGTATTTTTAATCATAAAAATATTGTCTAAAAACCAATAACTTCCCAGATACAATCTCCACAATTATAAAATCCAGAAATGATAAGCTCTCTGGGGCCTAAATAACTACCTGATGGAACATTTAAGTCAAATAAACTCTATTTTGAAATTTTTATGTTTATTTACTTGAAATGTAATACTTCTTAGAGCGATAATTCCTTTAAGTAATATAATTTAATTAAAATACATACAAATTTATATCATTCCAATAGTTATAAGCTTACATTGATCAATCGCCTTTTGTATCATTTTCTAGAAAACGAATCAACAAATTAGGATACTGTGTCTAGTCAGAATTCTTGGTTGCAAATAGGAGGAAAAACAAAGCAACATGATTCAGCAAAAAGGGAACATGAGGACTAAGTGGGTTTGTTCTGTATTGCAGATGAGAGATTAACTGAATTTTATGACTCCCCTCCTCCACTACACTTTCCTTTGCCTTCCGCTTGAAACTCAGTGGGTCATGATTCTTGACCCAATATGGTGAGGGAAACGAGCCCCTGGTGGCCTTGCTTAAATAAGACAGCTGTACGCGGACATTTTCTTCCTACCCACAAGAGTAGCAGTAGCTCTACCTTCCCTTGAGGCGAACAAGCAAACACAGTAACACAGTGACAAAAGTAACCATCTTTTCTCTTTTGATTATTGTTTTCGCTTGCTTACGTAGGCCACGAAGAACCAAATTAGCTTGAACCAAATTCAGCCTTAGCTTCCAGGTCAGTGGAACCCCTATTCTCATGGTGCTGTTAGAATCCAAAATCAAAAGGATAGAAAGCAAACAAGTGGCAAAAGAGATAGTAAATACAACCCTAAGAGCCTCCATCACAATTTTGAACCCTAGGATTCCAGACTTGTATATTCTGGCCAAGGGGAAAAAGAACTCCATGTGACGGTCATTTGCTCAGAACATAAACCACACCCTGTAGAACATCAGACTCCTGAGGTTTTGACTCTTGGATAAAGCACATCTAAATCTTCAAGGATTCATTCCTTCTGAGTAATGGGGCATGCAATAATACCAATGAATTCCTTGAACATTAGCCCTTTGCCTTGTTTCTTTAACAAAATTAGTTCTTTAAGCTGAAGCCATTTTGCTTGGGATACCATGGCCTTGTATAAGGCAACCAATTAATCTATGGCTCATGTAATGACAAAGAAAAATGACCAGGGAAAGCAAAACACACCCAAACTAAATAATTGACTGCAATAAGGAAAAACTGCTGTTCCCCACCCTGCATTGCCCAAAAGATAATAGGGTAGTATCCCACACAAACTAACACCAAACATTCCTTTGGTTCCACTAGGTATCATGCTTTGCAGGAGTTCATGATCAGTTACCGATAATAGGAAATGGAGTATTCATCAAGACCGGAGCCAGAGGGTCATTGCTATACATATTCTTCATTCCCTCCACATTGGACACCTGGCTCATGAATCCACTGGCCTTGCTGAGAAAGGAGTTGACCTTTATCTACTGAGTGGGTCATCTTATCCATACTAAGTCCTTTTGGTGAACGTATTACTTCTTGAAAAATATACTCACATTCTGGGCTCATTCTGAGAGATCATATCCATTCAATGTAACCTTTCCCAAACTTCTTCCACAATCCTCTGATCCTGCTTTTCCAACCACCTTGCCATCCACCTAGTCCATTAGTCACTGAAATGGGTGTTGGTTCCTGTTCTGGTTATCTTTGTGGCACAAAAAAATTCACACAACTTAGCAGCTTGGAACAATTATTTTATTATGATCACAAAATCTGCAGATAAGGAATTCAGGTGGGCCACTGGAGATGGTCTTTCCCTGCTCTGTGCTAGGAGTCTTAAAGCTGCCTCAGCTAGGAGTCTTAAAGCCTAGGGATGACTCAACGGCTACGGGCTAGAATTCATACCCGGTACCTAGACTGGACTGACTCAGGGACTAGGACTGGTGACTGGAACACTTACATGTGGACTCTCTTGGCGAACACACAGCATGATGCCACAGGGTAGCAGGATTTCTTTCCCAGTGATCACAGAAAATAATTTCATTGGATGTTTCACTTCTGCATACTAGGTTCAGGCAGATCAAAATTCCATTCCTAAAATGACTAGGATTTTAAATTCCGTCACCCTCAACCAGGCCAGATGAAAGCTGGGTTTTGCCAGTTTCACTGAGGTTCTGTGCTGCCACTCACTACTAGTAACAACTTCTTTTAAATTGGGGTCTTGGTTGCACAACAAAAACTGACTCTGGATCTACTAAGCAGAAAAGGACTCCATTGGAAGAACATGGGGTGGCTTAGGTAGCCCAGAGGAGTACTGAAGAACCAAGCTCAGAAAGTGGGTCTGAAGTAGGCACTAGGAAGCACAGAATGTAGTGAAGCTCCTATCTCATGATCAGTGTGGAGGGGACATTGCCACAGCAGTGCTGCCATTGGAACTGTGCTGTCTCTGCTGACATGAACAGCCACTATCACTGTGACTTAACTGCTCTATCACTTCCAGAACAGCCCCTACCTACCTCTGATTCAGTTATTCCCTCCATATCCAAAATTCCTGCACAGACCTTCCTGCTGGCCACATCTAAAGGACATGCCTGCATCATACTTAGCTCTTGGGGTAAGAAGAGGGGATGAATGCTCTTCCCAGTTCTTTCGAGGGAAATGGGGCTTTGCCTTGCCACCTTTACACAACAGAACTCCTACCAAATAGGAAAGGGGCTTGGATTATGAGCAGTTAAAAATAAAGCAAATACCCATTGAACATGATTATCTGATTATTTAGTAATTAAAATGAATGGGTGAACTAACAGTAAAGTTTAATCAGTTCAAGCAATTTCTTTAATGATAAGTGCCCCCAAAGTTTAGCTTTGGTAGTGGCGCATAACTGGGTGAATAATTTAACTTCTCTAGTTCTCTTTCTCATACATAAAATGAGGGTTTGACCTATGATTGCTAATTTTCATTATAACTAACTTCTTTTTAAAAATTATTGTCAATATTATTTGCAGAGGCTCATCCACATGGTGGAGCCATATGCCTAGGACTTGGCAGTACCCATTGCACCAGTCTTAGACTATTAAAGAAACTCTTGGTGAACCAAACTAGCTAACTTTTGAAGTTACAATGGATTGTTTTTATGTGTGTGCATGAAAGATTATTGACTGAAGTTAGTTAAATTGAATGGTTATGCATCTAATTTTCCATTGTGTATGCAGAAATGTGGGGATTTTTTTTAGACATAGCATCATTTTGTTTTCTGAATCCAATACAGCTTGACTATCTGGAGATAGCCCATAGTCTGGAGAATGGCAAACTCAGGAAACACCCTTCCCAAGAGAGCGTGGTTCTTGGTACAGAAATCTTTTCATGAAAGACTTGGTTCCAAGGTTCTCTATGAGGAAATTTGGGGACTTTCCATTTAATTCACCTCATCTGAGTCATTCCTTCAGTGGCCTCAATGTCACCTCCAAGGATGATCCAACCTTTTCAAGACAATACAGAATCTTCTCTCTCTCCTTTGGGAAAGATCACAAGTATTCTTTGGAGGAAAAGATGATGGCGCTCTAGAGTTGCCCGGCTTCCCCCTTCTACAGTGTATCTATTAAGGAGTTTCTCAAACTTACGAGGAGTCCCTGTGGATGGATCTTTCGGCAGCCCAAACCAAACCAAACCAAGACCAAATCTTCAGGAAAGATTTTACTTGCAGTGGCTCCTCCAGCCTTCCTATTAGTGAACAACATGACACTTTCAAATAGGTCTTATAAAATTCAGAGAAACATGTGTGCCTTTTGAACAAAGATGATTTGCCAAAATTTTGCATAATTTGCTAGGCAGTTTACTATAGGATGGATCCAAACTTTCCAACAGTGGTATGACAGAGAAACCAGACAATTGAATAGGCATTCAGAAGTGGCTATTCATGCAGCAACATAAAATTCCCATTCTTAGGAATGTTTGGTTTTATTTACCCACTGAGTCATGCCGGTGTTAAAGGGAAATTCCCAACGAGGTTCTGGATGTGACAATTGGGTGTACTCCAATCTCCTCAAGCCAACACCAGACCAAAACAGGACCTCATTCAGTGAAGCTTACAGTAGGACTGGCTCCCACAATCTTGCTGTGGGACTGGCTCTGCAGTTACAGGGAAAGTTCACAAAGCAGGAATATGTACCCAGAAGTTGCTTTTTGACCAGCTACCCTAAATTCCCATATTATGGCAGTCAATGGTGGTTGTATTTTATCATTTATCACGTAGGTGTGAATAAAGATTACAGGTTGGTTGAAGACTTAATATGCACAGATGGTGGGTAGATTTCTTAAGTGACAGAGTTATTTGAAACATTTTAGTTTTCTCATAATGCACCAAGATTATTAAAAAAAAAAAAACATAGCTAAAGAGACCTGGAATAAGGATCTGCTTAATAAGCTGATGGAAGGAAAAATCAAGAAGATGGTAAATGTTCATGCTTGTATTATGTTAAAATTCTTTGCAAAGGTCCTGGCATAAAATGATAACAATGGACTAACATATTAGTTAACTTTATGACATGAACATATTATTGTATCTACTTTCTAGGGAGAGAAACTGAGGGATGGAAACCAAGGAAGTTACATTGTCTAAGTACATCTGGCCAGCTAGAGATGGGGTTGAGGTTTTAATGTTTATCTTTACCTTCCACAGCCTTTGCGTTTAGCCACACCACTGGCTAAGATGGATGCAGGCTGAATAAAGACATAAGTCTTTACAAAATAAATACATTAAACACATGAATGATAGAACACTTAACTTCTTGGAATATTAGTTTCTTAACCTCTCTTTTATTCCTATATAGTTTTATTAATTTATTTCACTAGCATCTAAAATTTAGTTTATCAAATTGAATCAGTTTATTCTACCTAAACTTTAATAAAATCTGTTGGTTAATATAGACACGATCTGCCTTCTGATAATTTTTTTTTTAAGATTTTATTTGAGAGAGAGAAAATGAGAGAGAGAGAGGGTGCACATGCGCCCGCACAAAAGTGGGGAGGGGCAGACAGAGGGAGAAGCAGACTTCCGGCTGAGCAGGGAGTGCAATGTGGGACTTGATCCTGGGACCCCAGGATCATGACCTGAGCCAAAGGCAGTCGCTTAACCAACTGAGCCACCCAGACGCCCCCGATAATTTTTTATGCATGTGTTCACCTGTGATGTATCTACTCTGTCATTGTCTTAATCTGCAAATTTATGAATATATAAACAAAAACTAAAGCTCTTGTTTCTTTGTTTATTTATTTTAAAAGCTCTTATATTTTTTTTAAAGCTAAATGAAGTTATTGAGTGCACTGATGACCTAGGTAAATACAATAGATTTGCTGAGGAATTGTTTCAGTGGCCTTTACATATTGGGGGTCAAGTTCAATTTAGCATGGTAAACTTGTTCCAAAAATACATGTCATTTTTTTGGGTCCTATTAAGTGCTGAAGGGATATTCTTATATGCCATAAAAATGACATTTTACATACTTTCCTTTACCTACTTGTCACTATTCTCTGTTCTTTTTTGGGATTTCTAAGGATTTTTATTTCTCATTATATGTCCAAATCAACCTTTTTTCCTTATAAAGAATTTTCCAAAGAAGTATATAAGGAGTCAATAAACAAGCAATAAAATATTTTAGATAACTGTTTTAGACTGTTCAATTGTTACATATGCCATAAAAAATAACCGTATTTATATGACTGGTAATTAAGTAACATGATCATCTGTATAGGAAATGGCTTGTTTTATTCACTTCTATATTATGTCATTATACGGGTGTCCATTGGTTTGGGAATGAATACATAGAAAATATGTTGGTTAGAAGTTCCTTATCAAATAAGAGGAGACTTATTTGAGTCATGAAATCAGGGACTGGCAAATTTTTTCTGTACATGGCCAGAGAGTAAGTCCCTCAGTCTTTCCCAGTCATATGGTCTGTGTCGCCATTACTCAGACCTGTTGTTCGAGCACGAAAGCAGCCACAGACAACAACAGAGACAAATAATGTGGCTATTTTCCAAGAATACTTTATGGTCCCTGAATCTTAAATTCCATTTAATGTCTCTGTGTCATGAAATGTTATTCTTGTGATTTTTTTCCCAACCCTATAAAAATACGGAAGCATTCTTAGCTGGTGGGCCCGCGGGCTGTCGTTTGCTGACCCCTGTAGTGACCTGTGAAATCAGATGTAGGGTAAACAACAAAAATTCGCCAACGGAATGATTTCTAAAATGTTGATGGTAAAGACAGAAAGATAGTAGAATTTTAATCATTCTATTTATCTCTCCTGGGAATTTTTATCTTCAATGGAGAATTCACTTTTCTTTTGTTACTCCTTCTGCACTTACAATGCATTCCAAATCTAGTATCTTTCTTTCCTGTCAACCAATCATTTTTCTCTGACCCTGTATTATTCAAACATTGCTTTGATTTGCTATATCCTTGTTATTTATACTAGAGAAATAAATAATAACAGATATTATTTATACAGGGAGATAAATGAAAACAAAGAATAGGCTAGCTTCTTTATTCTTGCCCTGATGAAAGGCATCATTTTCTATGTTTTTATGTTTAAAGTTTTTATAAATGCAATTTGTGTTCCTCTGTCCTTTCATCAATATAAAATGTTCTTCCCTCACCTTTCCTTTTACTTACAGATTATCTATAAAATTTGGCTATGGTACTCTCATAATTTTGGCTGTTCTAGTAATAATTTAATCTAAAGTGGGGATTAATGGCTGTTTATAACATTGGCTCTGAACATTGGCCCTCGTGGAACTGGACAGAAATCAGAACCAAAAGTACAGGTAGGACTATAAGTTGGGCGAAGACCTGAAATATGAATACAAAAAGATAACTGTTATAAAGATAAGGAGGTGGAGATATTATACTGAACAAGAGTTCAAAGCTTGGCTCTACAGCCAAGGAAAAAGCACAAGCACGTCACCAAAATAAGTGACAAAAGTTCTAAAAGTTCAAAAATGTCTTTTCAAAGATGAACTAGACCACTGTACAGAGCTAAAGAATACTAGTTTGTATTTTATTATAGATTATGGGGAAGATTTGAAAGCAACATAATGTTTAAAAGATATTAGTTTTATCATAAAATTACCAGTATTACAAAAAATCGCAAAAGAGAAGAGACCACTAAATATGAATAAGTTAATGAGCTAACAGATAGGTTATACGTCATCAGTTAGAGATTAGTTAATATTTAGTCATTTTAATTATAAATATGGTTATAGGAAATGCATATTTGATTGTATATGACCCAAAATCTCATACTCATGCCCTATTTGGAGAAGCCCGCTTGGTCACATACTTGGTGTCACATCTTACTGACCTATCATTGAGTCCTACCATAGTCCCTGAGCGTCTTTGTACTTATCTATTACTTTCCTTCCTAACTGACTCAGCTTAGCTCAGGTCTTCAGCTTAGTTTAGGTGGGTTACTAAAATGTCTTCTCAAATTCTGTCTTCATACTTGAGCCAGAATGATCGTCACAAAACAAACATCACACCGTGCCCCCTCCCATTGTCTTTAGGAGACCAGCTCCATTACTGCCCAGCTGTGCAACTTTTGTAAAGTACTTTTAGTTTTTGTGCCTCAGTTTCATTACCTATAAAGTTACCAGCTGTGAAGACTACGTGAGATAAGTTTAGAACAATATGGAACCCATATAAGCACTAGGAAAGCATTACATATTACTCTTATTTAGAATGACATCCAAATTCCTTTGTATGGTATTCAGCACCCCTCATGATCTTCCCCGTGCTTTCCTGTCTGACATTAACCCTCATCACTCCACAAACCATTCCCTTCCTTGCACCAGTAATACTCTGCTTTAGCCATACTGAACAACTTACAGCTATCTCTAATCTTTTTTTCTTTCTCTTGGATCAGGGCCTTTGCACAGGCAGCTGTCCTTCTGTCTGGAAAGTCCCACCCCACATAATTTGCCTCATTAAATTCCATTCTTCTTTGGGACTTAGCTTCATGGTCATCTCCTTTGCAAAGGCTTTTCTGGTCTCCCAAGCCTGGGCCAGATGCTCCTTCTGCCTAGATGCCCCGCTGTTAACTGGGGTTTCACCTGCCTTCATAAATTCATTGTAACTGCTTGTTTCTTTGGCTAGCTCCCCTCCTTAGTCCACAAAATTTATGGAGGCAGAATTCTGAGGGCAGAGCCTGTGACAGTGCCTGGCACACACAACACATGCAACAAATAATTTGTTGCCTTCGTTACTGAATCAGACACTTATGGCGTAATTCGGCTGTTATTTCCAAAGTGAAACAAAGCAACGCAAAACATATTGGTGGCAATTACATAATCATCCTATTTGTTTCCTTCCCAAAATATTCAGACACACTGGAAATACATAAGTAAATGTGGCATTTGGAGTATAAATATGTCTCATTCAAAACGGAAGCTTGAAACCATTATATGCATGTTTAAAATGTACTGTAAAAATATGCTTAATGTTACAAGCCACAAATTATTGCACCAGGTAGACAAAAAAAGTCAAAGTGGCAACTGACTAATTATATCCACATTTATAATTATTTCTTACTTTTTCGTTTGTTTGTGTTTTGGTTCGGGCTTGTCCTTTAACTCTGAGATAAACATGATGTTCCCTGAGCTTGACTTACTGGACTGTAACCCAGGAAGGACTGCCTGAATCAAAGCACACAGGGGAAATACAAATATATTTTTATTCATTATGGCAGATGCTCTTTGAAACTTGACTTGTGAGAACAGAAGTTCAACGAATGTGTTTCGCATTTGTTCTTCTGACAGAGGCCAAATGACACAGTGTAAAGATCCTCAACTAAGTGACAAGAGAAAAACTTGTGTCCCGGAGTCCTCTTTGCCACTTACAATAGCCTTGTGACTGTGAGCGTGTCCTCCCACATCTCCTAGGTTTAGAATAGAGAAGAAAGATGTTTTAAGTGGCACAGCATGGGCGGTAGAGAGGATCTGATACATAAGTGCCAGGGAGTCCTGGTTTTGCCCCTACTGCTTGGGTGACCACTAAACCATCTGTTCCCATTTTCTCCATCCCTCCTTCATATACTGCAAGTGCTCAGCAGACACTGTCGCTTTGTTAGGGGGTACAAAAGTGAAATGTGTGGCTCTCATCTAGAGGAGCTAAGACTTTAATATAAAAGCCCGAACTCCAAACCTCTAATCATATTGCTAGCCACACAGCTCAAACAGGTATGCGCATAAGAATCAGCTGGAGATGCTCTTAAAATGTAGGTTGTGACTCAGCAGGTCTGGGGTGAGCCCAAGATTCTGCATGTCTCAGAAGATCCCAGGCGGTGGAGACTGCTGACCCCTGGGTGCCGGATGGAGGAGCAAGTACATTGAGGTGTAAACAGAGAGGCACCAGAAAAGCACAGAAGAAAGGACACTAACTCAACCAGGAAGACCCCAGACAGCAAGGGAGCTGGAGTTGAGGAATGAGGAACAGGAGGTGAAAAGGGAGCTAGTAAATGCATTTGAGTAGAGGGAATTTTTATATAAGACAGGGAAGTGTGAATGGCCACGGAGCAGGTGTGGAAAAAAGACAGCACACTGGGGAAGGCATGTGGTAGGGAGACCCATTTCCAGGAAGTGCAATAGTCCACATGGACGATGATGAGGCCCTACGTTACTTTAATGCAGTCATCGGATTATTCCTACTTCAGTTTTGTAAAAGGTGTGTGGTAGAGAAGGCCTCATGAAGGTGGGGCCAGTGAGGACAGAGAAAAGGAGTGAGATTTCTCCCAATATACTTATGAGGTAAAATTGACAAGACCAGATCCCTGATTAAATGTGGTTGAGGGTAAAGGATGAGGCATGAAGGGATGTTTTTGGCTCAGAGTCCCAGAAAACAGGGTTGATTTTTAACTTGGGGAATCCACAAGGAGAAGCAGGTTTGGATTTGGTGGAAGAAGTGAAAAATAAAAATGAAATGAGTCTTAAACACAAAATGTAACGATTGAGGGACAGAGAGTCTATTTAGGTCTGAAGATCTACTGTTGCTCCCTTTTATTAAGTCCATTGTCCTTGAATACGGAGTATAGTTACCACTTTCTATTTAGTAATAAAACCACAATTTTGAGAAAGAATTAACATCTATCCTCATTCCATGAGTCCCCTCAGGGATTTTTCTCTGTTCACTGATAAATTCTCTTTGTGTATTTCTTAAAAGTTGACCCTTTGGACTTTAAATCATATTAAAATCTTTTTTTCTGAACACAGCATCTTTGAATTTTGCCTATTGGTGGGTCACATAATACAATATATTTTCTATGTCTCTTCCTTTTAATTATTGCCAGCATCGTTTCAGCTCTTTTGTTGAAAGTGATTACTGACCTTATTTTCCCCTTTGACACCATCTTTTCATTTCTCCTGGGCTGTATCTGATCATATTCCAGACTCCTTTAAATAAATCATTCAGAAACAATTTGTCATTAATAAATTATTTTTGGTATTAAATGTTATTGTGAGCCTTAAAGAAAGACTATACAATGAAATGAATTTAGTTAACTTTTGTCTCTATCGGTAGAGCTGAATTTTTTCATAACAAGAGTTGCAAAATAGCAAATCATCAGGGCCAGAGAGGTAATGTAGTAGATAAAGAGGGCTGAGTGAAAAATTCTGGCATTCTGATGCTGTCATAATTCATGTTCAGTACTAAAGATGAAACTTGGACATGGAGGCATTAGTGATCAGTGGGGAGTATGGCAAACTGGAGAGCACAGACCAAAGAGGAAGGGAAAGATATCTGCTAGTGACAGGGAATTGATCCATGGGGGAAGGCAGATGTTCTCTTCAAAGATCTTCTGATTTTTCAAGAGAACTAGAAATCCAGATTTTTATTTAAAAACTACTACTCATAGTTGTTACGGTTATGTGTTCCCTAAAAAGATATGTTGAAGTCCGAATCCCCAGTACTTTGGACGTGACCTCAATTCAAAAGAGGGTCTTTGTTTTTGTTTTGTTTTTCTTAAAGACTTTAATTATTCATTTGACAGAGAGAGAGAGAGAGAGAGAGAGCACAAGCAGGCAGAGTGGCAGGCAGAGGCAGAGGGAGAAGCAGGCTCCCTACTGAGCAAAGAGCCTGACATGGGATCTTGACCTGAGCCAAAGCCAGATGCTTAACTGACTGAGCACCTGGGTGCCCCCAAAACAGGGTCTTTGCAGATGCAATCAAGTTAAGATGAGATCATCAGAGTGGGCCCTGATATGGTATGACTGGTATCCTTACAAGAAGAGAGGAGAGAAGCACAGAGGGAAAATGGCATGGGAAGGAGGCAGAGATCGTAATGGTGCCTCTACAAACCAAGGAACGGCAAGAAATGCCAGCCATCGCCAGACACCAGGAACAAAGGCATGGGGCAGATTCTCCCTCATTCTTATTGACTTCTAGCCTCCAGAACCTGAGACAGTGTATTTCCGCTGTTGCAAATCACACAGTTTGTGCACTTCATTACCGAAGCCCTAGGAAAATAATAAGATAGTAAATAAACATGCCTGTGAGTTTTATATATAGTCTACTGCCATGTAATATTAAGTAATTTTGTTCCGGATTTTAAAAAACCAAGGAATTTGTAAAAAAAACTTCTATTTGGCTATACTTTGCTGGAATATGGCAAGTTACTTCGTGTCATTAACATTGCCATTTTCATCCACATCTTAATGCAACAGACGACCAGAAGTATTTAAGTTTATCCCTTCAATAAATATTCAGCAGTTACCAGGTGCCAGCTACTCGCCACGGCACAAGGAGTAAAACTGTGCATAAGTATAGCTCTTTCTCTGAAGAAACTGACCACTACAACAGTAGTTACAATACAGGAACTGATGACAGAGTAGTACAGATTGCTACAGGAAGATGGCAACAGGTTGGGAAAACCACCTGATCGTGATGTGCACAATTTAATTGTCCAGACGGAGTAAGAAATTAGCTGATCTGTCTTACAACTCATCATATATGTGACAGAGCTAGGGTTCCAATCCAGGACCTCTGACCCAAATCTCTTTTTTCCTCACCGCACTCCTTTGGTTTTCTTCATCTGCAAAAATGAGGACACTATTACTCCTCCAAGAGTAAAGAGAGTAAATGAGACATATGAAACACATTGGCCCCCTCCCTGGTCATGGCAGAACTTATCAGTGCCCACCAGATTCTGGTTCTCCTAACTGTCCTGGAGACTTGGAGGACTGTATTTCCCAGACTCCTCACACCTGGGTGGAGTCATGAGACTAGTTCTGGCCAACGGTCCCAGCACATAAGAGACAGCATGCCATTTTCCATGCTCTCTTCCCCTGATGCTAGGAGCAGGGAGACCATGTGTTCCAGATGGTGGAACTGCAAATGATGAAGTTTCTGTCAGCCTGGGTCTCTGAGCAACTATCAGAACAGGACCCCTGCCAACCCATGATGGAAATAAATCTTTGTTTTGTTGAACTACTGGGACTTGAAAGTAAATTTTTTGCAGCAATTTATCTTAGTCCATCCTGACCAAAGCACTGGTTCATAATACCTGCTCCACAAAATTTCTTCTTTCCTTTAATAATAATTTAGGTCACAGGGTGATAGAAATAAGACTTATATTAAAAAATATCAAAATTTAGGGCATGTATTATCTAGCTGAATTTAATATATTCGTATTCCAGATCCTGAGACAAACCAAAAACAGCTTATGATAGTTAAGAAAGTGTGTCCTAAGACTAGCAGAAATGAAAAATCCATTTGCTGTCAGAAAAAAAGTCACCTCTCATTAAAGATCATTTCTCTCATTCCTCCCAACCAAATTATTTAAGTTTAAAAATAGCAAAAGGACCTTATGAAAAAAACATATAAATGCTAAAAATCCCAGCTTGAGGTTTCAGCCACTATTCTTAACATACCTTCAGAGGGTTTTGACTGTCATTACTACAAATAGAAGACTTCCAGGAAGGAATTATTCAACAAAAAGAAGTCTTTTATTTTCTCTACAAATTTGGGACATGAGGAGAAAGATGAGAGTAAATATAATTCCAAGTTTTCCGCTCAAACAAATCTAAATGCTTCTGTCTAGCATTCAACGCCTTGATGATATGTTCGCATTTGCTACAAACCTCATTTCCCACTTTTTTCCCCCTAACATAGAGTTCATTTTAATCAGTCTCCTCAAAATCCACAAACAAGCCATATTCATCCTTTCTTTATGCCTTTTATCCATTTGCCTGAAATGCCCTTCTCTCTTAGTTGAAGAATGAGCTCTAGGTCCACTTCCTATAGTTGTATTTTGTCCTCTAAGATTCAGTGGTTTTTGTTGCTGTTGTTGGTTCTACTTTATTTTACCATTATTCATATATATATATATATATATATAGACTCTATTAGTTTCAGGTGTACTACATAATGATTCAATATATATATATATTGTGAAATGATCACAATAAGTCCAGTTAACATAGCTAACATCCATCGATGCTTTCTTACGCTTAGTAATTTTCTCTTATCTGTCTTTTTTTTTAAAGATTTATTTTATTTAATTGAGACAGAGAGAGAGAGAGAGAGAGAGAATGAGAGGGGAGAGGTCAGAGGGAGAAGCAGGTTCCCCTCAGATCAGGGAGCCCGATGTGGGACTCCATCCTGGGACTCCAGGATCATGACCTGAGCCTAAGGCAGTCGCCCAACCAACTGAGCCACCCAAGAGCCCCTCTCTTACCTGTCTTTGAGTTCCCTAAGAACAGCAATGATTTTTTTTTTACACTTCATCTCCGTATCCACAACACTCTGACACAGTCCTGAGCACACCATCAGCAATAAATAAATACTTCCTGGTTGATCGGTTTGTGAGTTTATGTGGGGATGGTTGGGTAACACTGTCTGATCAGGAAGAACAGAAAATTGAAGAGATTCCAGAAGGACTCATGACTGACGTCAAAATCAGTATTTGGAGATGGGAGGGAGGGACTTGAAATTCATCTTCCGTAGTTTAATTTTAAAGCTGAGTATTACCAATTAGTGACCGTTTACCAGTAGGTTTACCACAACTGTCCCACAGGGAATGAAAGTAGGCAACGAAACACTTAAAACCTTTGCTGCTTGGGAATACCTCTAGGTGGCTGGAGAAAGAGGGCCTAAAAATGATGCTAGATCACATCTAAACATGAGGCATCACACTGTCTGCTGTTGCCTCCACTGTGGGAAACAGATATACGATCACTGGATATACCATCTGCATTATCTCATCTCACCCAAATTGTCACCTATGTTATAGACATAGCACAAGATGTCTTATGGAACAACACGGAGTTTGTGTTAACTAATAATTGTGTGATACATAGTCATGTGAAGTATATTATCCCAAGTACACACAAGTATTTAAGATGTTTGGGGAGGTTTTTCTCAGCTGCCGAGTTGTATACTACATTATCCTGTATCTGTTGTTATTGTTGTTTGCAGATACACTACGTTAAACTGAAAAGGTGACATTCCTAAAAGAAAAGGTCACATAGTGCCATGAACTGAGCTGCTTGAATGAGAGTAGAGGAGGGAGGGGTTGAGGTAGCTGTTAAATCGAGCTCAGCTGATTCATTCGGTAAGTATTGCTTGAATGCTAGGCATTGTTCTAGGCACGGAAGGGCTACAGGTGATCTAGACAGACTTGTCCTCTGCAACCATGGAACTTATATTCCATTTGGGGTGGTAGACAATGAACAAATGAATAAACGATCAAGACAGATTCAGACAGTATGATGAAGAAAACACAACAGGATAATGTAACAGAGTAGTGAAGAAAGGGTGGCTAGAAAAGACTGGGGAGGTGACACGCAGCAGAGGCCTCAATGACACAAAGGAGTAGCTTTACCATCATGCAGGGAAAGCGTGTGCCGGCAAAAACCTTTAGGCTGGGGTAAGCTAGTATGCTTGTGTTTAAGGACAGTAGAAAGGTCAGCATGATGGAAACATGGCAGAGAAGCAATGTGGGATAAGATGAGACAGGAAAGAATAGGATGGCTCCGACTTGTAGGCCATGGGAAAGAGTTCAGGGTTTAATCTGATTGAAGATTGGACCCCTCACTTCCTGCTTGATCAATTCTGGTTGTACTGTATGTAATCTGTTTTCATTGTCCACCTTTTCCTAGGTTGTAGCTTCAGGTCCATCTTCCCTCCTTTCTCTCTTCCTAACTGCTGTTCTGAGGAATCCACCATCTTTCAAAGAGGAAGACTTCATGTCTGAGGGATTATTTGGAGAAAATACATACCTTATGGTGCCTTAGCCCTTCCTCAAAGAGTATAACTGTTCCTTATATGTGTCTATTTTGCAACTAATAGCATCCTAGTTCTGAAACTAAAATTTAAGTATGAGAAGCTTTATTTCTTTTCTTACTGTGTGGGTGCGAAGGCCAACTTATCAATGTGGCACAGGACCTACCTAGGGCCCTCAATACTTTTAGGGGCTCATAAAAATGTTCTAATTTATCTTAAAATTAGAAGTAAAAAATGAACTTTCAGGTTAGAGAAAATGAGTAATATTAATATATTCATCTTTATACCAATGCAGTCATAAAATTTTAAGTATTTTTTAATGGAAGAAGAGGTCCATGAATGCAAAAGTGCATAGGGCCCATGAACGTAATAATATAGCTCTCCTTGGTGCTTATATGGGAATAGGGACGAAGCTACTCTGTCTCTTCAATTATTATTATTATTATTCTCATAGAAAAACATTTTATTTTGTTCAATCTAGTTTGATTTAGTGAACTATAAACTATTTAATAGTAAACCCTATTTTTAAAAAAGATTAAAAAAAAGGGGGGGCACCTGGGTGGCTCAGTGGGTTAAAGCCTCTGCCTTCAGCTCAGGTCATGATCTTGGGGTCCTGGGATCAAGCCCCACATCGGGTTCTCTGCTCAGCAGGGAGCCTGCTTCCCCCTCTCTCTCTGCCTGCCTCTCTACCTACTTGTGATCTCTCTCTCTGTCAAATAAATAAATAAAATCTTTAAAAAAAATAAATAATGAAAAAAGATATATTTATTTGAGAGAGAGAGAGAGAGAGTGAGTGCACAGAGGGAAAGGGAAAAACAGACTCTGTGCTGAGCAGAGAGCCAGACACAGGGCTCAATCCCAGGACCCTGAGATCATGACCTGAGCTGAAGGCAGACGCTCAAACGACTGAGTCACCCAGGGGCCCCAGTAGTAATCCCTTAATAATGAAAAAATTTTGTGTAACCTGTAGATGTATATTAATTTATAAAAAAATATATAGCTACTAATGTACTATTGTATGAAATACAACATAGTTATATAAATAGATAAGTTAAAGGCTAGATTAAAGAAGAAATAATGTTTAATTTTTAAAGTTATTAATGATACATAAAATGTTCATTCCTTTTCAAAAAATATTTTATTATTTATTTATTTTAGAGAGAGAGAGATTGAGCAGGGGGAAGGACAGAGGGAGAAGGAGAGGAAGGAATCTCAAGCAGACTCTGTGCTGAGCTTGGAGCTGACGTGGGGCTCGATGTCATGACCCTGAGATCATTACCGGAGCCAAAACCAAGAGTCAGACACTTAACTGACTGGGCGATCCAGGTGCCCCTAGAAAACATTTATTCTTAATAAAGTTATTGGCAGTTGTTTTTAATGAAAACAATATAAGTGAATATTCTTAATTTCTATGAAAGACCATTTAATGATTTGAGAATTAAAGTTTTAGCTTTATAAACCTGGTTTTAAGGACTAACATAGATGAAAAAGATTACAAAAATATCTATATATTCCAATGGAATGAGTATATCAAGGGAAGCACCTAGGAAAATCTGATACTCGTTTTTCAGTTGCATACCAATTATGCAAACATTTTTGTTGAAATTCAGCAACTTGGTACCTTCTTGGGTACGAAGCATTTGTTTTTGAAACCTAATAAGAAGTTGTTGCACTGTTACACTTTTAGCAATGTGTTCAAGATCCACTGAAATCATCATATAGAAGATTTTTAAACAGATTATAAAATGTTAGTTATTTTTTAAAATTAAGAAGCTGGTATGAGAGTATGTATAGAAGATATATATACATCTGCTGTTAAAATGCAGTAAAATCACATAACAACGGAAACATCTCTGAAGATTCATTTTTAAAATGCTTTTGCTATATTAATGAGAAAGAGTGAATCATTCATTATTAAAACATCAACTTAATCTTGATGGGATGAATTAAAATATTTCTTTTTTCAAAAAATATCTACAAGGTAGCATTCTATTAAGGCCCACTTACCATTGCAGCAAAGTTCAGCATATTTGGAGCACTTACCTAACTCGTAAGAGAAAACTGTGTAACCCAACCATTTTAAGTACCTCACCAAGAAAACCAGTGAACTTCTTTGTATGACAAAATGATCATGGTCATTGTCTTCCTTATTATAAAATACTTAAAGATTATAATACTTAAAATAATAAATTTTAAAATTCACTTAACAGGACAAGGAAATTGCAACACATTGCAAAATACTGAAAGGAAACCCAAGAGCGATGGAGGAATTCTTAAAGAGCTCTGGATGACAGAATATACCATTGGTATACCTTACACACACCATATGATCCATGCCTTCCTGATATACAGAGGCAGTGAGGGTACCAGTGTAAATATTTGTATTAAAGATTAGTACAGCTTAACTTATTTTCTATTTTTTAGACAAGAACTAATTACAAATAGGAGACTTGATATTTTCACCTTGCAATAATGAATTATTAGACTCTGGAAACCACTCTGTTAAATTGCTACTGGGTGTTTCTCATCTTTTTTCTTTTTTAATTTTTATTCTAGTTGTCTTCTCCTAACATATTTACTATGACATCAATGCCTTTTCTTATTTTTGGCCAATCAGAATGTTCTTTAAAAATGGTAACAAATAAACACAGAGATTACAATTTCTAAATGGTCTATGCATTCATACAGATTCTTTCAGGTTTTTCATACCAGTTGAAATTAATAATAGAGATTAATTAAAGAAAAATTCTATCTGAAATTAAAATACAATTTTCCAAAGCCTTTATTATTCAGAAAGAACTAGATTAAATTAGCAAAAAATATTCAGAAAGCTATGAAATACGCATATCCTTAAGACTGACCAAACAAGTTTTGATCCTGAAAAATAAAGATATTTTTTCACTTTTTGTTCGCTTCTGTAAAAGCAATGCATACTGAAACAGTAGAAATATGTTATATGCTTATCAACCAAAATATCAGAAGATAGAATAGTATTTCTGTGACTTTAGCATTATGAAAGGATAAAGAAGCAAAGGTTACTTATGTCCAATCGGAAATTTAAAAAAATAAAATGGCATTATTTAACTTACTGAAGATAGGAAACCAGGGCAAATAGGGCAAAGAGGGATTAGTATTTCAGAGACAAAATATTAGAAAAAGAGTATATTCATAGCTGAGATAAAGTCATTCAATTGACTACTTTCATTTCAAAGTCTGCTATAACATCAATTGTTAGTAATAATTCATATCTGAATAAGAACTTGGGGTAGAAGAATATTCCTGAATGTTTTAAGAATTTACTAGGAATGCATTATCCATTAGTACTGCCTATTACTTTTATTCAAAATAGCAAGAGAAAGTTTGGGAAAATAAGGCAGTTTTGAAGTAGTATTGTAAAAAAAAAATTTTTTTTTTTTTTTTTTTTAGTAAATAGCCACAAAAAATTTCTATTCAGCTCATCAAATTTGCCTTGGCCTAATCCATATTTACTGACTTACTTCCTCCTAGCTATTTTCATCATTTTCTATCATTAAACTAAGACAGTAGTTCTCAGTCTTGAAACCAGCAGAAATAACCCCCTGAGGGAAGTAATAACTACCTACCTCTTTGACCGCGCCTTCTCTGTCTACTTTGAGGCTTCTTCTTCCTCCTTCTGCACCCAAAATGTTTCTGACTGAGGTTAGTTCAAGTCTTTACTCTTTACTTTTCATACGCTTGCCTCTGATAATGTCATTTACCCTGTGATTTCAATTATTGCCTCCCTGAAGAAGAATCCCAAATAGTTGACTCTAGCTGAGACTTTTCAAGCTACAGGCTCACATTCCAACTTTCTGCTCATCACCTACATTTGGATACACTACAAGCAATACAAATGTAGTGTCTCTAAACTCACGGTCTTCCTAACTCCTCTGCTTTTTTTAATGCTCGCTCAACTCCCCTACCTATGTTGCCTGGAGACTCAGCTCTGAATCCTCTGTCTCCCCCTTACTGTCCCATCCTTAGTATCATCACATGCATTATTTTCAATAACATCTTACTTTGTCTCCTTACTTCCAACTGAGAAACTGGTCCACTTGAGTAATCATTCTGAAGCATGGCTTTAATCATGTTCCATATCTTTAAAAAGCTTTGTCTGCTTCTGATTACTTTTAGAAGGATGTTCAAATTCCTTAATCTGCTATTCCAGAATTTAATGATGTGTCATACTTCTCTAGATTCATTTCCCATCATCTCATAGCTTTTAGTTTATATACTAAAGTTGAATTTTATTACTTTATGTTTCTCCAGTATAACATTCAATACCTTGCCTCTTTACCTTTGCTCATATTGTGTATCCTATCCCTAGGTTGAAGTGCTGAACAACTTTTAAATCCAAGTTCAAAATAAATCTTTTCCAAGAAGCTTTACCTGATGGCTCCAGCTTAGCTGTGATCTCTGATTTATTTAGTTTGAATTATTTCTATGGGCTCCATGATGTAACAGAAAGGGTATGGGCTTTGAACTTCTCTATATCAAGGTTCCAATGTCATTCTTTAACTTTGTGACAATAGGAAACTTATTTAACTACTTTAAATCTTGGTTTTAAATCTATAAAATGAGACTACTACAGCTTAACAAGAAGTTCAAAAGAAATCCTGTGTGATATGATTGATGCCACCAAGAGAGAAGACATCTGAGTGGCCACTTCTCAGTAGCCACTTTTCATTCATTCATTCAGATATTGTAAAAGCCAACTAAGGACCAAGCACTTTAATATAGAGAGTGATGAACAAGATAAATATAGTCTCTGCCTCCATGGAGCTAACAGTCCTAGAGTCTAAATTTATCACAGCCCCAAGTCTAGTCTTCCACTTTGCAGAAAGACCTCAAATTGATTGGATTAGTAAATATGACTCTTGCTAAAAATACCACTAACACTGATATATAAAATCAGAATAGCAACTTCTTATTTATACTGAAGATGCAACTGTCAAATAAACTGACTACTTGACATGGTTTAACCAGGTTGCCACATGGAATCAGAATGAGAAGGGGAAAAGACTCAAATATCTGATGGTCTTGGGCTCTAATAGCCAGATGGAACAATCTCTAACAGGAAGATAGACTTTCTTTCTTCATACATGTATATAGAGAGACGGCATCTGGGATATCAAGCACAAGAGAGACCCCAGAATGATACCCTTCTCCTATTTTCTTCCGCTTCCTGAAGAATTTGCAGACAAGGTTCCCAAATATTCCAATGGATCTTAAAGGTAGGGATGGAAATGCTTGCCACAGATCTCTGCACAAGGTATGTCTTAGGGTGAAGCCGGGGGTAATGATGACAGAAAAAGATAGAACTATGAACTAAATTTTGAGCAGGACTTATGAATCCTCATGTGGCAAAGAGAAATCAGTAGATATGAAAGAATGAACTCAACTGAGTATCTGCCATTAAGAAAAATAGCAGCTCAAGGTCAAAGACTAGATTTCAGTATCAAGCCAAAAGAAATGTCATTATTCCCACACATATTTCTAAGTTGTCAATTGTACTCCTATAAATAAATCATGTGCTTGCTAACATATTATCCAAATTTCTTAAAGCCCGAGACAAGGTCTGGTTTGGCTTACTATCAGAACACCATCCCCATTAGATAGTACATTCTGCATTAAGGCTCAAGAAAGGAACAAATGACCCATCCTATCCTTAAACAAAGGGCATACCTATCTAGGCATCATCTTCACATTGGGTAAATCCTCTTATAAGAGAGACGTTTGGGAGTTTGAAGAGGAAATGTGAGGCAGGCACATTAAACAGGTACAATAAGTTGGCCTTAGGTGGTACTAGGTTGGTACTGGAAGAGAAGTTAAAATCTTATTTCTAGCTTCTTCTATCCCTTTGGTATTCAGGCATTCAATAAAAGAGAGATACCTAAGACATAGCAGCTAGGCATAAGTAGAAGGGAAAATACAGAATCAAAACAGCCTTAACAAAATAATGTTTCTCTGGTTTCGTCCATACCCACTTTGCAGGTCATTTAGCCCTTCACAAAACAGTAGAGTACATGGTAATCATTATAAGCTATTAACTATTGTTATTATATATTCATCTCTCCAACACGAGGTTCATTCCAAAAAACACGTGAGGTGGCTTGAATACATACAGCAAGATAACATTAAAAACAACAGCAACAACCAAAATATACAAAAGAAGTCAAAGCCGATGCTGAGTATAAGGAAAGAAACAAACTAAAACCAAATGTAGCATTTGTACACAAAGTGCAAAAGAGTATAAACAGAGTACAATAGTGACACTGAACTTTCTGACACAAGCATTTGAACTTTGCAGGTATATTCTAATTTTCTTGGAAAATCCAAGTTCCTTGGAACCATGAACAAAAAAAAAAATCCTTAGGGAAATAACGTTAGATCAGCATTTCTCTAGGTATACCCGTCACATTTCCTCAGGCCAAAACCCATGGCGCATTGCTGGTTTAAAAACTGTTACCTGAGATTTCTGTTCCTGCACAATGTTCCTTAAGTAAATTTTCATGTATATTTTATCCTGCCACCATCCCCTCCCTTCCTTTCTTCCTTCCTTTCCTCCCTCCCTCCCTCCCTTCTTCCCTCCCTTCCCTCTCCCCTCCCTCCCTTCCTTCCTCCCTCCCTCCCTTCCCTCTCTTCTCTCTTTCCCTCCCTCCTTCCCTTCCTTCTTCTTTCTCTTTTTCTCTCTTTCCCTCTCCCTTTCTCTTTCTTATTTAATTCTGATGTTCATTTAAGACATTCTTGCAAAGGCTAGTCTTTGGCTCTACTAGCACTGATGTGTAAATGAAAGACACCTAATTTGTTTACATTAAAAAATAATAACGAGAAAGGAAATATACCCAGCCACTGAAAGTAATAAAAGTTGAAATAGAAAATAGCCGCACTTTACACTTTCATTTAAAAAGTTGGTGGCAGTGCTCGCTTCGGCAGCACATATACTAAAAAGTTGGTGGCAGAATCTCGCGAGCCATCTGGAACTCAGGAGACTAAATACATTTTTGATCTAATAAAGACAGGCATGCACAGGTGTGCTGATAGGCACTCAGTAAAAGTAATGCTTTCAGGGCTGGAGAATAAGCCATGCTCCATGGGGTACTGTTATGGTTTTCTTTTCCATTTTTTAAAAAATGATATTGTACTGAATGTAGTATCTCACAAAAGTGTGAGACTGATAGTTTTGGAATTCCAAATTCTTCTCATGAAGCAAGAGCAACACAGGCAGGCCTATCACAAATTTTCTAAAATATTTTTAGTAATGGGACTTAATTGGGGCATTCTAGGAACTTATAGGCATGCCAGAATTTTTACATGAATCAGGTTGAACGTGTGAAGGCTGTGGTAGGAGATGAATGAATAAATTCATAAGAAGTGCAGGTAGCTTTGCATGTCAACTCAATTCTCGCTCCTAGAAGCTTCATTTTTTTTTTAAAGATTTTATTTATTTATTTGAGATAGAGAGAGTGAGAGAGAGCATGAGAGGGGAGAAGGTCCAAGGGAGAAGCAGACTCCCCATGGAGCTGGGAGCCCGATGTGGGACTCGATCCCAGGACTCCGGGATCATGACCTGAGCCGAAGGTAGTTGCTTAACCAACTGAGCCACCCAGGCGCCCCTAGAAGCTTCATTTTTAATTGGGTACAGAGATTATTTACAATGGCCATGTGTGGCAGAAGGCCACTTACCAGAAGATAATGGGATCTCCAATAGATTGTGTTCCTATGAAATAGGTACAGCACTAGCAGGCCACAGCAGCACCCCCTATCTCAGAAGAACTTACACTCAGGGTAGACTATGACTTCTAAAAGCCATTGCAAAAACTGTATGGCTCTTAGTTCAGATAGATAATTAAGGATTTTCCACTGTTTACAAATTGCTTTGCTAGCACAGCTAGCATTAAGTTGCGGGGGGAGGCATGGAGACTTCAAAAGTCCTATTTTAATAGGTTAAGATTTGATAAAGATGCTTGATCAAATGAAGCATTTTGTCAATTCTAGAGGATAGTGGAAAGGTAGAGCAACTTTTTATGCTCTCTTGAGAGCTAAAATTACAAGGCATGGTAACAGCAGGGGAGAAAGGAGACTTGGTTAACACCCCTTGATGTGGGATGGGTCACCAAAAGGATGTACTCTAGCAGTGATAGAGAATCAGAGTAGGTAAGCCTTTAGGGGAACCAAAAACTCAGCTTTGAGTCATCTCCAGATGAGGTAACTCCATAAAGCTAGTTCCTTTAGGAACAGGCAGAAGCAAATATAATCTTTTCTAAAGGAATCTACCAGGGCTTCTGGGTGGCTCAGTTGGTTAAGCATCGGCCTTTGGCTCAGGTCATGATCCCGGGGTCCTGAGATGGAGCCCCGCATCAAGCACCCTGCTCAGTGGGGACCCTGCTTCTCGCTCTACCCCCACCCCCCTCCTCATGCTCTTTCTTACTCTCAAATAAATAAAATCTTAAAAAATATTTAAAAAAATAAATGAAGCTACTAGCATCATCCTAGGCCTACAATTATTTCTAAAGTTATTTTGCAAATCAGTATCAGGCAAGCAATAAAAGTAAATAACCAGGTGCACAAAAAGACAGGAAGGCATGAATAAAATATAATAGAAATAGCACACGACAGAGAAACAGAGGCTTCAAATATGGGCATTATCAAACACATATTCCAAATAATGCCTATTATTTTCAAGGCGATAAGAGACAAAATTGAGAATCACAGCAGGTATTTAGAAACTAAAACTAGGATAACCAAAATTATGTATGAACGGATGAGTTTATTAATATCTTGGACTCAGCTATCAGGAAAAAAATACCTACAATAAAGCATAGGAAATAAAAAAGTTGGTAATACATAATAAAGGTTAAAAGACAAGGAAGGCATCATGATAAGGTCTAAGATATGTATAATTAGAATCCCAGAAAGGGAGAAAAGAGAGAAAGACAAAAAAGCACTATTTACAGAGAGAATGTCTGGAAATATTTCCAAATTGATAAAAAATATTGTGTCACAAATTCAAGACCACTTACAAACTACAAGAGGAATAAATAAAAGGAAATCCTTGCCTAAGTACATCACAGTAAAATTGCTAAAAACCCAGAATAAAAGAAAATCTTAAGAGTAAGGGGGAGGGTAGATAGAAGTCAAATTACTTTTAAAATAAATGACAACTCGAATGAGTCAATTTCTCAATATAAATAATAAAGCTGGAGCAATGGAAGGATACAAAGTGTTGTAATAAAGTAGTGCCAACCAAGAATTCTATAGCCAACATGACACCCTTAAATAGGAAACTGAGCAGGAAAGAACCTTTAACACAATCCTATGCTTCTTCATAATAAAAACACTAAAAAAGTAGGAATGGAAGTTAATCTTTTCAATTGATAAAAGGCACTTATGACAATCGACAGCTAACATAGTACTTAAGGCTAAAAGATTGAATATTTCCCCCTAAAGATAATAAACAAGACATGGATATTTGTTCTCACTACTTCTACTCAACATTATACTAAAGGTTCTAGTCAGGGCAATTAGGTAAAAGAAAAAACAAAAGAAGGAGAAGGAGAAGAGGAGGAGGAGGAGAAGGAGGAAGAGAAGAGGGGGAGGAGGAGGAAGCGAAGCGAGGAAGGGGAGAGGGAGGGGCAAGGGAGAGGGAGGAGGAGGAGAGAAGAAGAGGAAGAAGGAAGAAGTAGAAAAGAAAAAAAGAAAGACAAAATAAAAGATATCTAGGTTGGAAAATTAAGTTGTCTCTATTTGCAAATGACATGATCTTTTATGTAGAAAATCCTAAGGAATCCACTAAAAACAACAATAAAAAACACTCCAAAACTATTAGAATAAGTGAGTTTCATAAGGTTGCAGGACACAAGATCAATATACAAAAATTAATTTATATAAACTAGGAATGAACAATCAAAAAATGAAATTAAGAAAATAATTCCATTTACATTAGAAACAAAAAGACAAAACACTTAGAAATAAATTCAAGAAAAGTAGTATAACATTTATAATTTAAAAACTATAAAACAGGGCGCCTGTGTGGCTCAGTTAGTTGAATGGCTGCCTTCGGCTCAAGTCATGATCCCGGAGTCCGGGGATCGAGTCCCACATCGGGCTCCCAGCTCCATGGGGAGTCCCCTTCTCACTCTGACCTTCTCCCTTCTCATGCTCTCTCTCACTCTCTCTCTTTCCTAATAAATAAATAAATAAAATCTTTAAAAAAAACCTATAAAGCATGTTTGAAAGAAACCAAAGAAGACCTAAATGAATGGAAAGATACCCCATGTTCATGGATTGAAAGACTTGATATTTTTTTTTTTAAAGATTTTTTATTTATTCATTTAACAGAGAGAGAACACAAGCAGGCAGAGAGGCAGGCAGAGGCAGAGAGAGGAGCAGGCTCCCTGCGGAGCAAGGAGCCTGATGCGGAACTTGATCCCAAGACGCCGGGATCATGACCCGAGCCAAAGGCAGTCGTCCAACCAACTGCGCCACCCAGGCGTCCCGATATTTTTTTTTTAAAGATTTTACTTATTTATTTGAGAGACAGAGAAAGAGCATGAGAGGAGAGAAGGTTAAAGGAAGAAGCAGACTCCCCACGAAGCTGGGAGCCCGATGTGGGACTCGAATCTGGAACCCAAGGATCATGACCCGAGCCAAAGGCAGCTGCTCAACCAACTGAGCCACCCAGGCGCCCAAGACTTGATATTTTTAAGAGGAAAATACTCCCAAAATTGAAGCACAGATTCAGTATAATCCCTATGAGAACCTCAGCTGACTCCTTTGCAGAAATTGACAAGTTGGTTTTAAAATTCAAAAAGAGGGCGCCTGGGTGGCTCGGGGGTTGGGGCCTCTGCCTTTGGCTCAGGCCATGATCTCCGGGTCCTGGATCCCCGCATCGGGCTCTCTGCTCGGCAGGGAGCCTGCTTCCTCCTCTCTCTCTGCCTGCCTCTCTGCCTACTTGTGATCTCTCTCTCTCTGTCAAATAAATAAATAAAATCTTTTAAAAAAATAAAATAAAATTCAAAAAGAAATTCAAGGGACCCAGAATAGCTTAAAAAATCTTTAAAAAGAACAAGCCTGGAGGACTCAAAATTCCTAATTTCAAAATTTACTACGAACCTATCATAATGAAAATAGTGTAGTAGTGGCATAAGAAAAACATGTAGATCAACAGAATAAAACAAAGTCCTGAAATAAGTCTCATATTCATGGTCAATTAATTTTTGACAAGAATCTGAAGACAATTCAATGAAAAAAATCAGTCTTTTTAATAAATGATCCTGGAAACAACTGGATATATGAATGTAAAAGAAAAAGTTGGACTCCTTTCTCATATCACAAATAAAAATGTATCATAGGCTTAAATACAAAGGCAAGAACTCTATAACTTTTAGAAGAAAATACAAGAGTATATCTTTGTGACCTTGGTCCTCTTAGATATGACACCAAAAGCACAGGTATCCAAAGGAAAAAAAATAAACTGAACTTTATTAAAATTAAAAACTTCGTGATTCAAAGATATCACCAAAAAAGTAAAAAGACACCCATAAAATGGAAGAAAATATTTGTAAATCATAAATATAACAAACTTGTATGTAGAGAAATTTTAAAAGTCAATAATAAAGAGACAAATAATTCAATTATAGAGTGGGCAAAGGATTTGACATATCTCCAAAGAAGTTATACAAATGGCCAATAAGCACATGAAGGGTTGTTTAACATCATTAGCCCTCTGAGAAATGCAAATTCAAAACTATTATGAGGTATTACGTGACACCCACTAGAATGGCTATACTGAAACAACAGATAATAATAAGTGTTAATCAGAATGGGGAGAAACTGGAGCTCTTATACATTGCTGGTATGAAAGTAAAATGGTACAGCCACTTTGGGAAATATTCTGGCAGTTCTTCGGGTGATTAGGAGTTATCACATGGCTCTGCAGTTACAAAGAGAAATGAAAAACTTGTATACAAACAAAATCTAAATATCAATCTACTGATTAAAGAATAAACAAAATGTACATACATACGATAAAACATTATTCCTCAATAAAAAAGGAACGGAGTACTGATACATGCCACATATATGAACCTTGAAAACTTATGCTAAATGAATGAAAATAGTCATAAAAGACCACATTTTGTATGATTCCTTTTAGACGAAATGTTCAGAATAAGAAAATCTAGAGAGACAGAAAGTAGATTAGTGATTACCTGGGTTACATGGGTAAAATGCAGAGTGACTGCTAATGGGTATGGTTTCTTTCTGGGGTCATAAAAGCATACTAAAATTGATCATAATGCTGAGTGCACCAATCTGTGTATACCTTAAAAGCCACTGAGTTGTACTTTCAAGTGGTGAATTGTATGGTATATGAACTATATCCCAATATAGTTGTTATATGTAGAAAAGTAAAGGAAAAACAAAAACATTTTCAGACAAACAAAACAGATAATTAATCACCAGGAGACTCATCAGTAGAAGAAATTGTAGATTAAAGTTCGATGACTTTAGAAAGAATGAAGACTGACAATAAAGTAATGCATGAATAAAAACAAATGAGTATTGACTGTGTCAAATGATGTTAATGATACATTACGAAGATACTATACACATGAATATGGCAGAGATTCATATATGAAACAGTGGCATAAAAGTTGATAGGAGGGTACATAGAGGTAAGTATTTTAAGATCCTTGCGTTGCCTGGAAAGTTGGAGAAATTAAATAAATATACTTTGGTTAATCAAGGATATGTGTTGTAAACTCTGATATAATCACCAAAAGAATAAAAAAACATACATTACTTCCAACTTAATAAAGCAGTAAAGAGATGGCATATTCAAGCTGGGTAATTTGAAGAGAGTTTAATAAACGAGCACTTTATAAAGATATGAACAAGCTTAAACAAAACAAAATACAAACAAAAGGAGATAGTGCAGAACTCCACTGTGTCAAGAACTAAGATTTTACTTGACTGACTTGCAAGCTGAACAATTATTCTACTGTAGTTTCAAGAACCCTGGCAGAAGATGCAAGATTCTGGGTCAGAGACAAGGGACAGTTTGTCACTCACTGCAATAGCAGTAGCCAGAGGATCAGCATTTGTTCGTTCTCCCAGCTTGAAATTTCCATATAGTCCTGTGAAGAGGGTCAGGTAACACCTATACAAGCAGTGGACTGCATACAGGAGAACAACTGTACAACTTGGCAGATAGGGGAAAAAGAGAATAAATATCCCAACTTCATATTCTTCCCACTGTTCAATGTCCTGCTGGTGCCTCTCAGTGAAGAAAACCAACCAGAATTCAGAGAGCAAGGAAGCACTTTTATGTTATCCATATAATTGACCCTCCTGCAGCCCAAAGCTGGTGGAAAAGGATGGAAAGTGGATTTGGTGGAACGAATGGATAAACAGAGGGGAAAGATGAATTAATATGAAATAGTTCAAAAGAAGTTAAGTAAAAAGGGTTAAAGGAACACAGAACTAGATAAGGAGATAGCACTCAATGGGATAGAGATGTAACCCAAAATGTTTAAATGTTTCAATTAAGGGCAGTGATCATGTGATTGGATAAGAGCCAAATGAGTAAAAAGCCCTAATCATATGTTATTTGCAAAAGACATTTCTAAAATATGAAGGTAAAAAAACACTATAATCTGTGCTATCCTCACTCGTATTCAACATTGTACTCAAATTCCTAAGCAGTGTGTTAAGGCTAGAAAAACACATAAAAGATATGAAAATTAGAAAGACATAAAATTGTCATTATGCATAAATATATGGTCATCTATATTGAAAACCTAAAAATGTTTTCAGTTAAATTTTTAAAATTAATGCATGAAAGTTATTATGTGGATAAAAGATCAATACACAGAAATCAGTTGTTTTTCTCATCACAACAAATCATAGAAAATCAAAAAATTTTTTAAAAGATTTTATTTATTTATAAGAGAGAGAGCAAGAGAGGGAACACAAGCACAGGAGTGCTAGAGAGGGAAAAGCAGGCTCCCTGCCAGCAGGGAGCCCGATATGGGGCTGGATCCCAGGACATGGGGCTGGATCCCAGGACGCTGAGATCATGACCGGAGCTAAAGGCAGATGTTTAACAACTGAGCCACCCAGGCACCCCAAAAATCAAATTTTAAAAAGGTATCCAAAGTAGTAAAAATATTACCTAAGAACATGTCCAACAATATGCACAAAATATCTATGCACAAAACCATAAAACATCATTACAACAAATTAAAGATATAACAAATGGAAAGATATAGCAATTTCAGGGATTGGGAACATTATTTTTTTAAAATATTATTTCTTTCTAATTTATAAATTTATTGCAATCTAATCAAAATCCCAGCAGCTCTTTCAAAACTTATGAAGCTAATTCTAAAATTAAGAAATTGAAGAAAATGAAATTCCTTGCTTTACTGAATAGTAAGAATTTTTATAAATCATAATAATTAAGGCAATGTGATTTTAGTATAAATTATTGATAAATAAACCAATGGAGTAGAAGAGAGGGCCCAGAAAAGGTACATGGACAGGTACACAATTAAATTATGACAAAAGAGGCACTGAAAAGTTGTGAGGAAAGGAAAATCCTTTCAATGAATGAAGCTGTAAAAATTACCTATTTATATGGAAAAAAATAATCTTTATACCCTCACACGTTCATACTTTCATACCCTAGGATAAAAATATTCATCTTGTTGGATCACAGGTTTAATTGTGGAAGGCAAAACAATAAATTTCTGGAATATATATATATATATATACACACAGAGGAAGAGAAAATGTCTAACAAGCTATAAACAAATCATAAAAAATAAATTTGGCTATTTAATACTTAAGAACTTCTATTTATCAAAAGATACCATTAAGAGATACATGATGTAAGACACAGAATGGAGGAATTTACTTATAAAACATAACTAACAAAGTGCTGGTAACTACAATATACAAAGAACACTTATAAAAATTAAGAAAAAGACAGACAACATAAAAATGGGCAGATACTTGAATTGGTACTTATCAAAAGAGGACAATCAGGGCAGATACTTGAACTGGTACTTATCAAAAGAGGACAATCAATCAGCTAAAAAAGTTCTTAACCTCATTATTCATCAAGAAAGGTCAAGTTCCACCCTGAGACACAGCTATATCCTCAACCAGAATGTCTATTGTGAAAATTCAAATACTATTCCAATCCTCAAGGATGTGAAGAACCAGGGAAACTTATGCTGCTGGTTGTGGATTGGTACAATTATTTTGAGAAATTGGCAGAATCTACTCAAGCTGAACATACACATACCATGACCTCACAATGCCCCTCATATATATCATCCAGAAATGTATACACATGTGCATCAAGAGACACGTACAAAATGTTCATTGCAGCAGCATTAACAATAGACATGGAAGTCGTCCAGATGCTTATCAGTCGTAGAATGAATAAATAAACTGTGCTATTTACACATACAATAGAAGAATGAAAGAGCTACAGCTACTTGAAAAAGAATATTGTAAATAAAACCTTAAGAGAACCAAGTCTAGCATAAACGGGTCAAACTGTATGATTCCATTTATATAAAGGTCAAAACCACACAACCTACTTTATGGCGTTTAGGGGTCGATACTTATGGTTAAACTATGAGTTGATTACCATGGGAAATCCAGATTGGAGGGACGGGCTTTTAGAGGACTGACCGCAATTCATGACCTGACATCAGTGTTTGCCTTGTGATAAGTCATCATACAATTTTGTCTCTGAACTTCTTTTCTGTATGTATGTTATCCTTCCCAACATAAAGGGTTAAGAAATTTGATTTGATGAGTAAGGGAAAAGAGAGAGTAAAACAGGGAGGACACCTCTTCCTTGAAGGGTAGAAAGGCTAGGATCTCTAGGGAGAGACAGGAAAGGGAGGAGCAAAGGGGCAGACAATGCTCAAATTGGGGGAAGGGCCAAGAGACAAACTGGTTCCTTTGCAATTTCACAGATTCAAGTCAAAAAGGACAACAGCCACTCAGGGGAGGGTCCAATCCTTGGTACCAAGACACCTGCCTTGGTGTTTCAGAAATCTTCATACCAACATATCTGCCACATTGTTCCAAAAATCTTTGTCAGTTATGGGAAGGAAAATCTCCCTTTATAACGTCCCTTTTGATGAAAACTGCCTCTGTATTCTTTTAGACTGTACTAGGTCTGATAGTATTCTGCTTTTATATTGCATAGTTCTTTATTTAGAATCACTTTTTGTAAACCTTTTAGATAGAAAAACTACCATTACTTTTGTTGGCTTGCTTCAAAAATAAGAATGAGCTAATTCTAATAACTCTTGGTATAGAGCCTCAAGGTATCTAGATGTAAATTCAATATTTAACTCCAGTCTACAAGGCACAACTATTTAGGTCCCATTCCTCAGAGACTTGCTCTTTTTCTTTTGCCCCTGATGACTGTAGGTATCATAATTTTTGCCATGGGGTTTTAGAAAAGGAGCATAAAGGCTGCAAATGGATACTCCTTGGATATTCACTAAAAGAGAATGCCTGGAGAGGGGAGACAAGATTGAGATCTCATTCCAACAAATGAATACTCTTTCTTGAGGTTAAACATTTATACTGGGAAGTGGAGCAGGACACACTATTGGGAAATAGTACTTCTAGTGATTCCAAAGATCTAAATGGTTTTCACCTATCCTATTCTCTGACAAAAAAGCCTATTCTGCGTGTGTGTGTGCGTTGGGGGCGGGGGGGAGGAGGTTGTTAGGAGCAGGGTGGGAACAAACTTTAACCACGGATCCATTCTCTTGTTAGATGCTCAGAGTATTCCATTTTATTTTATTTTTATTTTTTTTTTAAAAAGATTTTATTTATTTATTTAAGGGAGCGAACAAGAGAAAGAGACAGGAGCAGGGACAGAGGGAGAGGGGGAAGCAGACTCCCTGCTGGGCAGGGAGCCTGATGTGGGGCTCAATCCCAGGATCCTGGGATCATGACCTGAGCCAAAGGCAGACGCTTAACTGACTGAGTCACCCAAGCCCCCACCCCCACCCCAGAGTATACCATTTTAGAGGAGAAATGGGTGCCTCCAAGAGTTTTGGAAGAATATAGGGATGAAGAAAGAAGAAGGAGGAGGAGGAAGAAAAAGAAAAGGAGGAGGAAGAAGGAAGAGGAGTTGTTTCTTTATGTCTTTAGTTCAAGTTATCTGCAAATACATAACCTCTTTTTTATTTTGCTGGAATGGCCTCAATATATCTGTATGCTTTTAAATGAAACTCTCTTAAAATCTGCATGTAGAATCCAGACCATATTCAGGGAACTAGATGTGAGTGAGGCTGTTGCCTGGCACACAGCATCAATACATGTTAACTTTCACCATGATGACGACTATTATTTTATCCATCAGGAGAACTACCGTTTTGCCTTCCATGGTTATCGCATTGTAGAAAGTCTCCCGGAGACCACACCCACGGGGTGACCCAAACCGATACTGCTCTTTATTGGGTCTTAATTTTGACATCAGAAAAATGAAGAACTTAGATTCCATTAGCTATTTGACTCAAAGATTTTCCTTCTATGGAGTACTCCCAGTTTCCTGACAAGCTGGGAGTTAGTGACTCCCGCTTGTTAGCAGTGGCTGGTTCCATGGTGGATGTGTGCATGTGTGGAAGAAAGGGTTTTGCCTACTTCTTCAGGTGGAAGTGTTCGCCTTGCACAGGGCAGGAGTTGTGGAGGTTAGGAAAACCTGGTTAAACAGATGCCAGGGACGTGTGTTACCTAATTTGGTCAAAGAACAAAGAGTGTGTAAAACATTTGGAAATCCTCTATAGTGCACCAGGATGGGGGAACTTGTGGGAAGAGCAGAAACAGAGTAGCCCCCAGAATTTCAGACTGGGATAGTTGCACCTCAGAGTGTGAGCATAATGTAATTAGGGTAATCCACTCTTAACTGCAGAAATATGTTTCAAGAACCCCCAGTGGATACCTGAAACCATAGATAATACCAGACGGAACCACCTATACTGATTATGTATATATCTTATAAACATACATTATATATACCATGTTTTATGCTCTACACACATATCTATGATACATTTTAATTTATAAATTAGGCACAGTAAGAGATCAACAATCATAATAAATAGAACAATTATAACAATATACTATAATAAAGGTTATATAAGTGTGGTCTCTCTCAAAATATCTTATTGAACTGTACTCACCCTTCTTGTGATGATGCGAGATGACAAAATGCCTACCTGATGAAACGAAGTGAGGAGAGTGAGGTGTGCATTGAGAAGAAGCTATACTGACTTTCTGACTGTATCTCGAAAGGAAGGTCATCTATTCCAGAAGGAGGCTGACCACAGGTAACTGAAATGGAGGAAAGCAAAATCACAGATGGGGGCACTACTGTACTATTTCAAATTTCCTGGGTTTTTAAGAAGGGATGCCCTGAATTGGAAGCTTAACTGCATTGCTCGCTAGGGCTATGCTGGGCAAGCTATTGAGCCCCATTTTCCTGATAAGGAAAATGGGGTAAACATTTAGATTTGTGAGGCTGTTGCGAGGGTGGAATAGGACAAGGCAGACTGGGGATTCATTACATGAGGGCTGCTCTTATTAAAAGAAAATTAATATTTTTTTTCTAATTCCCAAGACAACTTCAGGATTATTCACGCCTTACTAAGAATTCTGAAACATCTCAGTAGTTTCCTATACTGCATGATTGTACTCTCTGCTCCCTCACCCACCTCCTTCCCACCCTCCGCCCCGTCTAAGGCTGCAGGAGTGGAAGGAAGAAGAGGCACGTGGGGGGAAGACTGGGGCAAACCTAGCCCCATAGCCCCTGGCCTCCGGGCACGGTGGGGCCTGTCATGGCGGCCCAGCTACAGCTTAGGTGATCTCAGAGCCAGAAGAAAGGAAGGGTCTGGGGGTCAGCGCCTGCCAGACCCCAGCCCCGCCTGCGCTCCGCTAGGCAAGCCCCGCGGGAGCGCCGGCTCACATGGGTCCCCGCCTCCAGCGGCGCGGGCCCGCCCTGACCCTGGGCTCAGCCCTCGCGCTCCGGTGCCCACCTGGGGAGGTGGCGGCCCGAGCCTCGCGCGCGGGCCGCCGAGGACCGAGCCCCGGCGACGCGGGACCTCGGCCAGCGCCCGGGCGAGTCCCGGACCCGGTACGGGGCCCGCCCGGCGCTCGGCGCCCTCCCCGCCCCTTCCGCGCCTCGCCCCGCCGCCCGCGGCCCCCACCCACCGGCCGCTCCTCCCCTCTCCCCACCCTCCTCCTCCGCCCCCTCCCCTCCCCCGCCGCCTCGCCTACTGCTCGGCCGCGCGTCTGAGCCGCCCGGGCCCGGAGCGCAGGCGGCGAGGCCACCGCACCTGCAGCGCGCTCGGGCTGCCAAGCAGGCGCTTCGCCTCCCACCGCCCGGCCTCCCTCTCCCCCCCGCGCCAGGTCTCCCGTGACACCCGAGACCCCCCGGCCGACGACAATGACCACTTCCCTGCAAGATGGGCAGAGCTCCGCGGGTAGGGCGGCTGCCCAGGACTCGCCGCTGGCCGCCCAGGTGTGCGGCGCTGCCCAGGGGAGGGGCGACGCCCGCAACCTGGCGCCTGCCCCCTGGTTGCACGCGCGGGCGCTTCTGCCCCCTCCGGACGGGACCCGCGGCTGTGCTGCAGACAGGTAGGCAGCCCTCGGAGGGCGCGGGGGAGTGTCCTGGGTTGGCAGCCGGCGAGGGGCTGAGGAGGCGGTCCTAGGGGGTGAACCATGTGCCCAGAGCTGGGCCAAGTTTGTGAAAGTCTCTGAAGACAATTCCCTTTGAGCTGGCTCCTACCGGCGCAGCAGGACATTGCGATCTCCCAGCACCTTATAAATAGCATCACCGTTTCATTGAGAGCTCTTGGTTGCTCTCACCTCTGCCCATCCGCGTGAACTAGGAGGCCAGACGGACCAGCCCCTTCCTCTCTTCGCGGCCCTGCACTATAAACCCCCCCCCCCCACCCAAACCAAACCCAAACAGAAAAACCCTAATCCTTTTTATTTTATATATTTAAAAAATCATAGCATAAATGAGTTCACCTCCCACATAGAGTCTTACAGCGACCCCGGAGAGGCAAAGCTCGGATTGACATTTAGGCAGTCTTGCTGTTCAGCAGGAAAGAATAGAGGCTTTAAAAGGTTTCCCAATCTCCATAGCATTCAACGCTAACTGCCTTTAGAGTTCACAATTTTGCACATACTTTAGGAAAGAAAAAGACTGCAACAATACAAAAATCTGTAGTCCTTTATATTCATACATTGAAATGGTACTTTTTTCCCCCCAGATTTTCAAAGTGCTTCAACTTCACTGAAGTTAAAATTACTCTGCAGTGGACTAGAGTACATTTATACTAGCAAGTTCTATTCACTTACCTCTTCAAAAACACTGCCTTGCGGTTTAGTATCTATAAGCACTTGAAAAGTCAACAGACTGTGTGTGGGCAACATTGTGAATGAAATTTGAAGTGAGATGAACCACAGCTATAATTAATAAACCATAACTTCCAAAAGTGATTAGTAAAATAGCATAGGAATGAATTCACTAAATGTTTGTAGACTTTGTCAATTTAATGGATCCATATAAATGTCTAACTTCTCACGATGGTCTTTGCATCAATAATTATATAGTCTGTATTTCAGCTTAGGAAAATTATCAAAAATGCTGGAAATGGAGTTTCTATACCTAGTGATATTTTAAAAGGTCTCCCTCGAAAAAAGATAGGAATATTATGGAAAATTGGTTTATATCAATTAACAAATTTTATTGTGACCCACAGAAAGTACATCACAGACCTTTGCTATATACTTTATATAATATTAGTGTTGTCACAGAGTGGTACATGTTGGCCCTTAACTTCTTAATCCTGTCAGCAATTATATTTTACATTCCGCTTTATGTAAATTACCTCCTATGTTCTCTTGGTGTAGGAGAAAAAAGAAAGATCTTGATGTTCTGGAAATGCCATCTATTCCAAACCCTTTTCCTGAGCTATGCTGTTCTCCATTTACATCTGTGTTGTCAGCAGGTCTGTTTCCCAAAGCAAATGCAAGGAAAAAGCAGGTATGCATTTTAAAATTTTCTAATTTTAGGAGTTCTAAATCCAGTTTTTAAAGATATTCAGTAATTTATAATGTTAACAAAGGAGTGGTATGGCCTATTTTAAATGACTATTGGCCGACAAAGTTTTTGGCATCATTCCCTTTGAGGCCTCAGTTATCACAGCTGTAAAATGGGAATGTTAAAACTTACCTGCCATGCTTTTGGGATGGGTTAAATGGGAGAATATATATAAAGGACAGAGTCTGGGAGCTATTATTATTTACAGGGTAGGTGAGAGAATTATATGTGATAATAGATTATCAATGTTAGAAATTGGAGGAGGGTATTGGGGTGAGAAAGGGATTAGCTGATTTCTTTAATACCTTCTTTAATCTTCCACATTTTCAATCCAAGCCAACCTCACTTACTAAAGGAAATGGTATAGTGATTCTGTGGCAAGAGGTAATTGGAGTTGAGAACTCAACATGGCTTCTTTACCAGTGAATTCCTCAGTTAGGAGGCTTCTGGCTACAGAGAAAGCAGATGACTCTTTAGTGATGATTAGAAGATGGACTTTACTTTCATGATTTTGCTTGCTTTCTCCATTTCTAGTTTGAGACTGACTTAGGCAAATTAGATTTAAGGGACCCAGCAACTATGGGGAGATCCATCATGATTTTACATTTTGAAAAAAAAAATAGTGTATCCTACAATAATCCCATCTCTTCTTAATATATTCCCTCCCAATTTTGAATCAGCAAATCAAAGGGAGGCTTCACAAGGCAAAATGTACCTTATTCTTGCAAGGATGGAAGCAATAATTTTAAACAGTAAGATACTTGCAGTGAGGAGAGGGGTAATGAGTAGAAAGAAGACCATTGATCATTTCCCCACATCTATTGTTCTCTTTCCTTTTTTCTGCCTTTTACTACCTATGATGGGTTTGAAAATGTATGTTTTAGGAAATACCCTAGGGAATAGATGGGTTCTTGATAACATAAAGCAATAATAAAGACAGGAGGGAAGCATTCCACGGACTGTCGGGTTTTGATAGAAGTCTAGTATAACAAGGCACATATATATATATTTTTGAGGGGGGCGGTTTGAAGTTTAATTGGTGCATGTGCTTTTTGGAAAAGGACTGGAGAAAGTGGGAGTAAATATTCCCAGAGCAGAGGTATGTTCTCAATTAGAGACTTTGATGGGGGAGGCAAGTCCTTAAGTGGGCGGGACTGTGACTTTGGATGTGGAGATGAACAAGGAGGAGATTCTTGAGAGCTTTATTATCAGCATGAGTTTTAAAGTCAGAGCCCAAGCAAAAAACAGCCCTGCTGAAATGTCTGGGCCTTTTAAACGCTTGGCTTTTGGGTCAGGATATAAGATAGAAATATGGGTGATAGATTTGATTGTGTATCATGATGGTGGAAAAATTGGTGATTGCCCATGGGATTCAGAATGGGAAAAGGAAAGGTCTGATGATGGCATAATAGTTAGCTGGGGAATGTAATAGATTATTTCCCTATTTATGGAGGGCCTGCTGTGTTCCTTGCACTATCCTAGGTTCTGGGGCACTGAGCTAAGCAAAAATGCCATACAGAGGGTGCTTACCATGATGGGGCCTTGATTTGGAGTTGGGTTATGACTTAGGAGGTGAACAGAGTAAGGGGAGTAGAAGAGGAGAGGTCCAGGCTTATTCGCACTTTAATTTCAAGAATGAACACTGGGAGAATGTCTACGTCTAAGAGATGTCAATGGGGCAAGGTTTGTTTTGAATAGAGAGAAAATATGTTAATAGAGGGAGGGAGAAAGAGAGGGTGGGTGGATGTGTGTCAGGGTCAAGTCGGGGTGTGCCCTTAGGGTGTGTAGTCATCATGCTAGAGTAAGACATCTTGTCTTGAGGAATGATAGCATTTCGTCAGATCAGGTTTAGCAAATTGGCAAAATGGGAAAAGGGTGCTATGTTACTCTTGACTCCGGCTGGTTTCCTTCTCTGGCCTTGTGTCCTGTTTCCACAGTGACCTTCTCAAAGAGCACTACGCCCACACGGACAGCAGTGCTATTTCATGAGCTGAGCGATCTGGCGGGCCTCCTGGAGACCAGTCCCAGAGGGGTGTTCCCACCTAGGCCCTTCCCCCTGATCTCTTCCTTTGCCCAAGGGTTGGGATCTCTATGAAGAGAAGGATGTCCCAAAGTTGGGGAAGATTCTTTTATGTTTCCCACCTACACTTTGCATTTAGAACAGATCCTTTGTTTTTATTCCTTTATATATGCTCTGTTCTTTGAACTGAGTGATGCTTTGGGAACAGCTGACTCTATGTCAGTGATTTCCCAAGCTCAGTATCTTTGTGACACAGATGACCCTTTTACAAGATGGTATTTCTGGCCCGATTATCTCTGACCTTCAGTTGAGATGATGTAAATGACTAGATATGATAGGTTTCTATTGACTATTATTTACGGCTGACACATTACAGGAACTGATGTCTCTTTTCTTTATATTCTCTCTTTCATTTGTTTTGTTTAACCATTCCAGTCATTTTAGCAATTCTTTTCTCCATGTAGAAAAAGTGAAGAATTGTACTTGTTATTTATGAATAATTGACCAGAAAGTTTGAAAGAACCCAGACTAGAAACATGTTAAATTTCATGTGGCCTTTCAAAACCACAGTCAAAAATCATTTTATAGGCCATAATTTTTTTTTTTTTACAATTTGAGACACCTACATAATGCATGAGTAGTAAAGTGCACTGAAGCCACAAATAGGATATGCTTTATCTCTGAAAATAAAATGTCTCAAAGTATATAATATTTACTGTAAGCTTCCAGTGTTTTTATTTTAAAATAAGAGCTAGAATGAGATAGAATATGGATTCTTTATTCTCTCTCCTTCTTGTTATAATTCTGGCCAGATATATTTCCTGGACATATTTCCTTGTATTTGCCAATAAAGTAGATTTAAAACAGATTCTTTTATGTGCATGGTCCAAAAAAATTACTTGCAATTTAGACTTTATATTGAAAGTGACTTATGAATTTAGATCTCTCTCTCTCTTTTTCTATTTCTGATTGAAATTTACCAGGAAATCATCCCTTAGGACTTACTATTTGAAAAAAAGGAAAGAATAAGAGATCCTTAGCCCTTGCAGAAGAATCAGTTCTTGTCTTGTGTTTGTCTACCCTCAGGTTATTTTTGTGCTGGGACTCAACTTGTGCCATAGGTCTGGTTAATTGTTTCCCAGGACTTGGTAGTGAAACTTATACAAAATAAAGTATCTGAAGATTTTAAAGATAAAAAGATACCCATGAAAAACTGTGTTGTGGAATGTTTGAGCTGGAAGAGAACTTTGAAGTCATCTATTGAGTGCCGTTTTACAGATTAGTAAACTGAGACTAAGAAATGCTATGTGGCTGACAGTGGCACAACAAGGACCTGGAATCTGCATTTCTTGAGGCTTTAAAAAAAGAGTATTTCCAAGGAAGGTCCAATTTCCACAAAAGCTGAAAACTGTAAAAGCAGCACAAAGAATAAATATGCCAGTGTTGTTAGTTATAACTGCTCATAATCCCAGAACATGGGTGATGGTACTTATTTGGTACTCATAATACCCATTTAAGGACCTAGATTCTTTTTTTTCTTCTTCAACTGTAACTATTTCTTTGTGTTTTTTTTATCTTCTAGCTTTCTTCTCCACCTTCTCCCTAAAACTGATATGAAAAATTTATCAAATAATTGGCTTATCACCAAGTAGGATTTACTAGTATTACTAATAGCCAGCTTTTGTGTGTAGTTTATAGTCCACAGTTAGAAGAACTCCACGAAGTGATCTCTTATCCACATTTTGTGATTTTTTTGAAAATTGCAAAAACCAGAAATGATTTGGCCATACTCTTACAATTTAAATAAAGGGAGATCAAAAAGAGTATCATGTCTGATACTTACCACACTGTTTCTGATATATTCTGTATTGAATTAAGCCTTTTTGTACATTTCAGAAAAACAAAAGTATCTTTCAAATAATTAAGAAATTACTTTTCCATATGCTCTGCCTTTGATTTTTTTTTTCTTTCACGTATCAGGAACTATCAAAAGACAAGTTCATCTCTTCCCAAATTAATGGGCCTCTGATGTCATTCCTTTGTGATGCTAGTAATTAACCCAATTTGCATAGTCCTGTAGGAATCTTACAAGGCTGCTACATTAACCAAACTCTCCTATACTCATTTCTCCAATATTCACAGAAGTTGAAAGCAATAAATTATAGTCTCATATTCCCGTTTTCCAGATTCAGTAATGAGCAAGATTTTGCTTCATTTACTTCATCTATTCTTTTCTGAAGGTTTTATTGTCTTTGTTGAAATATTTTAAAATAAATCCTGAACATCCTCTCTTTACATCCCTACCTAGTTTTGTATGCATCTCTGAAAAATATATTTTCTTCTCTGACCAAAATGCCAGTATTGTTTAACAAAAATAACAATAATTCCTTGGTATCATAATCAAATTGTCTCAGTTGGAATGATACATGAAATCCCCAAATTATAAACTGGTTATATTTCAAAAGTCCTCAAATTAACTCTTTGGAAATTTAAATTTATTTTCAGATGGAAACAGCATCGTAAGTTGCATTTAGGCTCCCTCAGGCCATTTTACAAAATCCCATTTAATGTGAAATGAAATGCAAATATCTTATATATGCAGAAAAAAATAAATAGAAACAATACTTGCTCCTAGTAGGATTTCAAACAAATATGTCTTTCCAACAGCAATTTGCTACTTCTGAATGTTGGCACTTGATGAATATCATTTTTCTTGGGAGGAATTTGAAAGTACACAGACCTTTGTAGCAATATATATATATATTTTTAATTTATTTGACAGAGAGAGACACAGCAAGAGAGGGAACACTAGCAGGGGGAGCGGGAGAGGGAGAAGCAGGCTTCCTGCTGAGCAGGGGGCTCGATGCGGGGCTCGATGCGGGGCTCGATGCGGGGCTCGATGCGGGGCTCGATGCGGGGCTCGATGCGGGGCTCGATGCGGGGCTCGATGCGGGGCTCGATGCCACGACCCTGGGATCCTGACCTGAGCCGGAGGCAGACGCTTAACGACTGAGCCACCCAGGCGCCCCTCTTTGTAGCAATATTGAAGCAGGCTTTAGAGGAGTACTTCTTAAAGGGTAAACACTGGGCCACCTTTCTAAGAATCAGCAGGGATGCTTGTTAAAAATGTTGATACTCAGGCCTCTTGCAAACCCCCCTGAACAACAATGTCCTGGTGAAGAGCATAGGAATTAGACTTATTTTTTTTTTCTCTTTGACTTCTGTGGAAAATCGGGGGCATTCATATCCCTGGTCACTTTTAGGCCCTGGGGCAATCTAACCTTTCAAAATTGTGGACAATATCATTTAGTTGAGAAAAGGTAGAAATATTACAAATGGACTTTAGTTGGTATTTTATCCAGGTATTGATTGTTTGGAGGAAACAGAGCCTCACATGAACTAGCCTGAAGGGTTATGTTGTAGTATCCAAGGGCCAAGAGATTCTAGTCTCTTGAGAGACTAGAATCGGGGAGTCGAAAGTCAACCAAGATCTAGGCAGACACTTTCTCCATTCTCCCACCAGCACAGCACATAATCTCTGCTTCTCCTTCCATGTCCATTTCTTTCTTACATTTGTCTTCAGTCTTGCTTGTTTTGATTGCCTCTCAGTGCACCGGGTCCCTGATGGCCACCCCATTGGAATAAATCTTTCCTCCTATTCGTGGTTCAGCACTTGGTAAGTCCCTGGAGTCTACATCTGAAGAGAACTTTTACTTGGTGTGTCCGGCTGTTATTCAGTCAGCTGTAGCCGAAGGGGCACAAGGGCCTGGACCACTGCTCAGCCAAGTTTGTGAGAACAAATTCTGTGAGCAGGAAGTCCAGCTTCAATTAGTATGGTGTATGAAGGTGGGAAGAAACAATGGATGATTAGTGCCCCAGGAAAAAAAGATCTCAAACAAACAACAGTGGACAGAAAATCAAAATCTTATTGTATACCTATGATCTACGGTGATCTGCCGGTTAGTTTCGCTGACTGGCTTAGACAGTTCACAGTGTCTACTTCCTTTGCTTCAATTCACTTAATTCAAATGAAGCATATTTACTTGACAGTGATTTCAGTTAATGCCACCCTTCAATGATGGTTATCTTTCTTGGCCATTGTCTTGAGCTTGCAACTTAGTGATGTCCCTTAACCTCTAATGACAGGAGCTCTCAACTCAGGGTTGTCCCTACTTCATGCTAGTTACTTTCATTTGTAACAGAAGACAGCTGTCTCTTCCTATTTTAAAACTTAAATCTCCCAGCAGATCTGCTTGTCAAGGTTTTACTTCCAGTTTGAAGGTTACCTCTAATTCTTGGTTAATTTGCAGGGTACATTTGCAATCCAACCTTTATCTGCAATATGGGTTTTATTTTTCACTTCTCTTGAAAGCTCAGCTTCTGGTTTGTTTTTCCCTAGGGGCATATATTATGTTCTTTCAACAGAAGGAAAATTGAAGTCATTCATGGCTCAATATAAACGTAGATCTTAATTAATATAAAAAAGCTTTCTGCAGTCTTGTGGATGTTGCTTTTAAACCTGTCAACTTATATAGAATAGTAAGAAATTCCACTGTGTAAGAATACACTGATATGTATTTGAGTGGAGATAGGCAGACCTGGGCATTGTCCTTTTGGCACTCTAGATAAGGGAGAAGTTCAATGAAGAACCTAGGAAATGGCCACAAGTCTTTGCCAAGGCAAGGGAGCTAAAGAGAGCCTTTCAGAATCAATTTAGGAGAGAAATGAGAAAGCTGATAAGGGAAGAGCATCCTTTGCTTCTTGTCCTTCCCTTTGGTTCCACTCATTTAGCATTTTTCAAAACCACAGAGAAAATAAACACAAATGAGAGCATTACTGTTCTTTTTTTAAAAGGTTTTATTTTTAAGTGATCGGTACACCTAAGGTGGGGCTCGAATTCACAACCTCAAAATCAAGAGTCTCATGCTCTACCAACTGAGCCAGCCAGATTCTCCAGGAAGATTAATATTCTTAACTAGTTCACCAATTCCGAAAGATCATTTATAAGTGGGCTGTTTATTCACATACCTTGTCCATAGCTGTAATGTCACACGTGGTGGTTAGGTTGTTAGGGAACCAGTAAAAATTTTCTAATCTGTAATAATTCCAAAGAATGGTACATTTACAACATCCTGGACACCATGTTTAATATTGTTTCTATGGTGAGATACAAGTCAGTATGATGGGATTAAAAATATTGGACTGGGAATCTGTAAGCCTAGTTTTTAATAATATCCTGCTGCTGCTGAGTGATGTGATAGGAGCCTTTTGCCCACACTTTCTACGCCCTGAGAGTGCTACCATTTTATTCTATTCTTAGAGTGAGGGATTCTGGTGGTTTTTGAAGTACTAATGAGTCCACGTAGTAGAGACAGGACTTTAGGAGGCTTGTTTGGTCCCACTGGCCCCAGAAGTTTCCTCCTTATCCTTTGTTCCGATCCTCACACATGGTCACCACATCTCCTGTGAGAAAGGCACATTTGGGTGTCATGGGACAAGGAATACAGGAGCCACCTTTATGGAGATGATAGGGGCAGTAGGGACTAGTTAAACAAGAAATTGCGCATCAAAGTCAAGGTCCAAATAGTAGAGAGTCAGATAAGGTGTCATATCAGAGAGGGGCCAGGTTAGGTAGTAAAATTCTATTTAAGCTTAGAAATACGGATGTAACATTAGGTGTGAAACATTTGAGGCTGGCGTAGGTCCAATGCACTTGGTCTGCTTGGCTTAAAGGGTTGAGGTGGTTATAACCTTTAAAGTCCTTCTCCAAATCCCTCTTGCTCCACCCTCAAATAATCCATTTGTTTGCTTAAGCCAAAACCCACGGAGACCTCTTTCTGGTCTTTTGTCAAGCACTGCCACACCTTTCTCGGCAATCTTCTTGAATCCAAAAATGTCTCTCCATCTTCACTGCTCCCATCCCAGCTTCAGCCACTGCCTTCTCACATTTGAGAGGCATAAATGGCCTTCTTTTGTGTTGGCCTGTTTTGGCCTATTCTCCATACACCTGTTAGAAGTGAATTCTTGGAAATTTAGATCACATCATGTCACTGCCTGGTTGAAAACTTTTTGATAGATTAGCATGAAGTTCAACTTTGTACCTTGGCCTACAGGATTCGACACGATTTGGCTTTCTGTCTACTTTATAAACTTCTTCTGTATTCCACTTGTTGTTGATTATATGCCAGCCACAGTGGAGGGACAGTCCTACCTGTTTGTAAACTTGGCATCTTTTATTCTACCTCTGAGCCTTTGGCTTGACTTTTGTCTCTGCTTGGATCCTCTTTTCCTTGCTCTTTACATAACTGACTACTCTTTATTCTTTAGGGAGGTCTCAGTGTAAGAGGACTTATCAAGGAGGCCTTTTGACTAGACTACCTAAAGTAGATTGCACTCCTCCACACTTGTTTATTTATCTTATTTTCCCCCATTCCACCTTTTCCAGGGCATTTCGTTGGCTATACTTAACCTAATATGAATTGTTGGCATTTGTCTATTTGGTCTAATTATTTATTGTTTTTCCCTCCAAATAGAGTATCTTGTGTTCCTTATTCTTGGGTTCTTTCAGGAAAAGAATGGATGAGTAAGTGGATTATTGATAATAAATAGTACAAATAAATTTTAACAAATTGCATTTTGACTTATTCTAATCATGATCAATTATCTTGGTCAAATTAAAAATATTTTTAAATCTATTAACAGTTTTTATTAACAAAAATAAAATTACACACCAGGATCTTAGACCAATAGGATTTTTAACAGTATATATCTTTTGCTTTTATTACACATGTAGGACATTTTGGTCATGGGTAACAAAATTAATGGATATATTTTTGATTCTGTACATTATTCTTATTTAATAGGATTATAAGTAAAAAGTATTTGGTGGACTGCTATACTTCCTTCCAGCTTACTGTGTGTATTTTAAAAATCCCCACGTTAGAAAAAATTTAAGTGGAAATATCAACTGGGCTCATAATACAAGTGTCTCAGAGCAAGGGGTAGTAGGTGTTAGCAAATGTTTTAATTATTAGCTATTAATATCACTGGGGAATGACTCGGGCCAGTGCTCATGGTGTGGAAATGCAGAGACATATACCCCTTGAATACATAAAACTTTCCAAGGGATGTGCAGACTCACTGGTTTAGGAGAATTAGTTTTCAGATCCTTATAACACATGTACTCTTTCCTAAAACTTACCTTTCTGAGAACCCACCTGTGTTTGTAATAAGGTTCTCACCTGGTGCATTCCCCTGGGGCGTGTAAACCTCCAGGGCGTCACACACAGGTAGAGCTTCTTTTAATGATTAATCAAAGCACCACAAATCAGAAAAGGTTCCCGTCTTTTTATGCCGTGAGTGAATTTCTGTTAAGGAGAGACAGGATGAGGAAGGAGAATTTTGGTTAGTGTTGAAATGTTCTGAATTCTGATATGTGATTGTGTGATGAGATTGATAACAATTTTCACTTTCTCTTTTTTTTTTCAGTTTTTAATTATTGACTTTAATTTCTCTCTCTCCTGACTCTTGTCAGGAAGCACATAACCTTTGAGGGAAAGTTTCCTAAGAACAAAGTAAATAGCGCATTAGCGTGAAATACAGAAATGGTATTTTGTCACATATTTAAATGCATTTTCTGCTATTTTCAATACTTGGGATGAACCAATAGCTGAAAGAAAATGTGCCTGTGAGCACCTGGTGTGCTATAGGTTAGTGCTGCAGGTGAGCTTCCCTGGGAAACCCATTTGGAGCACAAGTTTGCCTGCAGGGAGTGTCCTGGAGACAGCTCTTGAAAACTGCCCCTTGGGGACTCCTGGGTGGCTCAGTGGGTGGAGCATCTGCTTCTGGCTGAGGTCTTGATCCAGGGGTCCTGGTATGGAGCTCCCTGCTCAGTGGAGAGCCTGCTTCTCCCTCTCCCTCTGCCCGCCCTACTCTCTGCTTGTGTGCACTCTCTCTCTCAAATAAATAAATAAAATCTAAAAAAAAAAAAGAAAGAAAGAAAAAGAAAGAAAGAAAGAAAAAAAAAGAAAAGAAAAGAGAAAAGAAAACTGCCTGTGGGAATGGACTAAGGGAGCAGAGTTCTCAGTCAATCCCCTAGGAACTCTGGAGCTGGGCCTTACAGAACTGTTCAAAATTGGGGCAGAGGGGCTGGGCTCCCAATTAGTTAGGTCCTGATCCTGTTCATGGCCTTCCATGTCCACCTCACAGTGGGCATGGTGGAGAGGTCAACTCTCCGTCATCAGGCGACTCATTGTAGTCATTCATCTCATCCTTGTCCCACATGTCCTCATCATCCTCTGAGCCCTCTTCATCATGTTTGTCATCATCTCCATCCTCCTCTTCCTCGTCATCACAGTGCTCTGAGCCTGGCTTGCCAAGAAGAACCAGGTGGTGGTCTTTCTCCGAGATGCTCCGGAGCCAGGCCTGATGCTGTCGTTCTTGCTGCTGCAGCTCTGTCTCCTCCACATGGGGTCGATCCGGATTAAACCGCAGTGTCTCAGTCACTGGGAGGGCCTGGCCGCGGCAGCTCTCTTCAGCTGAGCACAACTGCAGGAAGGGAGGACTTAGCTCGCAGGGCTTGGTGGCTGCTGCTAGTGGGTGGGAGAAGGAGGACTTTAGCCTCGAAGCGGCAGGTCTGGACAGGGTCCACAGCAGCTACAATAGTAATTCTGAGTCTTCTAAATGTGACAAAAATCCTTTCTGAGGCTGTAAGATTTTTGAAGCTGAATTAGATAAATTCAAGAATATACCTTGTACATGATCTCTTTTAGATTTTGTGTGTGTTATTCAATATTGTGTTTAAAACCTATTTTGTAAAATCACACCAAATAATATGAAGTATGTATTCTAATAGACCAATCAATTCCCATCCCATTTTATCATAAAATACTTCAATGTTTTCTACTTTCTTTTAATAACAAATATGCTGGCTATTATATGATTTTTTTAGTATATATACATCATTTGCTTTCATTAAAAACATAAGAAATTTTTATCTCCATGAATACTGCAATGAATGGAGCTATTTTTAATTTTATACTTGACTTTTATTTAATTACATCCAAAGGCTGAAAATCAAGGTAGGAATTACTCTTACACAATTACCAAAGGAATTCCATGTCCTTCCTACCACTTCATCGTATACCTCAGAGCTCTTAGTTCTGTATTTTAATTTTGACTGTTTTCAGCTATTTCTCTTATAAGATATAATCTGTAATTAATTTTCAGTGTTTTTTAAAATATTTTTTTCTCAGAATAAAAATATTTATTCTCAGAATAAAAACCTTTATTTGAATTGAAAAGTAAAGTTGGACCTTATCTGATAGAATATAAGTCTAATTTGGCTGATTGAATTGAGAATGAGGACTAACTTTTATAATTATATGGTTGACATTTTCCTTAGATTGAATAAATTAAATTTATAGCTCTAAACTTTTGATGAAAATGTATTTAAAGCACATTATAAATTATAAGACAATGGGATTTTATTTAAAAAATTAGGAAGAAGTCATGCAAAAGTCTCACTTTTATGTTCGTTCGGCCAAGGTGTGATAAAATTAACTTTTTAACCCCCAGTTTTTCTGACTGTATTAGTTTGAACAAACTGTATTTAAGTGAGAGAGTAACATATCATTAATGGCAAAGCCTCATTGATAAACTATCCAGAAATTGAGGAGGTGAATGACTGGTAACAAATCTTTTTCAACTCAGATGGTTTCCAATTCATTGTTTTCAGTTATGTTATTAGAAGTCCTAATTGATTTATTGGATGATGAATCATTAAAAATGAATTTTTGCTCAGATGGAATTTGAAGATCAGCATTGCTTTCTACCACCTCTGCACTCTTTTCTCCCTTACCCAGCTTCATTTTTCTCTGCTGTACATAACATCTGACATATGTTCACACATATATATGTTTATCTCTGTCCTTTCGCACTAGCACATAAGTCCTGTAAGGGCAGGAACTTTGTCTTATATACTACTCAATCTCCAGCAGATCGAGCAATGCTTGGCACTTAACAGGCCCTCAGTAAATTTTGCTGACTCAAAAAATAAATGAATGGGGACACCTGGGTGGCTCAGTTGGTTGAGCGTCTGCCTTCGACTCACATTATGATCCCAAGGTCCTGGGATCAAGTCCCATATTGGGCTCCTTGCTTAGCAGGGAGCCTGCTCCTCCCTCTGCCTGCTGCTCTGCTCCTTCTGCTTGTGCTCTCTGTCTCTCTCTCTCTGAAAAATAAATAAAATATTTTAAAAATGAATGAATGAATGAATGAATGAACAAGTGGGGGAGGGTAGAGGAAGTGGTTATTATTAGGTGAAAGAATGAGGGAATATTTGGGAATGTACTGATAATTTGATATAAAGGATAAAGAATTTGCAAGAAAACTTAGAAAAGTGAACTTTGGTTTTAGTTACTGGGAGGGATCCGATATTGTTAGATGTTAAAAAGATCCAAGTCAGGATAAACCTTTGAGTATTGATTTACCACTATTAGCACATTCTAAATTTGGATTACCTTTACTCAGAATAAGTTCTGTTCTTTGTCTCTTTGGTCCCCTTGTGGGCATTTTCAGTCTTACCAGGCTGTGTGTGCCAGTTAAAAACCAGGTATACTTTATGGGGCTGAGTCCAATAAAAGCTTTTCAATCAACCCACATTCATAGTGGAAGATTACTTTCATTCTTGGGAAGGGTGACATATACGTGTGAAGCCCAGTATTCAGATGAAAGGAGTACTTTGGTATTATTTAACTGTGTATTGGCAAGTCTTGAGCCAGTATCTAGTTTCTCTTTAGAGACATTTTGCATTATATTACAGTACTCTTACTGTGCTGTGCCAGGGAAATTAAGATCAGCTGGAACACTCTGTAGGTCATTGGCTTGGAATCTCAGGGCACTGAGAACTTGATGTTTTGTTTTAATGACCTCATTTAGGCTGAACCTGCCTTTGTCCCAAAGGCATAAGAGCCTCTTTACAAAACCATGTCTGCACCTTGGGAAATATATGGGAAAGTTTTAGAGAAAAGCGACTAAATATTTGAAGGCATTGGGTCAACCTCCACATACAGAGGACTTATTAAATGATGACTTGTTAGTTAAGAAAGATGAAGAGGGTGTATAATTCAGGTCCCTTGAACATCATTGTAGTCATCAGATTCCATGATGTCTGAAACATACTTTGAAGGTTGAAGGGGGTATTTTTAAGAAAAATGAAAGAAAAAAGTGTTTACAGGTCATGTAGTAGTCCATGAGACTTGGGTTCTGGCAGATGCTTTCTACAGCGATTGCCAGAGGATGTCACTCTTGTGGAGAGAAGTGCCTCCTCCATATTTCTCAAAGTAGGAGTATATGATGCATGTATGCATATGGGGTGTGTGAGGATTGTGGGAGGGCCATATGGAAGTCGCATGGTAAACAAGGAACACCTTTCTGGAACAATCATTTTAATTGAAAATAGGGGGAAATATTTTTATATTAAACACTCCTATTTTTATGAGCAGAATGCACAATCTACGTGGATTTTTAAGAACAAATTTAATACCTTAACGTCATTGCCTACCCAGAGATGGCAAGGGCTGTGTAAGTTACTTTCTTTTGCATTTTCATTAGTTCTAGTGGAAAAATTTGAGAAACGCTAATGTTGTTTTCAATGTTATTGGAAGTGGCTTTTTGTAATCCTTGGAGGATTGCTTATCAACATTCTTTTCCTTCCCCGCTTTTCTCTGATCAAAATTCTTTCTCTCTAAAGCTTCTCTGACTTTATTGATACCTATATCGTTTAATATTGAGGCTATTGGGTTGTTAACCATTCAAGGTGTTTTTTCCACTCTGCTTTCCTGCAGCTTAGCAGGAAGTGGCTCTCACCAAAGTCTCTGAAGACCATCTTATTCTGAAGACTTTCTGTGTTTATTTCGATACCTCAGCAGTTTGGATCATTCTTAACTATTCTTCCCTTCTTGAAACACTCTCTTAACTTCTGTTTCTTATAGGTCTCTTTGGAGGATCTCAGTGTTGGTTTCCTTAGGGTTTTATCCTAGAACTCTTTGTTTTCATATTAGTCTTTTATTGCTTTGGTGATTTCATCTACTCCCATGGCCATAAGACGAATATATGTAGAAGTCTAGACCAGTTATCTTGGGTTACCTGCTAGATATCTTCACTTACACAATCCATTGACACCTCAAACTCTGCATATTCCAAGCTGAATTAATAGTTTTCCTTTTCAACATGTTCCTTCTCTGTCTCCTTTCCTTGGGGGTGGCATACTCTACCCATGCTAGGAATCAAAATCTTAGTTCTTCCTTGTCTCCTTACTATTCCCATCTCTCTTCATCTGATTGGTTACAAAGTCCTCTTGGAAAAACAACTCTTCACTTTTTCCATTCTGCATTAGGTGTCCTGCTTTGAGATAATCTATCAGGTCAGTTCTGTTGCATTATCGGTCTGTTTACTTACCAGTGTTCTGCTCTCCAGGAAGCTCTCTAGAGGTAGCAAGAGCCAAGTCTGACTTGGACATCAATGCATTTTCAAACATTAGCATTGTGCCTAGCACATTGTAGGTCCTCTGTAAATACTTGCTGAATGAACAGATGGTTCAGATAGCGGCACTTTTACTCAAAGTAGGATTCGTTTCTAAAATATCTGATAGATGGCCATCCAGATAGTCTCCTTCAGCATTTTCAATGATAATGAGTTTATTTGGCTTGTGATCCATAAAATCCCTATATATAAATGCCTTCTTCTGAACTGCATGAAAACACAACCAAGGTTGCATATCATTTGTTAGAATAAAATTTAATTGCTTAATTTTTTCTGTGGGATTTTACGTTTCCCTATTTAAATCTTAATTTTGATCCACTATCCCAGCATGTCAGGATATTATTGAACTGTATTCTTTTATTACAGTAATTGTACCACTCAGCTTTGTTTCATATGCACATAGGAATAAATGACATTACTATCTTTATTGAAGAAAGAAAGACAATACTTGCCCTGTTAGCCTGCACTCAAGGGTGATGCTGGTGGATTAGTCAACACTAAGTTTTCTCAACATGTTGCTAATCCATTCAACCAATATTTATTGTGTGTCCTTCATACTAGTCGTTATGTTCACATTTTTTTGAACAACATGGATTTGAACTATGTGGGTCCACTTATCCAAGGAGCTCTTTTGATAATAATGTAAGCATATTTCCCCTGACTTATGGCTTTCTTAATAATATTTTCTTTTCTCTAGTTTACTTTATTGTGATAATGCAGTACATAATACATATAACATCTAAAATATGTGTTCATCGACTATTAATGTTACAGGTAAATCCTCTGGTTAGCAGTAGGCTACTAGTAATTAAGTTTTGGGGGAGTCAAAAGTTATATGTGGATTTTAAACTGTTTGGGGGTGGTTGGTGTCCCTTAACCCGTGCATCGTTCAAGGGTCAACTGTGTAATTATGTCATCATACTGGTCTTACTCCATCTTGTCTATCAGCAGCGTTATGAGGCATTTCTCAGTTATTCCTTAGACATCAAGATATCTGCAGTTCTAGATATTCCTCTGACCTTTCGGTATAGAGGCTTACATAAATAGTAATAACTTAGCAATTATTACTATTATCAGTAATGGTTATTCAGTTCTTACAGTGCACCAGGTACTGTGCTAAGAAGATAATAAGTTTTATAACATCCCCTTTTCCCAATACATCAATGAGGTGGACACCATCATATCCATCTTAAAGTGGAGGACACTTATGTTTAAGAAATACTGTATTTTTTGATCAAAATTACATAGCTGGGAAGTGACAGAGGTATGATCTAAACAGAGACTGCCCTATATCAGTAAGATTTACAGACTGTTATTTACCTTTTCCTCCTTCCTTCCTCCTTTCCTCCCTTCTTTCCTTTTTTCTTTTTTTTTTTTTGACTTTTAAAAATATCTTGAAAACAAAAAAGGAATGTTTTTAATAGACCAGCCCATACTATGAGTAGTATTAAAGGGTATAGTTCTAGAGGTGTACATTGCTGAGACATCACTTTTTTTTTTTTTTTTAAGATTTTATTTATTTATTTGTCAGAGAGAGAGAGGGAGTGAACATAAGCAGGGGGAGCAGAAAGCAGAGGGTGAAGCAGACTCCCTGGTGAACAAGGAGCCCGACGTGGGTCTTGATTCCAGAACTCTGGGATCATGACCTGAGCCAAAGGCAGATGCTTAGCCACCCAGGCATCCTGCTGAGACATTACTCTTATGTGGCATAACTAATGCACCTAATGAAACAGAACCAGTTTAGATTATTCCAAAGGTTCCTTTCAGTCAACATTAGTTTAGATTTGATTAGCTTATATATATATATATATATATATATATATATATATATATATATATAAAATTACAGTAATCACAAAAAATTTAAATATAAAAATGCTTTTTCCTTCTTTGAGAAAAACACTTCATCAAAACTAGGCAGATTGTATTGTGGATTGTGGAGGTCCATGCAGTTGTAGAGCAGTCTGATTTCTTTTCTCTTACACTGGTTTCTAAGGACACCTATATCCTTCCTTTATATTACTGTGATACAATTTGCAAGGTACTTTCAAGCATGTTATAATTTTTATCCTTTTAATGTATGGCTGTTACCAGTATATGAGTTAGTTTTTTCAGTTTTATAGAGGGAAAGAGATAGGGTCACAGATAAGAGTTAAATCATACTGTATTGCATGACAGAGTTGGGGCTTAAACCCAGATTTTCAGATTTCAGTCCTAGCTCTGAGTAACTAACACAAAATTGTTGGGTGACATTCTCTTTAAAAACTGCATGTAAAATACCTCCATTGTATTTTCAATGATGAGAGGTTTTGTGCAGTGAAACATGGTCTGTGACAGTAGTAAAGAGTTGTTTTTTCAACTGCAAGTGAAACCCAACTTTAATATATTCTGGTCTTCCTTTACCTCTGGTGTTTTTCTTGTGGTATTTGTAAATTGCTTTCAGGGAATATCAGAAATCCCTTTTATTATTGTTTCAGCAAATGTCAGAGATCCTTATTATTATTTTTTAATTTGCAGGATTTTGAATGATTTTTTTTGAAACTACCAGGGAAACTGGATCAATCTCAAATCAGGATGTATTCTGACTGAAAGAGTCCAGCTGTACTCTGGGGTGTTAAATTAATTTTTATTGACAAACACTTGCCTGGCATTTAATTGAGATTTAAGTTCGTAAAAACCCTGCCTTGTGGCCTAGAGAACAATTGGACAAAGCAGATGAAGTAGAGAGGAAAGTGTTTTCTCAATCTTCTTTCCGCCTTGGTCAGAACCTAGGTCACCTGCAGAGATAGGGCAGCAGACCCGTCCGGCCACTACATGGTCACCCTTCCCAAGTCAGACACGCGTTATCAGAGGATATCCAAGGCTGTAAGTATCAGTGCAGAGAGTACTGGTTTATAACATATGGGATTTAAAAAATGATTCAAGTATTTAGAGATGGGATTAAATTCCATTTAATAAAAAGAAGTTAGCAATCCTTCACATAGCAATATGATTAGCTTTTAACCTTAGAGAAGTTTTTTTTTTTTAAATACGTATAATGCTTTAGGGTAGCAATTCTGAGATTTCAGAGGGCATGACACATACCTAGAGTCTTTGATATAAGTGCAGGTTCCTGAACCTCATTCCTAGGGAGTCTCTTTCTGTAGGTCTTGATTGGGTGTGGATTTAGCTTTTGCTTGAGTTTTAATTTGAGTGACCTTTAAAAATAGAGTATTTCTAATTCGAAAAGATATAAGCACCCTATGTTTATTGTAGCATTATTTATAATAGCCAAGATATGGAAATAACCTAAACGTGTATCAATAGATGAATGGAAAAAGAAGATGTGGTATATATATATATATATATATATATATATATATATAGCGGAATATTATGCGACCATAAAAGAGGATGAGATCTTGCTATTAGTGACAACATGGATAGACTTAGAGGATATTAGCTGAGTGAAATAAGTCAGACAGTGAAAGACAAATACCATCCGATTTTACTCATACGTAGGATCTAAAAAACAGAACAGATGGATAAACAAACAAAAAGCAGCATCAGTACTACAAACACAGAATAAATGAATGATTGCCAGAGGGAAAGAGTGTGTCAAGCATAGCATAATGTATAAAGATGTTGAGTCACTATGTTATACACCTGAAACTAACGCAACATTGTATGTCAACTATACTAAAATAATTTTTTTTTAAAAAGGTTTATTGGTTGTTTAATAAAGAATCTCCATGGCAATGGGAATTGTCAGGGCTCTATGAGTGCAGAAGTGTTTGTTGAAGTAGACCACGCTCGGGGGCGCTCTTGAAATATGTTTTTGTCTGTGGTTAGTTCCAAATACAGACAGCAGAGGGGGCATGCTTTAGATGACCCAAAGAACCTGTGACCTGATTGTTTTAGTATGCAGTATTCTAGATTGCATTGTTAACTTATTTTCATTTCGACTATTAGAGAAGTATCATTTGTTGAAACAAACTATTTGTTTTAGAAGGGACCATATGATTAGAAGTTTTTATAAGTTAATTATTTGAAGAAAAATATTTTAATTATGTATTTAAATAATTTTGGTTTCTGTTCACATTTTATATTATGATATGAACAGTGGCTCTAGCTAGTATCTCTTATAGGTTGGGTTTTTATTTTTAGTTGTAAGAATTAAGAGTCTGATATGCTAAAGAGTTAGTTGATGGTAAAACTAGAATTGACAGATGTCTCCTACAGATTGTTTGTTGAATAAAGCTCTGTAATATTTTGCCTAAGAATTGAAGATATATGTCATTCAGTCCATATTACATCATTAAAAATTGGAAATGAGTCCCATATCCTAGAACTTTTTTCTCTTTCTTTCTAGACTTTGTGTATATATAGATGCTTTTGTTTATAATTTGATGTTCTTTTTTATATGGCATTTTTTCATACTTGCTTTTATCAATTAATGCTCTATGAGTAACAATAGAATAAATCAACTTGAATTAGGTTAGCAGAAATAGAATGCCTCCTCTGCCTTTACTTTTGTCAAATTATGACCTTTTTTTGAAGGCTGAGACTGTTCTTTTTTATCTCTCCAGTTTCTACTGTGAAACATTGGACAGAATAAGGAGTGTCACCGCTGGTATCAATTCCTAGATACAGGCTATGATAGATAAAAGATGGGTATAGATTCTTTGCTATGCCTCACGTTCCTCTCTTGTCCTTCAGAACCTTGGAGGGATCTGATTCTTTGACTTAGAATATAATGGAGGTGACACTGTGACCGTTCTTGGTCCAAGGCTTTAACAGACTGGCAGCTTCCATTTCTTATTCCCTGGAATGCTGTCTTAGGAAACCTGAGCTTTCTTATGTGAACCTTGTATGACGGTATTGAGACCACTGGAGAGGCCATGTAGAGTCTCTCTGACCAGCAGTCTCATTTAAGCCCATCTAGTTAGCCATCCCTGCCAAGATGCTGGACATGAGAGTGAGGCAGTCTTGGACCCTCCAGACTAGCCCGTCTACCAGCTGAATACCTTGACACCATGCGGAACTGAAGAATTACTTAGCTAATCTGCCTTCCTGTTCCACAAAAGCATGAGATACAATAAAAGCGTTGCTGTTTTAAGTCACTGTATTTGGGGGCAATTTGTTATGCAGCAATAGGATAACCAGAACAAAGGCAGAACTCCTGAAAGCATAGATGGTGGCAACCAGAAGGAACCTTGGAGAACATCTTATTTAACCATCCCCCTTTGTAGGGAAAAACTGCATTCCAGAGAGAGGAAGTGACATTTTCACTTCAGGGTCGTCCAGACCGACAGTTACAGTCACAGTCAGTATTTTAATGTCTTTGCTGCTCTTGCCTCTGGAGGACTCTGTAAGATCATTAATTTTGTACTTCAGAACTGATAAGACCTATAGCTAGCTACAGCTCTGAGATCATCTAAAGAACTACTACCATGACAGAAAGAATTTTTTCAAAGTCAAAAAGGACCTGACCTCAAAACAATATTTGTTCCAGAAATACTCAGCCCAACTATTTTTTATTACTTAACTGCTATGATAAAGAGATACATTCCAGTATAAGTGTATGTTTTACTTAATATTCAAATATAATAAATAACACTAGAAAAATAAGCATGCACACAAATGATAAATGCTCACTTCCTATACAGGCAATCTCAACATTCATGCAATTTATATTTCAAAAATTCATTGGTAACTTCGGAAACTTTGAATGCATTTTTCCATAGGATCGATGATTTTAAAAATTTACTTTAATATATAATGGGCCTAATGTTTATATAATCGACTTATTTATCAGTTTTCTATGGGAAAATGCTTTCCAAATACCGGCTTGGTATCTATGAACCCATCAGTCCCACCTCCCCCTTAATTTATCTTTGTCAGAGGAACTGGATTCTACACTTTCTATGAGCAGTGGGAGTGAACACTTACCTTGCTCTTAGCACCCACTGGTGGCAGATGTCTCCTTATGTCTATGGATGAAGGAAAGAAGGTTCTGGGGCCTCCATGCAGTTGGAGAGTGTGCTCTACTTGGTGATGAGGAGAAGAAAGAGAGTGTGGTTCAGGACTTATTGTTGGTTCAATTTACCAGTTCAGGTCAGCTCCTGCAGTTTTCCCTCCCCTCTTTCTTCCATATATCCTAGAGATTGGTATGTACTTGCTTTCATTTTCATCTTTCTCAACAGCTTCCTCCTTTCAAGGTATTAATTCTTAAACTTACTAGACAACAAAATTAAATCTTTCCATTCTTCTATGTGTTCCTGTTCCTAAGGATGAAACAGTGATTTTCTCTAATTTTCTTTTTTCTTTTCTTTTCTTTTTTTTTTAGAGAAAGAGCACACGTGCACATGAGGTGGGGTGGGGAGGTGGGGTAGAGAGAGAGAATCCCAAACAGGCTCCATGCCCAGTGCAGAGCCTGACATGGGGCTCGATTCCATGACCGTGAGACCACAACCCTGAGACTCTAAAAGCAAGAGTCAGATGCTCAACCGACTGAGCCACCCAGGTGCCCCTACTTAATTTTCTTTTATTTCATTTTCTTTTCTTTTCCTTTCTCTTCTCTTGTCGTCTCTCTTTCCTTCTCTCCCCTCCCCTCCCTTCCTTCCTTCGTTACTTCTTCCCTCCTATCGTCCTTTCTTCTTTCTATCCATCTACTCACCCATCCTTCCATCCTTCCTCTCCACCCATTGTCTTATTTCTCTAAAAATCAACCTAATATCTTTTATGCCTTGGGAATTGTTAGTTAGTATAGTTAATTAAATCCTTCAGTTTATTTTTAAATTCAGGGAAAGTGAGTGACATCTTTACTGCTTATGCAACTAAGCAGACAAGTTGTGGGTACTTCTAGATTGTAAACCTTGGTGGGAAGGACTATAGATAATTTTTCTCTATAATCCCTTTTCACATAATTTTGAAATGCTTAGCAATATTTATTGTGTAAATGAATAAAAAATTAAAATCACAGTTATAACCTCTCTCTATGATTATGCATCAGTACTATGAAAGAGGGTGAAATGCATTGATGAAGATTATTTTAAAAACCAATGAATGTATGCATGCTGTCCGCACTTCTAGCCTGTGTGTTTAATACAAATATGTGATATTTTAGAGTCAGATTTTGCTTTTGGCCTTCTCTGGTATCTGTATTTTTCACTTTCACTAATATTCTGGCAATAGTGTTTGGCTTTCTCATTACAATACCATCAGACAGTGGAGCTTTGTAAAGCCATAGATGTGGTGTAGTTAATTCATTAATAATCAGGGAAACATCTGACATTATTTCTACTCCTTAGTAAGATTAAGTAAATGACGTTTGGGGTGTATTTCGAGGATTAAAGACTAGATCTAGGAAACGTTTTTTTTTTCAGCAGTGTTTTTGATGATGAGTGAACTCTAGTTCTTTACTCAAGCAGAATAATTTGCACTGTGACAGTTCCAGCTTTCCTCAAGATAAGACAAAAATTGTGCTGAAAAGTTCAAGGTAATTTTGTGTTTTATGTTTCCTTGAGCCTGAGTTGAAAGTGTAAAAATAAGATGCCAAAAAGTCCCGACTTAAAGAACATATTATTCCACCAAATGTTATCTTTGTGTATTTATCAGTTTTTTGCTCTAACCATTCTAAACTATTTGCTATTTTTATCGTTTTAGACCAAATGTACTTTAAATAATTCCTCAAGTAATCAAGAAGGAAAATATGCAATGAGAGAGTTCCAAATAGTAATTTTAAGAGAAACTTAGAATAATGTGCAAGGAAACTTTTTATTAAGGATCTTGGTTAATTCTCAGTCCTTTTTTCTTTCTTTCTTTCTTTTTTTTTCCTTTAAAGCTGGCATTTAATCATTTGGGAGGTATTAATTACCTTCTTTATGTTGGGGTTCAGGATTCTTCAGACTTTTGTTGGAGTATAAATTCATTAGAAACTCAATGTTTTGAAAGATGAAACAACACTATTTACTTTACTAAAACTATTAAAGTTATGGATTTTATTATGTGTTACTGTGTCCTATTAGTTTAATCACTCAGGTTTGGGAAAAATTTATTTGTAATCGTGGATGGGGTAGACTACCTATAGCACACTGCCAGCTGGAAGTTATATGTGGGTATCAAACATAGAATGCAGCTTTTGTTTAAATTTTCTGCTCAGCTTATTCTTCTTAAACTCATGATCTTACTCTGTACTATTGCAGTAGTCTCTGAATGCTGTCAGCTGCGCTCCCAGGTCATACCCTTCTTTTCTTGTTGTGTTAGTGCTAGAGCACTCTTTCTAAAAGCCTAAATCCAAACACGACATTCTTCTATGTTAATTCTTGGATGACTGTCCACTACTCACAAAATAGAGCCTAAGCGCTTTGCTGTTGCTTATGAGGCCTTCAGTGATCTGTCTTCTGACAACATTGCCCTTGCCTGCTGTCTCCTCTCTATATCTTGGAGGGAGGACTCGGGATTGTAAAGCCCCTTTATAAAATCTTACAGGCCACGAACCTTTTTTTTTTTAATATCTAATAACACCTCCTCAGTACATGGCTTATATTTCTAACTTCTGAGTATTTCAGGGTTTGCTGGACATATTGGATTGCTTATCATTGTTTTTGCCCTCGGGTTTGACCTCCCTGCATTCTCCTAAGTCATTTACCCCTCTTCCAGCCATTTTATGTTTTCATATATTAAAGTTCATGGTTAAATTTGCTTACTGGTCTCTTGTAGATGACCTTAGTGTTTGTTTTTGTTATTCTTGTTTGGGGAGATTTGAAAAGGAAGAGAGAATGCATTATCTATAGTCTTGAAGCTTTAAATACATTGGAAACACATTTATTAGTTCATTACTCATTTAATTATAATATTAAAAAATATTCTATTAATTTATTTGCCAGAGAGAGAGAGAGCACAAGCAGGGGGAGCAGCAGGCAGAGGGGAAGCAGGCTCCCTGTTGAGCAAGGAGCCCGATGTGGGACCCTGTGGGACCCAGCCCAGGACCCTGGGATCGACTTCAATTCATGACCTGAACTGACGGCACGTGCTTAACCAACTGGGCCACCCAGGAGCCCCTTAATTTGTAATCTTATTCTCTTGAGTAGATATAAATTGTAGTTCACAATATAAAAATATATTAAAATTACTCATTGAGAAGTCTTGCTCCCATTCTTGAATCCATTGGCTCATGGTGTCCCCCCCAATCCCTACAAGGATCCACTTTTATCAATGTCTTTTATATATTGCCCTGTATTCATTTATATAAATATTAATAACTATATATAGTTGGATATGTAGTTATACATAGTTGTGTGTATATATATGTATATACACATATGTCCCATTTATTTTTCTTTTTGGCTTAATTGTTTCTCTGGATATCTTTACATAAAAGTACTTTAAAGGAACAGACTACTATATAACAAAGTGATTTATATCAATTTATGATTTAGAATTGGTTCTTGCACAGTTGCAATGACATTTCTATGAAACTGAAAACTTATCACCAGGAAATACAAATAACTGGGGAATAACAGATCAAGGAGGAATGTAGAGGCAGAGTTGAGATGCTATGAGAGAAGCAGCATGATGCTGAAAGTGAAAAAGAAAAAGAGATGTGGGAATTTAGGACAGCTTTCATAAACTGAGAACTGTTTCCGCAGATGGAAAAAAAAAAAGATCATAGAGCACAATGCTGAACCATATACAAAGCTCTGACAAAGGAAGCAGAGAAGAGAGTTAGTCTTACCATATGCCTCCCAAAGATCTGTAGTAACTAGCAAAGTTTACATCAGAAAGTTCTGTCACTTCCAAAAGAGAATACATCTCTGTACATATATAGAAAAGTTTTGATAGACTTGAGACTACTAAAAGGTTTCTGACTTTTGCCTTATCTATGTATATTCAGCAATGAATATGTATTCAGTGATTCAAAACGAGGATGATGCCTTCAAGGGAATTATTTTCCAAGCATCTATAACTACATATTACAAAAACAATTATGCAAAGACTTTGCTGGTTGGACTTGAGTTAATGATGCCGAATAAATAGTTCCGTCAGGCTTTGTGTATATGTAAATAAGAAAGCTCTACTAAAACACATAATACGGAAAAGTTCAGTGATTTAGAAGAGTCCTACCTGAGTGATCTTATATTTTTAGTTGGAAAATAATACAATCTTATTTTATATTTTAAATTTTAAATAAATGTTTACATTTAAATAATGCATTTAAAGGAACTATTGAATATTATGGGAAACTATGAGGTGTCTGGGTGTCTACGTCAGGTAAGCATCTGCCCTCAGGAGCCCACTGGCCCTGCTCAGCAGGGAGTCTGCTTCTCCCTCTCCCTCTGCCCTTCCCACTGCTCTGGCTCACTCTCTCTCAAATAAATAAATAAAATCTTAAAAAAATTCTTAAAAAAATAAATATTATGGAAAACTAGAAATTGTGTAAAAACAAAAGATAGGGCTAAAACCACAGAACAAAAACTAAAAGCACAATCCCATTGCTTAGAAATAGCTCTTGCTAACATGTTGGGTACCTCATCTTTTTCTAACTTTTTGATGCATCTGAACATAATCTTAAATTTTTGATCAAATACTGTACATTAATCTAAAATTATAAACTTTTAGAAATAAGGGTGCCTATTGTTTTCTTGCTTTACAAATGTAGAGACCGAGACCCAAGTGAATTAAATTACTTGCCAGTACTTGGCCATAATTCTTTATCAAGTGGAAAAGAGGCAAGAATAGAACTCATGTTTTCAAATCTTTCTTCAACGTTGCTGCATCCAGGTCCCCTCTTTAATTTCTCAGATTGTTAGCAGGTTGCTATGTACATGAGTGCCAGACTGAAGACGAAATATTCAGTGAACACAGTGTGCCTAGTGGCTGGTGCCAGCCACCTGCTTGGATCCCAGGTTGGCAGTGCCCAAGAGGCAGGACCTCCAAGTGAGATCTGGCTTGGTCAGCATTGGGTCCCAAAGGCCTCGCTGAGACCAGTAGCCTATGAAACAGAGGCTCTGGGCCAAGCTTATCAAGCATGTAGCCCAGTGGCCCAGAATAATAGATACTGCTTTGGAGAAGGCAGTGGAATCAAGTAGTAGTTTCTGAGGATTAGTGAGGAATGATAGGGAATTAAAGTGTCCTGAGGCCTTTGAAAACCCCTGGCCTTCAGACCAATAACAGGGAAGACTGGAGGATACTAGACCTTCATATATCCAGATTCTCTGAAAATTAACAAAATCACAAGATGGGTGTCACAAGACCCAGTTGGACCTGGGAAGAATTAATAGCCCTTTCTCTTAACTTCTTTTATTGAAGAATGTAAATACTGTTAAGATACCCGGGGCCCAAAGCTCTGCTTGTGGTTATTATTGATGTTGACGTTGGGGAGGAAATAATTATTCTATTTTATTTGTTTGTTTGTTTGTTTGTTTGTTTTGGTGGGGGGAGTAGAGGTAGAGGAAGAGAGAGAATCTTAAGCAGGCTCCACATCTAGCATGGAGCGGATCTCATAACCCTGAGGTCATGACCTGCACCAAAATCAAGAGTCAGACGCTCAACCAACTGGGCTACCCAGGTGCCCCATTTATTTATTTGTTTGTTTGTTTGTTTTTAATTAATTCATTTGTTTGTTTTAGTCCTGAAACATTCCAAGACTTCTGTCACTCTGTAGATACTATCGATGCAATACTTTAGTCAAAACCCTTTATTTCTTGGAGTAGAAGAGACCTCACTGAGATGGAAATGCCAGAATGATCTATCTCCCTGCACGCTCTTTCTCCAACCCTAGTCTTCGAAAGCCTATATTCTACACAGAACACTGGTGGAAAAAGTAATTTTAAGTGCCAATTTATCTCGTTAACCACTGGATTTGAGAGGAACTCTCAGTTAAATACACAGAAATGTCTATATATTATCTCTAATCAGCTTAATATTAGAGCTGAAAGCAATTTCTTAGGGCTGATAGAAATTCATTAGGCCAAATAATTTTACTGGGTTAACAAACTGCATAATTGGTAATAGGAGTACAGCCAAGTATTGCTGTTATTACATATACAGTGGAGCTGTTCACATAATAAATCAAGGGGTAGTTTTGTAGATGTGGATTAGAATAGAACCAGTGCAGCTGTGAATTTAGAGCACTTTTAATAGCAAATAATGGAGATAATATTTTCTTTTCATGTAGTGAAGAATGCGATTATGTCTTGTTTGTGAAATTTTTTAGAAGGTTAAGCTACTCCTACAAAGCAGTAAGTAGTTTCAGCCATATGTTCAGATGAAACTGCCGTAAAAGACACATGTTTAGTGTCTTCATCCCATGCTATGCGGACCTTTAACAAGGTGCTACTACGTGCTGTGTATAGAGCATAAATTAAATGTCATTTGTAGCAGTTTATGATCTCAATAATAGTTTCATTGCTTTCCTCCCCCCTCCAAACTATTGGATTTAGCTTCCTTTGAGTGTGGTAAGGTCATGCAATTTATTTATTTTATTCCAGAATTGATACATCTGAAAGAGGGCAGTCACACTCAGTTCACTGGGAGGCAACATTGTTTCTAGTGGTGGTATTACAGCCCAATAGTTTTGGAACAGCTAACTTGTTCTTGGGAAGTTGATAACCATCTTTTGCGCATTCCTATTGGTGACTGATCTTAATTCCTTGTGACTATCTGATTTTAAGAAAGAGTGAACAGTTGTTTCAAGCCAATTCTAGAGAATGACATGAGCACTAGGAAATCTCTGAAGTTAATGAGTCTCTGAGTTTCTTGCTGGACTCGAACACTTTGGTATTCCCTAGGAAGAATATAAAATTGCTTGTGGACAGGAACATTGTTAAAATAAGGATATAGGATGTCTGAAAACTTCTCTGTGACATTTTCTGTGGAACTGCAAAGTGGAATATTTTAACTGGGATAGTATTTTTTCCAAGGGCAAGGTATTATTATAGCTGTAATTTGAACTAAATACATACTCGTAGGATAGTTTTGTGAAAGCAAAGACAGCAATAACCACAAATCATTATAAATAGCATTTGAGTACAGTTTTATATTCCAGCTCCTGTAAAATGTCTGTAAATGTATGCATTGATTCCAGGAAAGACTTCTATGTGCTTTGATGTGTTCATTCAACAAACAGAGTGTGCTTCTACCTCGTCAGTTTTGTCATGCAACTGATACGTACCTTTAAATGAATGCTATCCCAAAGAAATTTTTGGAATGATTTCTCTGAATTGGGAATTTTAATAAAGGTGTCTGAGAGGTTTAAACAGAAACCATCTTTTTCTCAAAATAGCTTTTCCTGCAGCAAGCTGAATATTCAAAACTCCTGCTTTGACTTTAGAACCATGTTACTTAAAATAGCTTGCAACTCCTCCCATTTATGCCAGAAAATAATGGTCTCTCATTTGTTAATAAGCTGTCAAATGGAAAAAAGGTGGCTGAAAATAAAAACACAAGTTTGTTGTAAACAGTTAAGACTGAAGCTCCTCATGATGAGAGTTACCTGAATAACTTCTGAGACAGTCACTTTTGAAGGATCTCACCCATTTGCTGCATCTATATATTCTGGTATATTTGTCAAACCTGTATCATTATCACATAGTTACTCCTCATCAGTATTTGAACTTGTGGTCAGAAAACGCATGTTCTCCCACAATCACAGTTAAGAATACTGTTCTCTCTCCACCTACATACAGCTCTATAATGATGTCCACATTTGCTTTCTCAAAGTTTCTGCTGTGACCACTGGCAGAAACAGCATAGCAGACCAGATGGTCTGTTGATTTGAGTAGAAAAATTCTTTGGCCTTTATTTAATTCAGTAGTTGTACTCAATCTGCTCAGGAGAGTCTAATGAGAGAACATAAGGATGCTGCTGTGAAGATGAGGTAGGTTGGCAACATTTCTGCATTTCTTGCCTTACCCTTGGCTGGGTATTGTCAGTAGTTTTCTCGTCTTTATAAAACCAGTAAATGGATCATTTAAATAATAAAAGCATTTTTTCACGTGGCATAATATTTTTTTTAAAGTGGCTCAAGGTTTAACTCTTCTTACTGGTAGATAATTTGTGAAGGTTGGAAGCAGATTTATCTGTTAGCAATTGATGAGAAGCTGACCATCTCATGTGGCTTAAGGAATATTTTGGTAACCACTGTGGTTCTAAGGTGGAAGGATCAGAATGAGTAGGAGTGAAGCCCCACACAAATGCTGGGACTGTCTTTGGAACTGGATGTTTCCATCAGAAGTAGCTGTGACAATCACAGCATTTGGGAAGACCCTTGGTGTGCTCACCTCCTTCTCGTGCTATCGACAGGGATTCCAAATCACTCCCCACTGATGCGGTGCTTTTACTTCTGTGAGAAAATTTTTAGGTCAGGGTCAGTTTTCTCTATAATCGTTCGGATATCTAGAATGAAAATTTGCTTTTGAAGATCATCCCAGATGTCACTTTCTGGTCGGTAAGGTTAGCAGACTTCAAATTAGGGAAAATAAAATTAGTCAAGATCTTTGCCTCGAAGTATTTATTAGAGTTTCAACTCATTGACTGTCCAACTGACTCCCTCCCTCTTTCATTCCTTTCTTTTATCGTCAGCAAAATTTTCTGTTCGTTTGTGGTATGAGAGTTGGTAATATAAACAATATTACATTATTGTGTCAATTCCTCATCTTGTGTCAAAAATACCTCATCTTTAAAAATATTGGAGTTAGTATGTTTGGGGAATACAGTGTTCCAGTAAACTGATTTTTTTTTTTTTTAACACTAAAAGAAAACTTTTTTTTTTTTAATGGAGAAAACTGTCTTTAACAGAGTAGTGCACCTGAGAGAATGAATACTCAGCATCATGCCTGAAACAGAAAAGGTGTTCAGCTATATTAACTAAAGAAAGGGGCTCCATTTTTAAGGATATCTTCCCTTAACCCTCAGTCTTTTTTAATAATTTGGCTAGTTATAGCGCTCTAGGTTGAAAGTAATTTTGCTCCCAGAACTTGAAAGATATTAATCCACTGTCACTCAGCATATAGTTTTGTTTTGTTTTGTTTTTTCTAGTTTCGAAGATAAAAAGCTTGTTGCCTATCTGATTCCTGTTTATTTGTAAGTAAGACTTTTTGTTTTGTTTATTTTTATTATTATTTTTTTAATCTTTCTGGAAGCTTTGCAGTTTTCTTTCACTGTTGGGATTATGATATTTCATTAAAATATGTTTAAAAATTGTCTTAAAAATACTGTTTTGCTCTGTATTTGGTAGGCTTATTTAATCTCAAGCCTACAGTCTTATTCAGCTAAGAGAACATTATGTGTTTCATTATTTTCTCTCTTCTGTTTTCCCCTTCTGGGTCCAAATTTTGCCAAGCATTATGTCAGCCTTGTGGTTTTGAGCAAGTTAACCTCTAACATCTTTGATCATCAATTGCATTATTATAAAGTGGAAATTATAATCCCCAGGAGGCCCGTACCCAATATGGTAATTATTCTTTCTCCTTCAGATGGCTGACTCCCCTAAGCTTATCATTTTGATCAAGGCACTTGAATCTAAATATAGACTTCTGGCTCTTAAAGTGATGTCTGGCCTGTTTTTAGCATGAAGGTTATTGAACATGACTCTGGTCTCCCTCAAGGTAGCACTGGCTCATTTCTGAAGGTTTCTTTGAACACTGGAGCATGTGTTATATGGCAAATACAGAGGTCGGCACACAGAGAAGAGTCAAAGTATATATGGAAATGGGAGATAGAATGTTAAATACAAGGTGACCTTAGAGTCTGTCAGAAGGTAGAAGTCTGTAAAAGCAAACAGGGGACCTACAGTATTTCCGTATAAGTTCATCTGATGAATGGCTGCCAGATTAGTCTTCCCAAAAGAACAGCTCTGGTCATGTCGTACTACTTAAAAACCTTCACTGGATTCTATTGCCTATAAAATTAACATCAGACGCTGACACTTAAGATTCAAGTTGTCCAAAAGATTAGTTCCGGGGAAACTTTCTGATCGTATATCCTGCTATACTCTATATATTTCTTCGGTCTAATCAAAATAGATTTCTCTATTTCCCTGATCTAGCCCATGCTGTTATGCTCTCTTGTTGAGTGTGGTCCTCCCTGCCACCTGTTTATTCCAGTGAAGTCCTTCTCTTTTAAGGTTCAGCTCCACAGCCTCTTCCTTTACAAAGCGTCCTCCAGTCTCTGTGGCCCAATGCACGTGATTCGTGCATCCCGTGTAGCACCTAACACACTGCATTGAGGTGATTTTAGGTGGGAGCTATGTCATACTCACCTATGATCTGCCAAGGTCTAACAGTGCTGGCTTTGTAATTTGGCTCAGGAAATATGGTTGAATGAGTAAGTGAATGGATGCATTACCATCATGGTGCACTGTAATGTTTTACATGGAGCAAAGTAAATGTGGAGTGCTTTGTTTATTTTAGTGGAGCTGACTAATGACCACATTGTGCTCAGTTGACAATTTGGATTAGAAGTTTTTATATTTTCTATATGACCACTTCTTGATTTTTATCAGTAGCTGTAAGCGCTTTGCTAATGGAACAGGAATACCGTCAGGTATTTTGGACATACTTAGCTTTTAGTCCTGTACTTTAAAGAGCTTATATGAAGAAAAATGAAAATCAAATACAATACAGCCGTGACTGAAAATATTGTGCATTTTAATGAAATTTCTTATATCATTGAACTGGCCTGTGGAAATAGTTTGAAAAGAAACTGACTTTTACTTGGGATTGAGGGTAATAAATCTGTTGAGAGTTAAGGTCTCTTTCAAAATGCATTCTCTCTTCTGCTTCTTTCCCACTGATGAAATTGAAGATAGTGAAATATCTTATTCTTTAAGTTGTAGTTTTCCCTATAAGGAAGTGTGTAACTTTTATAAAGGTATTAGCAGTTTCTTGATGAATATGAAGAAGAGGAATAGGCAAGACATTATAATGGCAGTTTGTTAGGTGTGATTTATATGTGGGAGAAGAGCAGCTTTAATTTTGTGTCTTCAGTCATCAGGGTGACATTGATTTGTGGCAAGTCAATGTATTCCTTTGTATTTTTGCAGTAATGATAAGGGAAAAATACTTAAGTCTCCTGAAAAGGACTTTTAAATTGTAGGGATTGAATCCTTGTCATCTCTCTGACAAATAGACAAATCTTATAGTTTCTTTCAGAAAGTGAGTGTTTTCAAGCTTGTACTAATGTTTTTCCAACCCTTATAAATGGAAAAATACTTAAAGTCCATTTTAAAAAATGTATTGCGCAGATAGGGATAGATGCTCTGAGAGTTGGTTGAGGACAAGCAATGAAAACTCAAGTCTTCTAACATAACACCAACAATGTTAACAACATATAATGATACTAGCAGCTAATATGTACAATTCATATTATTTCCATGTACTATCACTATAAGAAGACTTGAACGTGGAAAGTTAAGAACCTTACTTGAGTTCACATCATCATTAAGAGGGTTCAGATCCAGGTTATCTCCATATAACCCAAAGATGTAGTAACCTGTGGTTTCACCTTTCCTTGTTGATTAATTGATTGAAGATCTAATTGGTTTCATCAAACAATTCATGAATCAGGCAGCATCACGTCTACTAAGGAGAGGTGGTTTCACTCTTTCAACAAAGCTTTTGAGTAGATACAAATTCTCTAAGAAAATTAGGATTAATTTTAAACCTGACATCACAACATTAGTATTAGTTCTGGTCTTCTAAATGTTATTTCATTTTATTGCAGAACATATCTATGTCACAATCATAAAAATAAAATAAAACTCTTTATTATTGGGCCAAATAAAAATTTCCTATTTAAAATAAAAAGATGATGGAAATTGAAATTGGGTTAAGCCTTTTGTAGTTTATAAATAGAGTTAAATGTAATCCATTCTAAACTGTGGATGTTAACACAGAATTTGATTTAATGCCGAAGTGCAAATGAGGTCAACTAATTTTGTTAGATTCACAGGGAGACAAAACAAGTATGATTTCTAGCACCAATAGAGGAGACACCTTCAAATAAGAAAAACTACTTCATTAAGATTACCTAGTGTATTTTTATGATTAGAAAGTCTATGAAGGAATTATTTCAACTTTAATGTAAAAATGAGTACAATGTTTTACAACTGCAAATGATTTATTGTATAATCTTTCACTATTTTCCAACCTATTTTATATTACTTATTATTCCTTTTCTGCCTTCTTGTGGACTAATCAAGTATTTTTAAACTATTTAACTATTTCACTCTATTATCTTATAGTTTTATACTATTTTACTCTTCCTTGGTACTGTCCTTGACTTTATAACATGTATCTTTGACTTTACCCAGAGGGTCCTGTCACCACAACTCAGATCACTTAGTTCTGTTATTGTCCTTTCATCCTTTATGTGAATGTCATCATATATTTTAATTATACATATATTTTAAATTTCATAAAATGTTGATATGTTCATTGATATGTTCATTCAAAATTCACTTTGAATTACCAATATATTTACCTTTTCCATTGCTCTTCCTTATATTCTGCAATTAAGAAAAATCTGGAATCAATTTCTTTTTGCCTGAAAAATTCCCTTTAATGTTTATTTTCATGCTATTCTGCCAATAGCAAATTAACTCTGTTTTTCTTTGCCCAGAAATGTCTTTATTTTGAAGGGTATTTTTACTGCGTATTAACTTCTGGCATTATTTTCTATTAACATTTCATAGATGTCTTTTCATTGTCTTCTGACTCCTATCATTTTTGTTAAGAAGTTAGCTGCTAGTCTTATCACTGGATTTTCAAAGATCCTGCCCTCCTCCATCCCAGGCTGCTTTTAAGATTTTCCCTTATCTTTCCTTGAGCATAATTATTGTTTTCAGATATTTATCTGCTTAACATGCGTAGTGCTTCTTAATTCTTTGACTGGATGGCTTTCCTCAGTTTTACAGTGTCTTGACCAAATGAAGAAAGTTCTTCAAATATTATTTTTCTGGTTCTTTCTCAGCTGCCATAATGACACTTTTTTCTTGCCTCATACATACTTTACATATACATATGTTATTTTTTCCCTTCTACTCTGTTCTTCTTATATCAGTCTGAATGTTTTTACTGAGATATTCCAGTTCACTAATCGTTTTTGCTATATCCTGCCTGCTATTAAGGCCATTTTGAGTTTTTAATTCCATTTTTGTCCTTTTCAATAATATTTTTAAAATATCCATACTTTAAAATAATTTAAAATGTTTTAAAATATCTATTTCATTCATTTTTATAGATTTCAGCTCGTTTATGAATTCTACATTTGTCTTCTATGTTGTTGAACCCAGTAGTTGCAATTATTTTGAAGTCTATATCTGCTAATTTCAATATCTAGATCTTTTTCCATGGTCTGTTTCCCTCCTGCCCCATCGTGCCTCCGTTACTTTGGATGCCAGTAGATTTCTTATCAAATGTTGGACATTGTGTGTGGATAATTGAAGCCAGATAAATAGACGAAGTCACATTCTCCCTGAGGATATTTTTTTCTATTCTGTGATCTGATGGATAACCTCAATCCATTCATGAAAGTAGCTCATATGACCAAAGATAACTGCTATGAAGAGGAAATAGTGGATGGTATAGTTTAATGATAAAAGATTTAATGGTAGGCAAATTTAGAAAGACGAAGTGAGATCTGTCTAAAAAAAGAGCAATGAGGAACAAGAAGACTTCTGCCCACCTGTGGGTCCAGGGCCATTAGGTATGGAACAGTGATCTTTGATAATCAGGGTTCAGTTAGAATGAAGGGGATGTTGAGAGAAGTGGTTGAATTTTGTGGGATTTTGTTCATGATTGACTGGGAGATCCAGGGGTATAGTAAAGGATTTCAGTAGTTGGGGAAGTGTGGGTGATGAGGTGAGAGATGGTGATGTACATACCCTAAGCAGAGAATGTGGGGCCCAAGAATGGATGACCTAGGAGTTCTGGGCCTGGAGTGACCGACATGAACAGGGAAAGGGCATAAAGAGATTAGTTTTGAGGGACTCAGATAGATAATCAGGGTGAAACTATAAGGAGGGACAGTCTTTCTATAAGTATTCAAAATTCTGTGTTCTCCTGTTAGCTATTCCAATGACCATGGGAAAGGGGAAGTGAGTAGTCATGGACATCAGAAGCTTCCACTTCATTCCTAGAGAGTGTTATAAGAGATAAAAATCAATAGATTGATTTCGAAGATATTTAGGCAGTAAGATTAGCAGGACGTTGTGAAAAAATGGGTATAAGATCTGAAAAGTGGGGCATATCATAATTACTATGAAATGTCTGGCTTATGCACCTGGATGGATGGTGATGCCATTCACTGAGCCGAAGAAAACACTGGAAGAGGACCAGGTTTGAGTGGTAGACAATGATATCATGAGTTTGATTTGGATTTTTTTTGAGTTCAAGGTGCATTTGAGTCATTCAAATGGGGATATCACATAGCCAATTAAATATAGGGGTATACTGCTTCACACAGAGATATCTGAGCAAGAGATGTAAGTTAGTATCTACCTATAGTGTGGTAATTGAAATCTTTGGTTTGAATTAGCAGCCCAAAGTGGAGTCAATAGGGAGTGGTCAGCCAAAACTGTCCACATTATACTGAAGGGTAAATAGAATGCGGGATGAAAAATGTCCGTATTCCTTAGCGGCAAGGGGATCATTGGTGACAGGGTGGATTAAGACCTTCAGAATAGAGCACTTAGATTAGCTTTGGAGAAGTTTGTTGGTAAAAGAAAAGATAGATGTTTTAGGTGGAGGGAAACTTCAGCATTCTTTGTTTTCAGATCTCGGGGCTTCAGTATGCTTAAAAGCCAATTTGAGGAATTTGGATGAGAAAAGCTAAATACTGGAAGAGAAAGGAGAATATAAAGTAAGGCTCCTAAGAAGCTGGGAGGGAAAAAGGGATGTATTACTTTCCTATTATTTAGGAATACTACTCAACAAATTTAGTAGCTTCAAACAACATGTATTTATTCCCTTACAATTTCAGAACTCTGAAGCCTAGGTGTCAGCCATCTTTCTAATGGTTCCATTTCCTTGCCTTTTCTAGTGTCAAAGGCCACCTGCTTTCCTTGGCTCTTGGTCCCACCTCATTCTGACCCCTGCTTCTGCATTTATATCTCTTTCACTTTCTCTCTGCTTCCACTGGTACATAGCTTTCCCTGATTCTCACCCTGCTGCTCCCCTCTTATAAGGACCCTTATGAATACTTAGGAGCCACCTGGATAACTCAGGATAATCTTCCCTTAATCAAGATCTTTAACTTAATCACATCTGTGAAACTCCTTTTATCGTGTGAGATAACATATACACAGCTTCCAGGGATTAGACTGTGGACTTTTTTGGTGGTGGTAAGGAGCATTACTCAGCACACCACAGGAGACAAAAGAATGGTCTTTAGAAGGCAGAAGGGAACAATTTCTAATTTAATTAGAAAGACAGAAGGTAGAACATGCGCAAGATAGAGGTGGTATGTGTATCTGGTAAAGGAAATATATTTTATGGCTGCTATTCACTATTCGCTCTTTAAAATCAAGCTTGTGCTTTCACTTGCTTGAGGGAAGAGGGCACAGACAGGAGATCTGTACCAGAAGAAAGTACCACCCTAAAAACTAGAGCACTCCTTCATGTAGCTAATAGTTAATAACCCAGTGGGCACAGAGATACAAAGATACCAACACACAGTGGTTATTATTTTTCTGTAGTTGGAGGTTTCTAAGGTGTGCTGAATGATCATTTGGCCAGAAGAGTTTAGAAAAAATTTCTGGGTACTAAGTTATACAAGGTGACTTCATAGACAGTTCTAATATTCGCTGATTGTGTAAGTAATCTGCACTTCTTAAAACAATATATTTTAAAGAAATGGGTAATATATCATAAAACGGATTAAATGTCAATATCAGAGATGACTGCTCAAAAGTGAAGAATATCTTTCAATAATCACTCTCAACGTGAA
>CM052810.1:114136424-114387268 GCA_028533885.1 Nasua narica | reverse complement strand
GAGCCTGGTGGTGGGTATTGAGAGGGACACGTACTGCATGGAGCACTGGGTGTGGTGCATGAACAATCAATCTTGTAACACTGAAAGATTAAAATAAACAAATTTGGGGAGAAAAAAAAAAGTGAAGAATAATGATTCTTAAGGAGCCATTGACCATATTTGAGTAGTTGGATATCCTGGCACACTACTTTGATTAAGTACGTGACCTTTAACTTGAGTAGTCTTAACAGCTTTTTATATTTTAATTTTATAGAATAGTAACTAATATAAAATTATAAAAATAAATACATTGAAAATAACCACTTCATGATTATCTCTCTCCTCCATTTCACTTTCCTCTCATGATCAGATTGTTAAAAATTTTTATGAATTCATCTAGGTCTTTTTCAATGCACTTACTTACACTTACACTTTCTTAATGTGCATATATAAAAGTACAGATGTTTTCTTTGTTTTTACACAAATGGGGTGATACTAAGTTACTGTTCTGTAATTTAAAAATTTCAACAATATGGTTTTGCAATCTTTTTTGTTAATTTATACCTTAGTGCTATCAATTGTATTCCATAGTTTAAATGTAATATATTTTATTAATTTGCAACCATTTTCAGTATGTCAGTTGCTTCTAATTTTTTTTCTGGTAAACAATACAGTGAACATTTCTCCAGATGCCTTCATAAATATTTAAGCTACTTTGTTGGTAGAGAACAAGGAAGGGAGTAGTTATTTCAAAGGGTGTGGCTTCTTAAGAACTTTTTTTAAAGATTTTACTTATTTGAGAGAGAGAGAACACACAAGAGAGAGCATGAACAGGGGGAGGGGCAAAGGGAGCGGGAGAAACAGACTCCCTGCTGAACAAGGAGCCCAACGGAGGACTCAGTGGGGGGCTGGGACCATGATCTGAGCCTATGGCAGACGCCTAACTGGCTGAGCCACACATGCACCCCTGGCTTATTAGGGTTTTTATAGATGCTGCTGAATTTCCTTCCTTAAAGTTTGTTGCCTTTTGTTCTCCTTTCATCAGTGCTTGAGAGTATCACTCTTCCTAACACTGGTGCCGCACTTGACATTATCCATCTTAAATTTTTGCCCAATTCTGAAAAAATACCTTATTTTAATTTGCGTCTCACTTATTACTAGGAATATCTTTTCAAGTTTTTCTATTCCGTGGTATAATATGTTTATGAATTGTATGTCCATTTCTGCCCTTTGTTCATTTTGAGGAGAGGTTTTTTTTTTCTATTAATTTTTAAGAACTCTTTATATATTCTGGATATTAGTCCTCTCTTAAGTATGTTGCACATACTTACTCTCAATCTGTGCCTTGCATTTGAGTTTTATGTATGGAGTCTTTTATACTATAGACATTGCAAATATTTATGAGTTAAATGTGTTGACTTTGTTTATGGCTTATAGGGCTTACTTAGTAAGGCTTTTCCCACCACTCGATTGTTAAACCATTTTTTTGGTTCTTTCTTCCAACATGTTTATAAATTAGTTAATTTTTAGAAATTTCTCTTTAGCGTTCTAATTTTGGAGTCCATTTTAGTATAAGATGTTACCTAAAGAATCTGTATCCTTAGTTTACTCAGATGGGTACAGTCAATTTATTTTGATTATCCCATCCTTTCTCCATTGTTTTTTAATGCCAACTTTTGCATACACATACCTTTTTGAAAAAGTGAGTGACAGTAGCTTTATATTAGGTATATCAGGTATGGAAAGACACTCCTCACTGATCTTGTTCTTCTAATTTTCTTGGCTACAATTGCACATTTTCTTTACTCTGAAACAGTTGAATAGCACAGAAATTATCTGTTCATGAAAGGTTACACAGAATTTATCTGTGAAACAAGCTATCTGGAACTGGCCCACCTTTTTGGGTGGTAGCTCCTTGACAACTTTCTTCTATGGTAATTGATGTCTTTGAATTTTATGTTTGTTTGTTTTCTTGGATTCACTATATGTAAATTATATTGTCCTAAAGAATTGAGTCATTTCATCCATGTTTTATTTGCATAAAATTGGAGGAAGTAGTTTCTTAATATTCTTTTAATTGTTTCTTCATTTCTTTGGTATTATTTTTTCTTTTCTATATTGGTACTTTGTTTATTATCTCCTGGATTTGTTTCCCCAACTGTCTATTTTATTTTTGTCCCCAGAGAACAGATCTTATTTATTAGTTCTACCATTTTGCTTTTTTTCAAGTTTTAATTTCTACTTCTGCCTTAGTTAGTTTATTCCTTCTGCTTTGCTCAGGTTTAATTTCATGATATTTTCTAATTTTTAGATGCTAATGAATTTGTTTCCATCTTATTTATTAATAGATATGTTGTTTAAGGCTGTAAATTATAATATGAGAACTGTTTTAGGAGTATTAGATGTGATTTATAGTGTTTTCATTATATTCATTTTTATTATTACATTGTCTGCAATTTCAACTTTTGTTTTTTCTTTGATGGAAGAGTTACATGAAGAGTCTTAAAATTTTTAGATGCTTACCCCAGATTTGGTAGTAATTTTCATTTTGTTGTATTGTGATCAGAATTAGAATTTTGAGGAGTTTTATCTGTGACCTAGAACATGACCAAATTTTTATTGTTTAAATCACTTTCTTAAAGAGAGGTTGTCTCTGATGTAAACTGAAATTCAATGTAGTAGTTAAATATTTTATTAACCATATTAGCCTACTTATATTTTTTATATTTTTATTTATTTATTTTATATTTTTTATATTTATAGGTATTTTTTAGTGTGCTTCTTCTTCGAGGTTCCTGGCTGTTTCAGTTGGCTGAGCCTGTGATTCTTGGTCTCAGGGTCTTGAGTTCAAGTCCCATGTTGGGTGTGGAGCCTACTTAAAAAAAAAATCTGCTTGTTCTTCATAGTTGGAGAGAGTCGGTTAATAATGTTTCTATCTGATTTTCCTTATATCTCATATAATATGTGCTTTACACATGTGTGTTATATGACACCTAGGTATTCATAGTCACCATATATTTATTGTGATTCACATCATTCAGCATTATAAAATTTTCTTCATTGCTTGTTTATGCTCTTTTGTCCTGAGTTCAGTCTTGCCTAGTTTGACCACTGCATTTTTTCCTGCCTTCCCTCCCTATCGGCTTCTCTGTTCTTTCTCCACCCCTCCTTCCCTCCTTTTTACCCCCTTCTCACCACCCATTCTTTTGTTTTCAAACTTTCTCACTTAGTTATAGTGATCTCTTTCCCACAGAATAGACTGGAATCTGCTTTATAATTCAAATGTGGAGATTTTTTTTTCCTTTCAGTAAGTAAGTTTCGTTCTCTTAAATACTGAGAGACCATAAAAGTTTGATATGAATACTGTTCTTTTATTTTATATTATATTTCTTATAGGTCTTAGAAAAGAATTCACAATGTAGTTTGCCTTTTTAGCTTTGTGTTCTTTTAATTAGAAAGTTTTATGTTTCTGTTGTCATGACTACTACAATACAAAAAAAACCTTAATCGTCTTATTTATTTAAAGATTATTTATTAATCTCCTTTAAGGAGCAATAATAAAATTAATATCTTTCCTCTTGATTCTCCCTTTTCTACTAGCTGATTTTAGTACTGTAAAATAATTTACTTAAATTCTTTTGTGATTTATCAATTTTGAATAATATCTTTTGATCTGAGTAACGTTCTGTGTTTTTCTTCCTTCGGCTTTCATCTTTTTTTGTATGTTTTATCATTAATGCACTGTTAAGGCTTATACTACTTATATTTTAGTATAGCAACATAATGACATAGTCCATTAGTCCCATAAGTAGTTTTGGCATTCATTATAGTCCTTTTACTCTGATTTTCTCAGCCATCTATTGGATGACTACAATTTATCTTCTAGTAAATTCCTCAAGAAGATCCCATGGGAACAAGATTTTATGTGTTTGCATATGTTCAAAACTTTTGAACTTTGACTGTTGCCTTTATAATTAATGAGTTTGGCTAGATTTTAAAATCTCATTTATATTTCTTTCCTCAAGAATTTCATGGGCATTCCTCTATCCAGTGGTGTAACCAGAGGCAGTGAGGTCCACCTAAACCTGTGGTTGGGTGGTGTTGTGCAGAAATACTGCAACTGATGGATTCACCCCTTAAAGCTACTGGAGCTTTATTTATTTATTTTTTTAAGATTTTATTTATTTATTTGACAGAGAGAAAGAGATATCACAAGTAGGCAGAGATGCAGGCAGAGAGAGGGGGAAGCAGGCTCCCTGCTGAGCAGGGAGCCCCCGATACTGGACTCAATCCTGGGACTTCAGGATCACGACCTGAGCCGAAGACAGTGGCTCAACCAAGTTGAGTCACTAAGTTATTTTGAAGACCAGTAACTTAACTTAGGTAACTTAGTGTTGACTCTTAAAATGAATTTCTCTAAGAAAGTGTGCCTTTTCAATAGGTATTTTATTGCAAAAAAACTTTTTTTTTAAGATTTTATTTTTGTGAGAGAGAGAGAGAGAGAGAAAGAAAGAGCAAAGGGAGGGTAGGGGGAGAGGCAGAGGGAAGAGCAGATTCCCTGCTGAGCAGGGAGCCAAACGTGGGGCTAGATCCCAGGATCCTGAGATCATGACCTGAGCTGAAAGCAGACACTTAACTGACTGAGCCTCCCAGGTGCCTCTCAAAATTTTTCTTATATTTTTATCTTAATACATGTATTCTTTTCCGTTATTTTGATTTTTGTCTGTGGAGATTCCAGTTACAGGTGTAGAGATCTCCTTAACTCTGTCTCTGTTTTAAAAGCTTCTTAAATTTAAAACAATTTTTCTTCTCTCTTTGGCTGCTTTTCTCATATCTGTCATTTGTTTACCTTAACTCTGATTTCAAGTGATTTCGATACAGCAATTAAGTCTCTTGAGCTCTGCCAGCTGATGTTTCATTTCCTACTGTCTTGTTGTTTCTTTTGTATTACTTTTTAATTTTCTGGGTGAACACATGATTTTCTTTCATTAATTCTTTTTTATTCTTGGTTTAATGTACGGTCTTACATTTTATCCAGTCTTGGCAGAACTTTTCTTCCAAGTAGTTGTCTCCCACCATTTGTTTCTCCTATTCCTTTATTCCTTTCTCTCCATTGTTAGTATGTTTGTATAGATTCAGTGATGGTTCCATTTTATTATTTATCTTCAAGGCGGGGGAAGGTTCTTGGGATGTATTTATGAGAGTTTCATGAAGAAGAAAGTCAAAGTCCAAGTACTAAATTAAGAAGCCTTTTCATTTTTGTGTTTGAATTTTTTTTTTTATTCTTCTGTGTTAATGGGGATGGGAAAGTGTGAAGTTTTCTTAATGTATTGACTTCCTACTGCTACAGAGGTATCATGTTCCTTGCAAAGACAGATTTCTGACTTCCTTGGGTTTTTATTATTTTTTTCTTTGCCTTCTTATTTTATTTTATTTTTTTATTTTTTAAACATTTTATTTGTTTATTTGAGAGTGAGAGAGGGTGAGAGCACAAGAGGGGGAAGAGTCTGAGGGAGAAGCAGACTCCTCGCTGAGCAGGGAGTCTGATGTGGGTCTCGATCCTAAGACCCCGTGGTCTTGACCTGAGCTGAAGGCAGATGCCTAACTGACTGAATCACCCAGGCGCCCCTTCTCTGCCCTTTTTTTTTTAAGTCTTTATTTATTTGATTTTTAAGTGATCTCTACGCCCAATGTGGGGCTCAAACTCACGACCCCAAGATCAAGAGTTACACACTCTACCAACTGAACCAGTCAGGTGCCCCTAGTTTTTATTCTTTTTTTTTGAGGATTTTTGTGCTTAATGTTCTTGGAGGATTTTAATGAGAAATGGGATTATATTTTGTTACCAGTCTGATTCTGAAGTGTTAGGAATTTTATCTTTTCTCTTTGAAGTCGACCCATTTGCCACTATTTGTCTAGCAGGATTCTTTTTTCATTCAAATTACTAAGCCATCTGTGGGTGTTTTTAGTTTAATGGTTTGCAACTTACCTTGGCTCAGAGATCTTCTCTTCTGCCTTTTCTTTCTTATTTCTTTTACTTTATTTTTTTTATTCTTTCCATGACTCATATTTTATGTGTTGTTCTTTCTGGATTGTTCTTCCATCTTTTTTCTTTCTTTCTTTCTTTTTTCTTCATTTCCTTGACCTTTATGTTATGGAAGAACTTCTTTCATCTTTATCTTCCATGCCACTTATTAGCTTTTAGTTTTATTATAATAATATATTATTATATTTCCATACATTTATAATATCAAAGAATGGTCTGTGGTTCTTTGATCACTCCTGTTACATGGCATTGTATTTTATCAATGCCGTAGCACCTTGAATCTTCACCTGATCTCAGGGGTCCAATTAGACATTTTAATATTCTAACTTTCTTCTGAATTATCTCTGATATTATGGGAGGGGGTTTATTTTTTGTTCATATTTATATCCTTTGTCCTGTTGTTTGTTTTCTTCAAATGTTTAGTAATCCTTAGTTGTCTATTTATTTATGCAGAAGTACTTATTTAGATTTCTTTCCCTTTTTTTGGTCTTTTTGGGGAAATTTTCTGCCTCAAATGCAGAATGCCTCAGCTTCTGCATTCCTTTACTCTTAAGGAATGATATTTATAATAAGCTTCTATTTTTTTTAGAAAAATATACTCTAGGGGTGCCTGGGTGGCTCAGTCATTAAGCATCTGCCTTTGGCTCAGGTCATGATCCCAGGGTCCTGGGATCAAGTCCCACATCGGGCTCCTTGCTCCCTGGGGTGCCTGCTTCTCCCTCTCCCACTCCCCCTGCTTGTGTTCCTGCTCTTGCTGTCTCTCTGTCAAATAAATGAATATAATATATATATATATATATATATATATATATATATATATATAAACACACACACACTTTAAACTTTCTTTTAATCTACTCACAACATCATTTCTCTTAACATAAATTCCTGCTATAATTGCATGTATTCTTATCAGTCTAATCCCAGTGACTGTTTAGCTTCTAGAAATTATTTTAGTGCATGGTCGACTGAAGTACATTCCTTATATCCCAGCACAGTTAAAAAAGAGAAATGATTTCTTCTTTCTTACCAAGGAAATTACTTCTTTTTTTCTCTGCTCCTCTTTCTTCTTGTTGTTGTCAGTTTAAGGTTTTGGGAGCATGAAGAAAGGTAGGTGCTTGTTTTCTTCTGTCTGTTCTCTTCATCTTATCTCTCCAAAATTTCAGAGACTATTTTTCTTAAGAAAACCTTAAAGTATATGAAATATGAAGAGTGTAGGCAAGGTGTTTATCTTTTTATAGTCTATACTTATATAACTTATGTTGTAAGCTCATATATAGGAAAAATTAATGACTTTTGTATGTATTTGGCTACTTGATCCTGCTGTTTCTATCTCCTTATTATCTTTGAAATTTTGACTTCTTTCTAATCTGATAATTTCCATTTCTCTCTTGGACTCATTTAGGTCCTTCCAACTGTTTTCCTTCCTTTTAGTTACCAGTCTCAGAAACAACAGACTTCATCTTCCACACTGAGATAAAATTCACATCTTATCAAATATTGTTCCCTTTAAGGATGAGAGTCAGGGGCACCTGGGTGGCTCAGTGGGTTAAAAACCTCTGCTTTCAGCTCAGGTCATGATCTCAGGGTCCTGGAATCAAGCCCCACATTGGACTCTCTGCTCAGCAGGGAGCCTGCTTCCCCCTCTCCCTCTGCCTGACTCTCTGCCTACTTGTGATCTCTCTCTCTCTGTCAAATAAATAAATAAAATCTTTAAAAAAAAAAAAAGGATGAGAGTCAAACTGCTCAGTGTGGCATAGAATGACCATTCTTTTTTTTTTTTAACATTTTATTTATTTATTTGACAGAGAGAGATCACAAGTAGGCAGAGAGGCAGGCAGAGAGAGAGGAGAAAGCAGGCTCCCTGCTGAGCAGAGAGCCCAATGTGGGGCTCGATCCCAGGACCCTGAGATCACAACCTGAGCCAAAAGCAGAGGTTTTAACCCACTGAGCCACCCAGGCGCCCCTAGAATGACCATTCTTGATTGGCTCTTCCCTCCATGTTTTCCCAGATTCATCTTTATATTGTTGTTTTCTTTACCTGGAAATACCTTCATTCTCTTTTTTTTAAAAAAAGATTTACTTATTTATTTTAGAGCAAGAGAGAGCAAGAGATAGACAGCATGTGCACAGTGGGGGAGAGAGGGGCAGAGGGAGAGACTCTCAAGCAGAGTCCCTGCTGAGTGTGGAGCCTGATGTGGGGCTTGATCTCACAATCCTCATGACCCTCTAAGCTGAAATCAAGAGTCAGTTGCATAACCAACTGATCCACCCAGGGCCCCCAGAATTATCTTCATTCTTGAATCTTTTTTTCACTAGCAAACTTGTTTACTCTCTCTTGGTGAAGTTAGCTCTTTTTCTTTTACCATTCCAGCACTTTATTTATGCTGATATACAGAACTTAACACTTTGTTGTAATTATTTTTAAGTATCCATCTGTCCTTCTGTAGATAGTAGTTCCTTGGTAGGCAGGTGTAATGGTTCAAGAAATCTATGTCAGGTGTAGAATACATAGGCACTTTCAAATACTTGAATGAACTGTGGATTGGTAATATTTACCATCACTAAGGCTTATAAGTCATTCAGTAATTTCTTTGAAAGAAGAAATTTTCTTTTAGACTTTGCATCACTGAAAAAAAACATAGCCATTCCTGACAGAAGGAAATAGCTGTCAAAGTGGAGGCAGAAATAGGAGAGAGGGAGATCAGTTCTGGCTCATCAAGTGAGAAGCCTGATGCCATGTCACACACATAGGGAAGAAAAGCACCTTAGTGTGAGCTGGTAGAACTACAGGTACTGAGTTTATGTCTAAAGATCTGGACTGTTAATTGTTATAATAAAATATTTCAAGATTTTTCTTAAATCAGTGTTTTTAGGACAACGGTTAAATTTAGTGTTTACATTACTGGCACTAGTAGAACTATGTCAGATAGCAAAAGAATGTCCAAATGCTCTTGTGAAGAAGACTGTGTGCTTTTGTTCAGAATAAATCATAAGGCGAGCAATTGTTAAGACCAGAAAGGAGGCTTGTCTGCTATGTAACTGGAGCGACTAGTCTTTCCACAATGATTGTGAGTGAGCATAATGCCTACTGTGTACAGAAAGCACTCTGCTAGGTATTCTGGGAGCAGGAGAGGAAATAAGAGACTGGGTCCCACCCTTATGGACTGTATTTTCATTAGGCAGAAAACTAGGGCCTACGGAAGGATTTATTAGCTGCCAAAACAATGTATTAGTATGTACCGAGCAAGACATGAGCAATAGAAAAGTTTAAATTTTAAAAATGTGCAAAATAAAGGATGGTATAATCTAGATGATGGAATGACGTCCTTCTTTTCCACCCGTCAATTCTAAGGTAGACTTGTACCCCTCCCCTGCCGCCAAAAAAAAAGGGGAGATGTTTGAAGGAAGCATGATCAATGACACTTTCAGAAGAGGTGTGCCTTGTCTTGGGCCTTGAAAGATTAGTGGGGTTTAGCGAGTGAACATTAGAAATAAAGAGGTGGACATATGGAATGTGCCTTTGGGATCTATAAGAAGCTTTTGCTGATGTTCTTATATAAGGGAAGAGGTTTGAAAGTCCGGCTTGGAACCTAGAGGTTGGTTGGTGCCTATGTAACATTGTCTTTTGCCCGGATCCTATCTGGTACGCTACTTCGACTAATTGTTTACACATCTTCATGGGTCAGCTCCTTTGGCAAACAGGAATCAGGAGCTATCAACTTTGAATTCGCTATAGCAGATAGCATAGGACTTTACACATAGTGGGGCCCTCAATACGTATTTATTGAATTAGGAGAACTAACAAATGCTTAAGTACCTCAGAAACAGCACCCTATGATAATATTTTATGCTAATAGTATGTCAAATTCTATAGTACAAGGTGGGAGAGAATATTGTAGAGTAGAATAGTGGGATGTTGTGGAGAGGAATGAATCTGATTTTCACCGTGGCTCATTAACTTATGCACTTGGTGAACCTGGGCAAGTTCTTTTGCAATATGTACTTGTATCTGAGACCATTTCTTAGCTGCCTGTTCTTCTGGCCTTTGCTCCTTCATCTACTGAAGAGTGAGTGCCTCCCTCATAGTGTTGTAAGGATTCAGTGAAAACTAGCTCAGTGCCTGGCTCATAGTGGGTGCTCACATAACTACCATTAATAATCATAATAATCGTTATTTTTTGTATTCTTAATTCACACTGAAACCTTGATATGCATATTTTGAGTGGCAAAATGCACTCTTTCAATCAAAGTACTGAGTAAGAACCAAAATAATGTACAACCTTGTTTTACCAAATTTCGGTTTTGGAAATAGAGACCCCCCGTGACACCGTGTAAGGAGAATGCATCGTAGGCTCCATTCTTCACAGCAGCAGGGTTTTTCAGCCCCTGCCTTGGTCCCTTCCAGACCCTTTACAAACTTGATTTCCTTGACCCTCATAGCAGGTTGAAACTTGTTGGCCGTGGCTTTTTATCCTCATTTTGCAGACGCTGAAGAAATTAAGGATCAGGTGACAAGGTTAGTGAATGTGAAAGTCATTTATAATAATGATAAAAAAAAAAGCATAGGCTAAAGTTAAATTTTGAATCAGTGACTACAATAAGTGGGAGGTAAGATAAAGCACAGTCAATACGAACACTTGGAAAGATCACTGAAAAATGAGACTGCCTGTCGTAAGCGTGAATGTCATCTCATTAGTCTTTCAGCCTATTGACTAGGAAAAGTGTATGCAAGTCTCATTTTTCAAAGACAGTGACCTTTTTGGCAACATAGAGTCACAAAATGCCACATTTTGCTCTTCATGGTTTTCACTGAAAATTTATAAACTTCAATTTTCAAGTGTTCTAAAGAGATGACCTATCACACTGGTTGTCTGTCAAGTGTTTTTTAAAGCCTGATAGGGCAGGTATATTGCACTGGAATAAATATAGAGCCTGGGCATCATTTTGACTTGAAGGATTCATTTTAGCTGTAAAAAGCTCTCTAGTGTGAAGTGGAGCAGCATCTTTGACTTCCCACCTGCCTGGACCTCAAAATGTGGAATCAGCTTTGGGAACCTCGTTTTATCTCCCCATCTGGCATCACATTCTGCATAGTCTTTTCCTCTAATCACTTGTCAAAGAAAATGTCGTTTCCTCCTTAAAGTGGTGTAGTTCATTCTACTTTGGCGCATCCCAGTATTTTCAGTTTAATCACTATTAGACTCACTTAGCCCACTATTGAGTGTGATTTTTTAAAATTTAAAAACGAACTCCATCTATTCCACTTTGAGACAGTGACCATATCTTATTCAATAGTATGTTCCTACCGCCGAACACACCGCCTCACGCACAGTGGGGACTTTGCCTCATTATTTAGTGAAATGAATTGTTTTGATTATGGTGGAACTCCTTTTTGGAGACCAGAGATAACACTTCTTTGTAATGTCCAAAGACTAAATTGAGAAAAGAAGAAAGAAAAAGCCAAATATTGCAGATAATAATCTCAAAATGATGTAGTTACTGTGGGCTTTATTATTGTCAGTCTGCCAAAAAAGTGACCTCAGTTTAAACCAGAATCTTCCACTTTACAAATGGTAACTCCCATCCCAGTACCAGTAGGTTTTTATTGATACTTTTATTTTAAAGATTTTATTTATTTATTTATTTATTTATTAGGAAAGAGAGAGAGTGAGAGAGAGCATGAGAAGGGAGAAGGTCAGAGTGGGAAGCGGACTCCCCATGGAGCCGGGAGTCCGATGTGGGACTCGATCCCAGAACTCCGGGATCATGACCTGAGCCGAAGGCAGTCGCTCAACCAACTGCGCCACCCAGGCGCCCCTGATACTTTTATTTTAAAAGGCCACAATAAGCCTAATTGGATAATGACCAAATGAACACACCCAAACTAGATCCATCTGTGCCTTTTTTTATTAAGTGAAATTCCCCCCCAGCTACACCACTGTGAGGAATCTATGTAGGTTTTGGAATTCCAAGTGGGGAACTCTATAGAGTTCGTAATATCTCTTTTCCTTTTGAGGAATATGAGATCATCATGCATTTAAAACCTACCCCAAAGCAAAAGTGTAAAGCAGTTAAGTGAACCCTGCTTAGTAGTCGTCTAGATAATGAAATGAAAAGTTTGTGTCTCAGTTGCCTAGAATCTTCCATTTTGCCTTGTCACTACGACAACCACCTTGTAAGCTAGAAATTACAAGAAGTTTTCCTCCTACTGATTGCAGTGGGTCATTCCATGTGCCGTGGTTGAAGATCACAGAGATGCTTATGAAGTTATCAGTCCAGCAGGGATCTTACCATCATAATAACTTAGATTAGTCTTAATATTATGATACTTTTTGTCATGTTGAGTGTTTCTTTTATTCTTTATTTAGACACCTTGAAATTTTGAAAATTTTCTTGTCAGCCTCCAGTGATTTTATTTTTTATTTTTATTTATTTATTTTTTAGCCTCCAGTGATTTTAGTTGTGACCCTCCTCCAAACCCCCCACATTTTTAAAATGCAGTTTTCAGTTATTGTAAGAATAAAGGCAAAATGGTTGTTCAAATTTTGTTTGCGTTGAGCAGTGATTATTGTCTAAATGCTTTTAATTGAGTGAAAGATGCTGAGTTATAGAGATCTGTGCTTTTTTAAAAAAAGTGGTAAGCATTTGAAATTCATATATTGTGGTTTAATGCCCCCTTTCTATTTAACATTATTATTTTTAGGTTGCTTGTTAAGGAAATATGTAACAGAAATACTTAAGCATGTAACCTTAAGGATAGCTGAAGAGTCCATAGTACAAAAATTTTAGCTGTTTAAGAAATGAAATGCATCAATGAATATTAAAAACCTTTTATCATAATACATAAATTAATACTTTGAGACCAATTCTAACTTCAGGATTATTTTTTTGCACCTTATATAATATGTTCTAATTGACCCATTTATCGAATTTATGAGTTGCATAAGTAAATTTAGCTCATCTGCATATTTCTGTACTTTAAATAGATCCATGTAAACAGTTTCTTATCTGCCATATGTTGAAATGTTTTAGTAAACTGAAGACATAGCTGCTTAGTCAACAAAGATGGCATTAAATTGCACTGTTTTGGAAAAAAAAGTTAAGTGAACTAGATGCCTGTTAATCTGGTTCTTTAAATATCATAAACAAAAGTATCAGAATGTGTTTCCAAGGACAAAGGCGGAGTTTTCCCGGCTTTGATTGGTCACTGCCTTGTTCTGTCCCACAGCCATCCTTAATTGGCTTTGGGTAGATTGGAATCACATAAGCAGAGTGACATTTATTACTTTCCTAGTTTCTTTGCCCTGAGCCCTGAGATTCCCAAGGAATAACGGTAAAAGATTTCTTTCATTTCACCCATGGTCTCTGAGAGGGGATCCTTCTACGAAGAGCAGACATGAGTCTGAGTGCGAGAAGAGTCACTCTGCCTACAATAACGCCAATAGTCCTACAGAAAAGGGTATGTGACTTGCCTTTCTCTTTCCTTTCTCTTGCTGTTTTTCTTCCATCCTGTTACTGTGTGTTTATTAATATGTTTGAAACTTTAGTTACATGTCCTGAGAGAGGCTGTCATTCATTGAGGCTGGAGGTAATTAAAGGGTATATTAGTGAAATTAGACAAAAGGGGAAAATGCCATGCTAGAATACCTCTGTGGTAAAAAAGCTCCCTGTAAAAGCAGTTCGGTCTCGATTTCAGGGCATTGTGATTTAGAGAGTATATTGAAGCTTTTGCTTTTTTTTTTTTTTTTCCTTCTGTAACTTCAGGCCACTTTGCCTTCAGTTCAATAGGAAATCTGCTAGCTATTATGTTTTATATTTGTTTACTGAGAAGCAGTTTCTTTGTTTCACTGTAATTCATAATACATCCATCTTCATTGTTGAATGGCCTATATAATTGTTTTTCTGTTTAAACATATGGCACCAGTTTATTATCCTCTGGTTTCTATCGATTTCTATTGAGTTGCTGCCTATTTGCTTAAGAAAAACTTTCCATTATATTCCCTTGTGAAAGAGCTTTCTGTTAATTATTAATGCAATCAATCTTGTGTATGAAAATAGTGTATCTAGTTGTTTTTTGTGAAGTTTATTTCCATGTCTTACTTGCAGCATCATATTTTATAAGATAATAAATACACCATGCAATGTAGCATTTAAGTAAAACTGAATATACTAAACTTTTCTTGTAAATACACCAAATAAGAACAATGTCTTGAAATCCTTAAAGAATCAGATCTCTAGTATAGAAGAAGGAGGCACCAAAACCCATCTTTGGCAATATGCTTTCTGAATGGTTTTGGTGACACTAGAAACTGGAATGTTTATTTCCGTACCGGACTTTTAATACTTAACTGTTAGTTAACTATTAGTATATTCCGTAAGTCAAAGGTCATGGTTTAATTTGTTTGAAAATGACAAATGTAACAATTAGGGTGTTTTTTAAAAAAAGAAGTATCTCTTCTTTATTGTTTTTAATTTTTAGGTTTTTCAGTTTATTTTCTTATCCAGTCGACCATTTATTCACGAGGGACATTTTTACTTGGCATTGGAATCATATATAGTAATTTCGCCCACATTTGTTCTTATCTTTCTTGATGCTTTTCTCTCATCTTAAGCAAATTTAATTAAAAATATTTTGCTTTGAGCTTGAATCTTTATTTTGATTTAGACTAAGCATTAATAATGACTGTAGAGATTCCCTGACTCACTGGAATGTGAAAAGGTATACTAATTTAGATCAAATGTGTGTTCTTAGGACTGAGTTCTTCTTTTTGCAGCTAATATTGCAGTTTAGAATAACCAAGAAGCTTTCATCATGTCCTTTCAGAGGACATGTCGGTGTGGTAGGAAGCATAGCATCTGGGCTCTCTATTCACTAGCTGTGTGTGACCTTGGGCAAGTCATTTAAACTCGAGGTCATTACTTCCTTACTTGTAACGCAAGAGCTGAGAGACTTTCATTAAATGCTTTGTGCAGTACTATAAGTGTCTATAATTCTGTGATTCGACTAATATATTTTGTATTTTCATAGTTAAGATATTTAGACCATATCTTATTAGAGTGTAAAACATTAGGAAGAGATGCTATCGTTTTCAAGGACTTTGAGCACTTAGTCCAGGGGCAGCTAGCATGAGTGAAACTCAGCTAGAAAATCCAGCACTGACTGGGAAATAGCGGAATGAGAATACTCTGGAAAGCTGTGATTGTAATTGATGTTAAGTCTGAGTTGCTGATGGTCACGTCATTGTGATTTCTCTTGGTCTTTTGTAATAAGCTGTTTGTCAAGTTTTTACTATACTAATTACATAAGTCAAAATTCCCTGCACCCTGGTCCATGCTATTGCTTTCCAGCAAGTACACGTATTAAATAAATTTCCATATGATTTAGAACATCACCATTTGCTGAAAATACTTACGGTGTTTCTTTCTCCTGGCATTTTAACCCCCAGAGGACACCTTATCTAGAGGACTATTCTGAAAACCTTAATATTTCTTATTTTAGGAATTGGGCATGTTTCTGACTAAAAAACATCCATCTGCTCCGGTCACACCATGGCGGTTTTTTTTTTTCCAAGATAGAAAATTATTCCATACTTGTAATTAACTTGTCATTTTCTATATGCACCATAATTTAAAATGATCTGACAAATTAGTACAAGCATTTCTTGGAGTATTTCGGGGGCAGCTTCTCATTTTCCTAAGAAGGCAGCAGGTGCTTTTTCCTTAAGTTTGGCATAAACTTTGCTCATCCTGAATGAGTGGCTCTTAAAAAATAATTTGCCAGCTGGAATCCTAATCATTTGAAAGGCTGAGGACATTTCTGAAAATGCTTAATAGCACTGGGGTATAATTTTCTTATCAGCCTGTGTATCTGATCTAAATGGCTGTGAGATTCTCCTGAGAGTGGCTAGGAACTCGAACTTTAAACGTGGCCCCTTAACACAGTATAGGTCTTTTTTGTAGATCAAATACACTTTGATCTTTGAAGAACAGAGACTTTTGGTACATTCTCTATCAAGTAAAGTTTTAGAAAAAATTTTTGATTTCCCCCAATTCTATTAGAGTCTGATTTCCTTGATTCTGGTTAATCATGTTTCTAGCAGAGATTTCATCATATCTCTCAGACACGGTTACATCCTCACCAAATGCTCTGAATGAATCTTTTACCTCATAGCATTTTTCTCAGATAACTATTAGGTTATATCTTTTTTTTTTTTTTATAATGAGAGAAATCTGAGTCTCTTGGGTGTTGAGTGACTTATGCAAGGTCACCTAGAAGGTCATTAGCAAAGCTAGAAATAGAATCTAGGTCTTGTGACTTCCAGTGTGTTTCTCCTAGATATGTGTTACCTCTTGAAATTAATATGTTAATGAAATTGCCTTATGGGGTGTATAATTGCCATTCAACTTCTAGTCTGGAATTAGCTTAGGCAAATCCTTTCATCTCTCTCTGCACCTCCACCAACTCCCATATGTTCTAGTGTAGAAAACATTTTATTCAGAAAGCAATTGTAAGCAGCAAATTGTGTGTGTGTGTGTGTGTGTGTGTGTGTCTGTAGAGAGAGAGAGAGAAAGAGAGAGAGAGAGAGAGAGAGAGTTTATACCAGTGGTCTAGATTGGTACATTACATCAAGAAACTATTTTAAGGTCCTAGAGAATTAACAATAGATTCAAGAATTGTAAAGTATACATTAAGCATAATATAAAATTCATATTCTTTTTATAGAAAGCTGTCAAGATCAGAAGGCCAGATGTCCATATTCTGATTCTATGAGTAGGCATATTTCATGCCCCTATCAGATTTACATTGTTTTGTAAATTACATTTACAAGTATTTCTGCATTTTTTTTTATCCAAACTACAATTAAGAGAGATATTCATAAGCACACACGATCCTGAAGCATCTTCTGAAATCTGAGAGAGGAAAAAGGATAGTTTCTTGAATACATTTTCCTTAAGATTCAAATCCTTTTGAAAATCTGAAATTCATGAGTATAACATGGAGCAATGCCATTTATCAGAAGATTGAATTCTCTGTCTATACAAGAGAATAGTTTATGTTATATTCATTTCCTTCCTTATACAGTTAGAATCATTGCTATGACTTTCTAAAAATAATTTTGTAAAGAATGAAAAAATACAGATTATCATATCACTATTTTGCCCAGAAACTTAAATTTCTACAAAATCCGTCCAAATGGATGTATTGCCTGTGCTTCAGGGCCTGTGTGCCCGGTGGCTTCCCCAGCCTCGGGTGAGGCCTCCGACAGCCTGTGGCTTTCTTCCTGGTGCTCCACACCGTTTGATGTTTGTCCCTCTGTACTTCTGCCCCGGTTCTGTGCTCCACGGCCTGTAGACAGCTCCAGGATTCGGTCTGCTTTTCCCAGAGGCTGTCTATTGTCTGGGTCCCAGCTCAAGCTGTGGTTCCATTCTGCGGCTTTTCAAGACTTTCTCAGCACATCTTCCTTACTGGTGTCTTGATTCGGTATCTGGGGACGGGCCTTTGTTCCTGATTGACTAATTCAGTAGGTACTGCCTGGTGACAGCAGTTCTTTGATTATCTTTTCTGATACTGACGCCTTACTAGTCTGCCATAGGTGTGGATCATAATTATGCTTTCTGACGACTCAGATTTGCCTGTTAGGCTTTTCTGTGTGTCTGATTTTGTTTTGTTTTTGTTTTTGTTTTTTTATAAATCTTGTACTATTTGGTTTTCAAAAACGTGCCTTTTTTTGTCTTACATCCAGCTTTTAAATATTTAAGACACTCCTTGAATAAAGTGCTTTGTCAGTTACGAGCTGAATTTTTATTTCATGTACCCAGAAAACTGAAATGACAGCACATTAAACAGGGAGATTTATTTTTCTTTCACTTTACAAGACTCCGTCCAAAGCTAATGTAGCAGCCCAACAATGTCCTGAGGCAACCAAGTTCCTTCTTGCTTTCTGTTGTTTCTTCCTTAGTGTGGGTCTCTTTTCCTTTTATGGAAAGATAAATGCAAATCTCCAGTCATCCTGTTCACATTCCTGGCGTACAAAATGGGAAGCACCAAGGGCATGCCGGCTCACTCTTTCAGATGTTAACATGGCACCCTGAGGTAACCAGGAGCTTTTGCTTACATTTAACTGGCTGGGCTCCTGTCATGTGGTCAACCCTAGTGACAGGGGAAGCCAGGAAATGTCGGCCTTGAGCTCCACACTCTGCCCTTCTCATCAGAGTCAGAACTCAACAGGAAGGGAGAGGGGAACAGGGGTTCTTGGTGGGTAGCTTGCCATCCCGCTATAAGTGCCTCCAACATATTAGGCGTTCAGTAAATATTTGTCCTTTGGATTTTTGTTACCATGTTTCCAGATACACATTATGGTTATGCTTTTTGGACAAATGTATTCTGTTACTTGTATGGGGATAGTAGAAGGTATAGTACGTGGGGAGAGAGTAGATTTCCTGAGGAGGGGAGAGGGTAATGGAGACCCACAGACGGCTGGCTGGCTTGGAAGGTGGTTGTGACATGGTAATAAGTGTGATTATTGTTGTTTACCCGGAATTCTCATTCTTGCTAAACCTTGATCTTTCTTTTGCCCTTTTGTTTACAGGGTAACTTTGCTGCATATCCATCTAGGAAAGGTACCACAGAGACAAATGGATTTTGTGTTTTCACAAAATGTTTCTTTCCCTGAGAAGTGAGTTATTAGGAAGTGTGATGCTCTAGACATTGTTCGTGTGTTTCAGAGCCAGGAAGCTCTGAGTTTGAGCTCAGCTCTGTCATTGACCAGTGGTGTGACTTTGGGTGCCTTCTTTTAAGTTTTTCTGAAAATCAGTTTCTCTGGCCTGGGGATAATGATGCTTCCTCACAGAACAGTTGTGAGAATTAAATAGGGTGAGTATGTAGCGGTACTCCACCCATAGTAGGAGCTCAACAAACGCGAGTTCCTTTTTTCCCCCCTTCATCTATGAAATGGCATGTTTTACTAGTGTCATAAACAGTTTAAAATCTCCCTATTACTACGAATTTAAATTTTTTTGTGCCCTATCCTATTAAGGTAGTTATCTAAAAATTCCTTTGTAAAGATGAATCAAACAAAAAGTAGGTGTCCTTGGTATAATGCAGCCAAGGAGAGTAAGGGTGCTTTCCATGTGCTGGTTCCCTCAGACCTTTTTCTGTAAGTTTAGGGGGGGCTCTAATTGAATTTAAAAACATTAATCCAACTATTAAATGCCAGTGAATTTTTTTTTAAATCTGGGAACATAGCTTTAACTATAATATGATAGGTTAGCTAATTCCTCTTTTCACTATCCTGGGAAGAATCAGGTATAGTTATGTATTTGAAAGAGATAAAACTGTGCCTAATATGAAGGCATTGTTTCAGTAGACAAAGGTGATGTTACTGGAATGTTAACTATACAATGGCAGGAACTGGGTCCCTTGATGGTCTCTGGACTCAAGTGCCCAATCTAAGGAAGGTGCAGAGTTGGTATATAATTACTATTACTTGATACATTTATCTCCCTGTTGCATTCACTTCATTCTCCCCTAGTTTCACACCTGTGGTGAAACCCTTACATGCAGGGTCCACCTCAGCTGTCCACCCTGCCTCTTTGTGACCTTTATCCAGCTCGAGCTGCCGGTGTAGGCAGCTTGGTATGCTCACTGCCCTCAACACACACCTATAAAATAGAAGCAACTCTAATGTGCTCAGCACTGAAGACACATTCTTTTTAGTCTTCATAAGAACCCAAACCCAGTTTGGGATGAGGAATGTGAAGCTTGGTGGGGTGGGGGAGGGGGCTGGATGATGGGGTAGGTTAAGTGTTCTGGTCAGTGACTAGGCAGGTCTGAGCTGCAGCTCAGCACCCTGCCTGCCGGAGGCCGCCTCTCCCAGCCTCGGGGGCATGTCTGCGGCTGAGCCTTCTGCGTTCCCCACCAGGGCACTCTGCCCTCTTCTTAGTGCTCTGGTCAGACCGGTCCCACCTTTCTGCATCTCTTTTTCCCTCTTGTCATTTTTCCTTGTTGTGCACTCAGTCTTTCCTTAAAGATGTAGTGACTAAACCATATGTCAGAGTTCCTTGGAGCTTAGTGGGACTGTAAGAACCTCTTGAGACGTACTAAATGCCTTATTTGCTTTCAAAAATTTGTAATAAAGATCACTTATATTAAGTGAGTCCTAAGAGTTTGCCAGCTATTTGTCCATTTACAGAATGTGGAATCTAGGATTCATCTCTGGTAACCTGGTGGTTTAGGATCTATCACAGAGCAGACTCCAAAGTCCAGCATCACCATGAGCACCTGGGCTGAACCTCCTTGGGACTGGGGGCCGTAACTCTTGTTTTTATTGTTGTTGTTGTTTTGTTTTCTTAAAGATTGTATTTATTTGTCAGAGAGAGACAGGCAGGCAGAGGGAGATGCAGGCTCCCGGCTGAGCAAGGAGCTAGATGCAGGGCTCGATCCCAGGACCCTAAAGTCATGACCTAAGCTGAAGGCAGATGCTTTAACCCCCTGAGTCACCCAGGTGCCCCACCTCATGTTGTTTTGTAAACCATAATGCCTGGTCTGCATTTGGCAGTGAAGGCAGATTAAAAATTGTCTGGCCGATCAACAGTCTCATACTCTTGCTTGGGGGAGGTCTCAGGGCTGGCTCTCCTGGCCATGCCCCAGAACCCCAAGTCAAATCTAGGAAATAATAATCTCTTTCTAGAAGAAGAAAGAAGCAAAACTTTTGGTAATTTCAGATATTAAACCCTCTGAGAAGGTAGGGTAAAGATTTTCTACCCCTGGAAGATATTAAAAATACTTGCTCTTCAGACAGTTCCTGAAAAGGAATTTGAAAATCATTTTTGGCACACATGCCATTGTCAGAAAGTGAATATAAATGCTTCCTAATCGGCTGTGCATGTTTGGACATACGCATTCAGTTGTGTTTGTGAAAATATCAGGATTTTATTTTATAGTTTCAGAAGTTAAATTCGTTTGGGAAGTTCTATCAAGATTCAAAGAAATATTTTGACATCACCTTTCTAAAATGCTAGGGAAAACCTCCATCTTGAGTTCTAGGAAAGATTGTTACTGAGGTGACTTTATATGTGTGTGTGTGCATGTGTGTGTGTGTGTGTGTATTTCCAAAAAAATCGTTATTGAAGTTAAGATGTACACATGGTTTATCTGAAACATTAAATTGTTAAGAATATTTTAAAATGGCTTTGACATTTTTGTAAATGCTTGTAATAACAATAGGACCTCCGTAGGGTTAACAATGTTAAAGTGGTAGTTTTCAAAACCTCCTAGTCTATTTGTGCTCACTGAGAAGTAAAGACTCCCTCTGCTGGCTGTTTCAGAACATGCACTTTTTCGGGCAAGTTAATGCTGCAAAAAGTGAAACCCAAAGAACAGTCTGTCTTGACATTCAAAAAGCTAGGTGCTAGGGGACATATGTGCATTTTTATGTTGTGCTTTTTAGTTATCTAATACTTGCATCTGAGATGCCATATAGAAGCAGCAGCTTACAGCAGCGTAGAAGTTGGCGGAGCCGAGTGGCAGGAACAGGGTCCAGTACGAACCCAGAGACAACTTCCCCGGCTGGCTTGGCCAGGGAATAGCTGGGCATCCTCAGCAAGTTAGACCCCCCTCAGAAGCGGCTTCTTTGTTTGTAAAATGAGAGGATTTTGGTGCATGTTCTCCACGAGTCCTTTTGACCTTTACTTTTTTTGTGTTTCGAACAGTATTGATCCCATTTCTTTTACAAGAATGTGTTCTATACGTGTTTTGCACTGATGTAAAATAAATATTTAGAAAAAGGAAGGAAGGGTAAAATGAAAAAAATGGTTATAAATCACTTGCTTCTACTGCTGCCACAACATGGGGATGGCAGGTCTAGAAAGTGATATTTTGTATGCGATAGTAACTTTCTACTGTATATATATACTATTATAATACCTCCCAGATGTCCCAGAAAGACTGAACACAGCATATTTCATTGATCCTATGGCACCTTGAATTACAAGAAGTGTCATTATTTTATATGTTTCCAATTTTATCTGACCTACCACTGATGTCAAGTTACACCCAAGTTTCAGAGAAGTTAAAGGTGAGGAAATGCGCTTTTAAAAATTAGTAAAATAAGGTGGTTCCTAAAAGTGCTTCACTTGATGCCAGGCAGCCCAAGAATTGCACTAAAAAGTCCGATGTGTCCCAGGCACTAATAAATAATTCTCTTTCCTTTCTTCCTACTTGTCCCTCTCTCTTCTTAACCCTTCCTCCACCCCTCCCCAACTTGTCCTTCCCACTGTGACACTGTTTTTAACTTTTTTGCTTAGACATGTCTTATGGGTATTCTGGGAATAAGCGATTGCTTAAAACCTGAAATGAGATACTGGAATAACATTGTGTCCAACATAAGCATGACCAGTGGTTTTCTGCTTTAAATATGAATAAGCATTAGCACTTGTGAAGGGTTTTTTTTTTTTTTTTTTTACTTCAAAGATGAATTAGTCAGCATTGGCGTCTTCACAGGAATTACATGAGTTTTAAAAACACTGAGGCTTCAGAGAACACTCCTTTGATGAAGTCATTGGAAACATGAGTGTGGGATTTGGGATTTGACCCTCTTTATTCATATTGGATTTAGGTCCTAAAATAACACATCTGTATCCATATGTAGATGTGTGTGTCCTGGTTTAGGATATCTTTAGGCTTCATTTTTAATGTTTGCCTTCTTTTATAATGAAACTGGAGCTGTTTCTTTTGCCTCCCCCCCCCCTCCACATAATAGAGCACACTGAAAGGGCTTCCAGTTTCTTTTCTGCAGAACTGAACCCCCCACTTGAGTCTTTCTTGCTATCCTGGAGGAAGAAAGGAAACCCAAGGAAGGAGCAGCCTGTGGGGCTCTTGGCCTGAGAAGGAGAGCAAAAAGGCTGTTACGGAGTTGGAGGCTCAAATAAAGTAGAAGGGCATCAGAGAGACTTTCTGTATGCCCCGTTGCCTGCAGACTGGCTTTCTTCCCTTGTGGAAAGCCTGGCCAGGCCACGATTTGGCATTGTCAGTCTTCCAAGTTGTCAGGTATGACAGTGCTGTCCCCTGCCATGCCAGCTGCCAGGCTTTTCCACACTGGGTCCCTTTGGCTCGATGCTGGATGGGAAACAAATTACTACATCCTAAATCCCCATCCTTACATTTTGAATGTATATCCAGAACCCCTGGAGGGTTCTACACGGGCCTCCAGTAACACAAGTCCTCTACCTCTGGATTCAATTATCTGTGTATCCAGGCATGCCCTGTGATTTTCCTATTGAAGTGAAATGACATACAAATGTAGACATGTTCAGAGTTTTTACAGAGATGCTGAGGGGACGACCCAGCTTGTGACCCTGAGGACTGCAGACTAATGGAAAGAGCCTGGCTCAGTCAGTGGTGACGTGATGGGCCTGCCTCAGCGAACTCAGAGCCGTCTGTCTCTGAGTTTGAATGTGAGAGAAAAATTAGCCTCAGTTTGGTCAATAGGCCATGGCCCAGCAGGCTTTCTGTTACTTATAGAACCTGCTCCTAAGTGGTTAGGTCGTCATGTGGTTATTTGTCATTATTCTCCTACCACTTTGTAATCAGTTTCTTATAAAATTATCATTTAAAACTTAATTCTCTATTTCCAACCGCTGAAGAAAGGCATTCTGTCATTTGTGTATCTAAACAATGATTCCAACTGTGGTGGCCTCCTCACTGGTTTGTGTTGATGGAAACCAGGGTCCAGCAGTGCGGGGTGAGGGCCCTCCTTCTGCAGGCCTCCTGACCCCTGCGCTTCCTCACCTGCTCCTCCTAGCTTAGTCCCTTGATCTTGGCAAAGTGGTTTGTCTATTTTTGCATGCGTGTTTTTTGCTTCTTCAGTCCTTGGTGTCTTTGCTCATAAATATAAATATTTGTCCCACCCAGATGTCCTCTGACCTTTCTCTCTCCCTCCTCTCTCCCCCTCCCTCTCTCCCTCCCTCCCTTTCTCTCTCTTTCCGTTCCTTCCTTTCTTCTTTCCTTCTTTCCTTTTTCTTTGGAATTCTCACAGACTACCAGAATTGAAGTGGGCCAGAGAAATCACCTTATCCACCTTTGTTCAGTTCACAGATTTCATAAAATCTTGCCCTGTGTTTTCCCTTTGGTCTCAATGTATTTTTTTCTTCCCCTGGGGGTTTTCAAACCCTGTGAGGTTTCAAAGCTATTCCAAAGTTTTGGAATCCCTAATATTTATCTTCTGCAGGCCTGAGCCTGAACGGTTCATTCATCACTAAAAGAATGGTTTGGGTTATCAGCTGTGTGCCAGGCACTGTAGCAACTGCTGGGGCCACAGTGGGAAGCCAACATTGACATTCCTGCTGTCATGCAGCATTTTGAGCACTGGAGGCTGATGGATAGTAATCACATAGCTGTGGACACACATACATGGAACAGAGGGCCTGGAACTACCCTGGGAGGGTCATTGAAATTTCCCCACAGAAATAATGGTTCATCTGAGGGATGGAAAGTAGAAGGTGGGGAGATGGTATACAAAGTAGCCGTAGCAGTGTATGCAAAGGCCCTGTGTTGGGAGGGAGCGTGGCTGTTTCAAGAAACTGAGAAAAAATAGTATTTTTGGAGTTAGAGAATAAGGGAAGGATTACAGGGCATGAATTTGAAAAGAGCCACAGGATATGGAATAGACCTGTTTGTGCCGGTCAATTTCTGTAGTTATGAAATCGCGGTAATATCTATTTTGAGTTAATGTCTTATAACTAATTGAACATGTATGCTTCATGCACAAGTAAAATGTGTATTTGAAATATTTTTAGTGGAGAGAATTTAAGACACCCTACAACTTGCTTTCTCTAAACTATGTACTGTTTTGCTCTTAATAAATATTTGACAGCTAGAAAAATAACACAAGGTGGCAATAAAGAAGCAGTAGCTTTCCTTGAGCTGTTAGGGTCTTTTGGAACAGGTTTTGTTTTTAAAATATACCATCTTGTTAGAGGTTTGGAATAAGTAATAATGAATATATTATTTTCCATTTCCTTCAAGAGAACACACTGAGTCGCCTATTTCAAAATATCTAAGAATGTCTTCTTTTATCTTAGGACACTGCATTCCTTATTTAGAAGAATGTAAAAACCCAGGGCTAGTCTGACCTTGCTATAAAAATATTTCTCATGGTTTAGGTACATTGCCTATCTGTTGAAAATAATAGAGAGGGGGGGGAAAAGCCCGGAAACATTTAAAGATTGCTTTATGATCCTACTGCACTTGGATGGCAAACTTTTAAAGAGCTGTAGAAATAAGTTTTACTTCAGGACCTGGGTGACATCACACCTCTGTGGGCCTTATTTCTAACTTTCTATTAACCATATGTAAACAACATAATTAATAGATACAATAAATAAATTAATGTCTCTTTTTAGAAGTTACATAATTTTCATCATGGGAAGGTCTTCATATTTAAATGTGCTGTTTAAATTATTTTAAATTAAATAGTAATGAATAAAAGTCAATGTTTAATTAAATATTAAGTGTAGTATTTAAATGTAGCTAATTTAAAAATTAAATTTAAATTTTCCCAAAGTAGAAACTTTGATACAGAAGATAACTATGTCCCAATGCTCTTTTTTCTTCTCTTTTCCTCTTCCTTTCTTTTCCTCCTCCTCCTCCTTTTCTTTTAATTTTTCTCACTTAATTCTGTGGATTCTTGGTCCTTTATGCTTAATCCATGCTCATTTTTTACCTGCTGAATGATGATTCCTCGACCTTCCTCCTGTCTTTGAAAAAACAAAGGATAAGTGGAGGGAAGCAACCCTGTAGCTAATTACTTACCAAGGAGTCCACTGCCCCCTTCTGCTCTGTGACATTGACCCATGGCCAGATGACAACCCTGAGTTTGTTTTGCATATTCCAGGATGAATCCAGGTTGGGAACAAACTAGCTCTCTCTTGCTGGTCACATTCCTGGGGGCTGCGGGGAGGAGGAGGAAGGCTGACAGTTTGACCCTTGCCCAGTGCGTTCTGAAGGCTTTTTGAATAATCTATTCTGAGAATCAGAATTGCTGGCAATTGTAGCAGATGAATACGATGTGTGCTTTGGGGGGCAAGGTGATCTGTATTGAATTGACTTTCAAATTTGATCTCTTTGTTTTTCAGAAATAGCTGTTGTCTTATATTTTAAATATTTTATCTCTTTGAGTCTCAAGGCTTTAAGGACCTCAAGCTTCTAAAAAGTTAACCATTTCTTGCTACCTCTATAGAGTTGAACATTGTTGTGTCTACTGCTTTGAAAAATGGGTTTTTAATCTCTCGCCTCCACTTTTATGGAGGGCAGTCGAGGGGAATTGAAGTGTAAAGTGTATAACCTACCTTGATAAGGATGTCAGCCAAAACAGAGATCTGGTCCACCCACATTGGAGCACACCCCCGGCAGGGGGGACTGTGTCTGTGGAGAACATTTGCACTGCTGGATGCCATGTGCTCCCAGCGCAGCTTCTGTAGCAGTAAACCACTCCAAAGGCCAAGGTTGCCCTGACTGTCAGGATTACAGTGACATGAAAGAGTTGCCTAAACACAGCCCGTGTGTACACTGTAGGCTGTCCTTGGGCGCTCTCTCTTTTTATGCTGCGGGTATGTTATGGACAGTCCATATCAGTGCATGTCTCTCTTGCTGGTCAAGTATCTAGCCATTGATGAAACAAAGAAAGCTCTTATTCTTCTTTAGTGTCAGACAGGATTTCTTCCTACTGGCATATAATTTCAAATGATCAATTGGTATGAATGATATTTTCCTCCCCCTATTTTTCACTTTATAAAGCAAGCTGGGAATTGGGACCACCGAATTGGAAATTATAATATCCCCTTATTAAGTATCATAATTATATGATTTAAAAAAATATTGTATTTATTTATTTATTTGACAGAGAGAGACAGAGAGAGGGAACATAAGCAGGGGGAGTGGGAGAGGGGGAAGCAGGCTTCCCGCTAAGTAGGGAGCCTGATGCGGGTCTTGATCCCAGGACCCTGGGATCATAACCTGAGCCGAAGGCAGATGCTTAACAACTGAGCCACCCAGGTGCCCCCATAATTATATGATTTTAAAACCTCTTTTTTACCACTCAGTATGTAGAGGAGACAAGATACTACTATTTTGCTCTAATGATTAAGAACAGCCCTGCCGGGTTGTTTGTTTGTTTGGTTGGTTGGTTTTATACCTGATCACAAATGTTTTTAACTTCGTTTTAATCCATACTAGTCATGGAGGTTTTCAGATGACTTCTTTTCTTTTTTCTTTTTTTTTTTGATTTCTTAATAAAATGGTTTGTATAATACTTTTGGCAAGAGGCATATTCAACTCAACTAGAGAGTTAAGGCTTAGATGATCTTTCCCCTTTTCATAGATTTTAAGGAAAAAAATAGTAATAAAATGAGACTTTTTAACAAGGCACCCCTTTGTAGAATAAGGAATTGTTCACAATTATTGAGTAGATTTGAGAGATGGAAGGGATTTATTGCTGTGGAATATCAATTAAAATATAATTTTATCATTCCTAGATAAATGTGTATTTGGGATAATTGTCAGAATTAAATAAGAGTTTAAGAATACGAGTTTGAAACGGAGCTCAAAAGAAAATACAAAGCTTTTCTTTGAGCAGGTGTTATTTATTTTAAAATGAGTACATGTACCTATTAGAAACATTTGAGTTGGCCTATCCCTTCTTAATGTATGTGTTTTAATTCTTGGCAACCTGTGCCCTTTTAAATTTGTAGTAACATAGTCTGAAGAAAATAACCATTTCCTAATTGGTTAGATACCTTTCTCATTTTCCCCAAATTTACCTCTTGTTCAGTTCTTGTCCACTTTTTTTTTTTTTAAAGATTTTTATTTATTTATTTAACAGAGAGAGAACACAAGCAGGCAGAGAGGCAGGCAGAGGCAGAGAGAGGAGCAGGCTCCCTGTGGAGCAAGGAGCCCGATGCGGGACTCGATCCCAAGACGCTGGGATCATGACCTGAGCCAAAGGTAGCTGCTCAACCAACTGAGCCACCCAGGCGTCCCATCCACTTCTTGAATTTGGCTTAGGCTTCAGAATGTCTCCAGTCTTGTTTTTTGTTTTGTTTTGTTTTTTAATTTCTCAGTTCCTCTGATGTAAATGATAGAGCATGAAAAGTAAGAGGCATAATTCCATTAGCCCAGGTGATGGGAGTTTACTGGAAGAAAACATAGGTAGTCAGGAATTCTTGGGAACCTTCCCAGCGGACCCCATGTCATTCCCATTTGCCCTCCATCTCCCGGCATGGGATTTGCGAGGAATTGAAACAGTGGTTTACGTTGCGACTCCTGAAGGAACAGCCACGGGCTGGGATCCACTTCTCCTCTCAGGAGTGGTCCTCTTTGCTTTTGTTAGGACTCTGCATGAGGGCCTGATCCAGTCAGGGTTAGCCACAGCACATGGATAGACCGTGGACAGCACCCCTTAGAAGCCCCCCAGTTGTCTAGCACGGACACAGATCCTCAAGACTAATGCTTGTGAGCGCTAGCCTTCCTGCGTGCAATCACAGGAAGCATTGAGAGTCCAAGCCGATCTTGGGATCTTAGTCAACCACACGTGTTAACCAGAAAATGAAAGAATGGAAGGGAAAGCCTAAACAATTGCACCTGATGTGGGCTGTGTATTTTCATGATCTTTTTCATACGATTTCATACAGCAAGCTCAAGTGACTTCACAACTCAAGCAGCGATATTGAGTCAACCCTTACCTAGAACTGTATTTGTAAGAAAACTTGTTTATTTGTTGATCGTTGAATTTTAATTTGCCAAGTATTGCAATTTAACCACACACTTTTTGACAAAATATTTTTAGATTAAAGTTTATAAATATATATTGAATCCCTCCTATGTCAAAAACACTTTGATTGGCACTACGGAGGTACAAAGTTCACTTGTTCCAAAGATCCTTAGTAAGCTATCCACTGCCTTGGGCTAGGTACCTGAAATATGATGTCGAATGATAAATAAACAGAGATTTTTCCTTGAAGGGATTTATTATTAGTATAGTTGAGGAGAAAGACATGCAAATAGAAAATTACAAAATAAGAACATGGAAAAAGGGCACTGTAAATTACAAAGCCTTGGGCAGTCAGGGAAGACTTTTCGAAGGCAGAGCCACAGAAACTGGGGCCAAATGATAAGTAGGAACTTGCCAAATAAAGCATGTTGTTGGAAGTTGAAGCGTTGATTCCAAGTAGAGGATAACTAAGAAAGAGCAGGTTGCGAGTACCTGTCATATTTAGCTAGGATCACAGAATGTGCTGTTCTGCAGGCTGGTTTCCTGGCGAGTGTGCATGCTAGAGTTTGGGCTTTATTCCATGGACCCCCATTTCCCTGGTTCCCTTTCTACCTCACTTGATCTTTCAGATGTTATTGCTTCTAAGTCACGATTAAATATTGGTATTTCAAGGTTCAGTCCTAGATTCTCTTTTTCCTTTGCTCTTCCTCTTCTCCTTCGCCAGATGTATCCATGTCTATGTATTTGTTTACGACTTAAAAGCTCGATGGTTCTTACATCATTTCTGAACTTAGAACCGTGCATCCCTCTTACCCCCATCCTGCCTACCACTTCAGTGTCCTTAGGATGTGGCTCCCTGTTTGGGGCAACTGCCATCCCTGACTCCTCCCAGTCTTAGAACCTGCCGAATTCCTTCTTTACCAGTCACCCAAGGACTTCTCTTCCCTTAGCCTGAGGTGCTTTCACCTTCTCTTTGCCTAGCTATTGCCCACTCTTACTTCAGGTCTTGGCTTAAAGATCCCTTTTTCACGGATATCTTCCAGGTCTCTCCTAACTCCATTTTATGATTAGTAAGTAATATGCTGCATTTTTACGCCCTAGTTTGTAATTATTTTTCTAAATACTGCTTTCCCCACTAGACTTTAAGCTCTCTGAAGGAAACAACAGTCTCTGTCGGTGACAACCTTGTTTTAAAACACTTAGCAAAGGATATGCACCTTGTTAGAGGTCTTAGTAAACATGATGAACTGCGTGAGCTAGGACAACAAGGAGCTATAGAAGAACTTCAGCAGCAAGATGACCTGACTGGATTGGCAATTAGTTTATTGAGCTAGCAGTATGGAGATTGGGAGGGAATCCATGGCTAGAGCAAGTGAGATAAGTAGGTGGGTATTACCACTAGACACTTAGGGCCTTAGAGCCCATCTATGATAAAAACACAAAGAAATCAAATTCAGTACATCCAGGAGCTCGGAGATAGTCCCAAGACTCTTACCGTCTCTTAACGCGGCTTATTCCACATGGACCTCATTTTCCCACAGTCTTTCTTTTTGTGAACAGTAACAGCGTCATCCTCCTTCTGCTCAGGAGGAACTAGGGTCCACTTTATGGTTATGTGAACAGATATCCAGATTGACTCTCTGATTGGCTCTGATTAGGTCATGTGCCCTTCTGTGAACTAACTACTGTCACCAGAGGGGGCCCAGGAGCTGGTTGATGGGTTTGGATAATCACAACTGGATCTGAGGCAGTGGTGCACTTTTAGTGGCCCTAAAAATGTTTCTTTTTTAAAAAAGGCCTATTTATAGCAATTGCCAATTTCTTTGGTTTACATGCTCCTACTGCGGCTAATTTCAAGATGGGTGCCTGGCTTGCCGTTCCTGAATGTTTACCAGCTGCTTCTTATAAGCCAGCCCCCATAGCTCCGGCTCCCCATGGCTGAGCTGAGGGTGGAGCTGCCGGAATCAGAGACTGACGGTGAGGGAGGCAGTGTGCTCCAAAAGGCAGTCAGATTGTTGTAAGAAGAAGACAGGTAGGTGCCTGGGAGCCAGTCCCACAAGGAAACTTGCCCTGCACCATGCAAAATATACTTTGGTGTCATGATGATTTTATTTGACCTAAAAAATTTTTGAGAGTTCCTGTATCATTTCCTTGACTAACATTTGTAAGCACTATATAATGTTCCATTTTCCAAAGGAAAATACTGTCCTTTCCCATTCTTTCACTGTTGAATATTTAGATTGATAGAGTTATATGTAATGCTTTGCTGGATAGGTCTATGCCTGAAGCCATTTTCCACATGTCGGACAGAGCTACTGAGATAGTTTACCCATGTGAGATTACTGAGTCAAAGGAATGGACCTTTAATGCTTTTGAATACTCTCCAGTAGGTGTACAAAATAGTTTTACCAATTTATATCACTTCTGTCACTGTAAGAAAGCAAGTATTTCATCGCACTGTTATTACGTGTAATTAAAAAAATTGGTAGGACAGAATTAGTACGCCATTTTAATTTGCATTTGTTTGAATTACTAAAAATATTGAAATGTTCATGTTTTTGTAACAAGTGTATTTCTCATAGTGAATTTTCTTACCACTTCCCACTTGTATTATATATATATATTGCTCTTATTGTTACTATTATCATAGGTATTTATCCTCTTATAATTAATATAATTAATTATATTAATTAGTATTAATATATTATTTAATATATATTTAATTTAATATTAAATTAAATATAAATTAATATATTATTTAGTATCTATTTAAATATTGATATATTTATACATTAATATCTAATTATTAATATTAATTAATAAATTAATTAATAATTAATAAAATTAATTGTTTATATTAATATAAACATTAATATGTTATTTATGTATTATTTTATATATCATTTAATATATAAATATTAATATAATTAATATAATTAAATAGTGGAATAATTATATGACTAATAATGGAAATTCTAGTACATAGCACAACTTGCTTGGTAAAATATTGAGGGGAGTATTGTATATGAAATTCTCCCTAATTATGTGTAAGTTAGGGTAACACTAGCTGCTGTAATAGATAAATACAAATTCACAGTAAGTGAACACAATAAAATTTTTTCCTTGCTCACGTCAAAGTTCCCTATGAGTGTTCTTAGTTGGGCAGCTTTCATGTGGTCATGAAGGGACGAAGGCTCACTCTGTCCCAATGCTTTTCTTCCTTCTGGGTCCTTGTCATTTTTATTCAGTGCGAGGGTGGCATTAGAGAATGGGGAACAATATGTGGGAGGTTTTTATGGATTAGGACTGAAAGTGCAACATTGAATGTGTTTACATTCCATTGACTAAAACTCAATTCCATGGACACAACTAATTGCAAAGGAAAAAAGAAAAAGAATCTGGTATACATCTAACTAGTCTTTGCCAAAATTTCCATGACCTGAAATAGAGAAATCTTTTCATAAAGGCTGATTCTACTTGCTGTTTTTACTACCTAAATATATATCTGGGAATAAATTGACCATATTACTTGGATAATTTACAGGATATAAATATGAAATGGAACATTTTAAATATTATTAAGAGATATGTAGCTTTTTACTAGACCAGAATGGTAGAGAAATGATGTCGAATGGTCATTGAACATCCTCTCGTTTAGACACTGAAGAGAAGAGGGTGGCAGTTATCAGACAAAGCGATTTTGACAGGTGATAAACAAGTCTCGGATAGGCAACATTTATTCAGTGTTCTAGAAAATCAAATGTTTAAGAATCCATATAAGAACTTTGTAATCAGCTCAACCAATAAGTTTGATGACTTATTAGAATGATATTTTTAATAGGCCATGTTAGCTCATTTTCTTATTTCTACCTACACAGGTAATTAAAGTATACAGTGAAGATGAAACCAGCAGGGCTTTAGAGGTACCCAGTGACATAACTGCCCGAGATGTTTGCCAGCTGTTGATCCTGAAGAATCATTACATTGATGACCACAGCTGGACCCTTTTTGAGCATCTGCCTCACATAGGTCTAGGTAAGGATACAGAACCGTAGTCCACATCATTGCTTTTCTGTTTGTTATAGTTTCAATCGTATGGCAAAGATTTTCTTCAGACATAGAAAAATAGAAGAGAATTATGAATAGTCCTTTTCTTTATGTTTGGTGTTGGTGGTTGGGAGACAAAGAATGTAACACAAAATGAAAGTAAGGGTAGAAATATCATACATTGCCCACACTTTGTTTAAATAATGATCTATGAGAATTTGGGAGCCAAAACATAGATTCCAAATTGATAGGTCAATTTTGTAATAATCTTTGATAGCACAATGTTTGAGAAGTTAATAAAATAAGCTGTTATTTGAACTACTTTTTGAGTTCGTTGTCATGCAGACATGGGAAGTATTCACATTGGTTCTCTTTATGGGTGTGTGGACCCTAAAGTTTTCTTAAAGACTTAAGTACCTCCTTACTTATTTACATTTTACCTACTTACTTACATTTTAAAATCATACACATAAAGAGTAGTCTTTAATATGTATATTTTTCTAAATTGGAAATGTATCTCTGTGTTGTAAAATGTAGAGGGTTTTTCCCCCCAATATTTTTTTTAATTTTAGTTTTATTTTTTCAATGTTCCAAGATTCATTGTTCATGTACCACACCCAGTGCTCCATGTAATACATGCCCTCCTCAATACCCACCACCAGGGTCACCCAACCCCTACCCCCCTCCCCTTCAAAACCCTCAGTTTGTTTCTCAGAGTCCGCAGTCTCATGGTTTGTCTCGCCCTCCGTTTTCTCCCAATTCATTCACTCTTCCTTTCCTTCTCCCAATGTCCTCCATATTTTTCCTTATGCTCTACATGTAAGTGAAACCATATGATAATTGATCTCTCTACTTGAGTTACTTCACTTAATATAATCTCTTCCAGTCCCCTCCATGTTGATATAAAAGTTTGGTATTCATCCTTTCTGATGGAGGCATAATATTCCATTGTACATATAAACCATATCTTCTTTATTCATTCCTCGGTTGAAGGGAATCTTGGCTCTTTCCATAGTTTGGCTATTGTGGCCACTGCTGCTATGAACATTGGGGTACATGTGGCCCTTCTTTGCACTATTTCAGTATCTTTGGGGTAAATACAGAGTAGTGCAGTTGAAGGGTCGTAGGGTAGCTCTATTTTTAATTTCTTCAGGAATCTCCACACTGTTTTCCAAAGTGGCTGCACCAACTTGCACTCCCACCAACAGTGGAAGAGGGTTCCCCTCTCTCCACATCCTCTCCAACACTTGTTGTTTACTGTCTTATTGATTATGGCTATTCTAACTGGTGTAAGGTGGTATCTCATTGTGGTTTTGATTTGAATCTCCCTGATGGCTAATGATGATGAACATTTTTTCATGTGTCTGTTAGCCATTTGTATGTCTTCTTTGGAGAAGTGTCTGTTCATGTCTTCTGCCCATTTTTTGACAGGATTATCTGTCTTTTGAGTGTTGAGTTTGAGGAGTTCTTTATAGATCTTAGATATCAGACCTTGGTCTGTAGTGTCATTTGTGAATATCTTCTCCCATTCCGTGGGTTGCCCGTTTGTTTTATTGGCTGTTTCCTTTGCTGTGCAGAAGTTTTTTATCTTGATGAAGTCCCAACAGTTCATTTTTGCCTTTGTTTCCTTTGCCTTTGGAGACATGTCTTGAAAGAAGTTGCTGTGGCTGATGTTGAAGAGGTTACTGCCCATGTTCTCCTCTAGGATTTTGATCGATTCCTGCCTCACATTGAGGTCTTTTATCCATTTCAAGTTTATCTTTGTATATGGTGTAAGAGAATGGTCAAGTTTCACTCTTCTACATATAACTGTTCAATTTTCTCAGAACCATTTATTGAAGAGACTGTCTTTTTTCCACTGGATATTTTTTCCTGCTTTGTCGAAGATTATTTGACCGTAGAGTTGCAGGTCCATATCTGGGGTCTCTACTCTGTTCCACTGGTCTACGTGTCTGTTTTTATGCCAGAACCAAGCTGTCTTGGTGGTCACAGCTTTGTAGTAAAGCTTGAAATTAGGCAATGTGATGCCCCCAGCTTTGTTTTTCTTTAACATTTCCTTATCAATTCAGGGTCTTTTCTGGTTCCATACGAATTTTAGGATTGTTTGTTCCAGCTCTTTGAAAAATGCCAGTGGAATTTTGATCAGGATGGTATTGAAAGTATAGATTGCTCTGGGCAGTATAGACATTTTAACAATGTTTATTCTTCTGATCCATTAGCATGGAATGCTTTTCCACCTTTTTGTGTCTTCAATTTCTTTCATGAGCCTTCTATAGTTCCTTGAGTACAGATCCTTTACCTCTTTGGTTAGGTTTATTCCCAGGTATCTTATGTTTCTTGGTGCTATAGTAAATGGAATCGATTCTCTAATTTTCCTTTCCATATTTTCATTGTTAATGTATAAGAAAGGAACTGATTTCTGTGCATTGATTTTGTATCCTGCCACATTACTGAATTGCTGTATGAGTTCTAGTAATTTGGGGGTGGAGTCTTTTGGGTTTTCCATATAAAGTATTATGTCATCTGCGAAGGGAGAGAGTTTGACTTCTTCTTTGACAATTTGAATACCTTTTATTTCTTTTTGTTGTCTGATTGCTGTTGCTAGGACTTCTAGTACCCTGTTGAACAAGAGCAATGAGAGTGGGCATCTTTGTCGTGTTCCTGATCTCAAAGGGAATGCTGTCAGCTTTTCCTCATTGAGAATGATATTTGCTGTGGGCTTTTTATAGGTGGATTTTATGAAGTTGGGGAATGTTCCCTCTATCCCTATACTTTGAAGGGTTTTAATCAGGAATGGATGCTGTATTTTGTCAAATGCTTTTTCTGCATCAGTTGAGAGGACCATGTGGTTCTTCTCTCTTCTCTTATTGATTTGTTTTGTCACATTGATTGATTTACATATGTTGAACCACCCTTGCATCCCAGGGATAACCCACCTGGTCATTGTGGATAATCTTTTTAATGTGTTATTGGATCCTATTAGCTGGGATCTTGTTGAGAATCTTGGCATCCATATTCATCAGGGTATCAGTCTGAAATTCTCCTTTTTGATTGGGTCTTTGCCTGGTTTGGGGATCAGGGTAATGCTGGCTTCATAGAAAGAGTCTGGAAGTTTTCCTTCCATTTCTATTTTTTGAAAAAGATTTAGGAGTATAGGTTGTATTTTGTCTTTGAATGTTTGGTAGAATTCCCCGGGGAATCCTTCAGGTCCTGGGCTCTTGTTTTTTGGGAGGTTTTTGATCACTGTTTCAATCTCGTTACTAGATAGTGGGCTATTCAGGTTGTCAATTTCTTCGTTTCAGTCTTGGAAGTTTATAAGTTTCTAAGAATGCATCCATTTCTTCTAGGTTCCTTAACTTATTGGCATATAGCTGTTGGTAATAATTTCTGATGATTGTTTCTATTTCCTTGGTGTTAGTCATGATATTTCCCCTTTCATTCATAATTTTATTAATTTGGGTCCTCTCTCTTTTCTTTTGGATTAGTTTGGCTGGTGGTTTTTTGATCTTATTGATTCTTTCAAAAAACCAACTTCTGGTTTCATTGATGCATTCTACTGTATCTCTAGTTTCTAACTCATTGATCTCTGCTCTAATCTTGATTATTTCCCTTGTGCGTTTCCCCCCAATATTTTTTAATAAGATATAAGTGATTTTCATTCTTCTACTAGAGTAAGAGAGAATTTGACACCAATTTAGTTCACCTTTTCTTATTTTTACAAATACTAATGTTTAAAAACATGTTCCCATAATAAGTAGTGAAAGGACTTTGTTATGGTAATGCCATTCGATTCTTTGAATCCTGTATGAGTTTCCTGTGGCTGCTGTAACAAATGACCACACACCTGGGGGCTTACAACAACCAGAATTGATCTCTCACACTTCTGGAGGCCAGAAGCCTGAAATCAGTACCACTGGGTTCAAATCAAGGTGTTACCAGGGATGCACTTCCTCCAGAGGCTCAAGGAAAGAGTCTGCTCCTTGTCTCTTCCAGCTTCTGGTGGCCGCTGGCCTTCCTTAGCTCTGGCTGCATCACTTTAATCTCTACCTCTGCAATCACATTGGATTTCTTTCTTCTGTTTGTGTCAAGTCACCCTCTGCCTCTCTCTTGTAAAAATGATACCGGTTAGAGCTCACCTGGATAATCTAGGATCATCTCTTCATTTCAAGATCCCTTAATCATATCTGCAAAATCCTTTTTTTTTTCCTCTCTTCATATCAAGTAACATTCACAGAAAACCTGAATTCTGAACGTATGCTGTACCAGCCAGTATGACATGCCGTCTTGCCTTCCTAGGGCAGAAAAAGTTCAGCATATATTTTCTGCATTGCTGTTGGTCACTAATCTAACTTTTATTCATGACCATTCATCTCCTAAAAGTAAAGTGTTAACTCTCAATAGATATACATCATACATAGTTTTACTTATGCTTGTGAGAATACAGCTCTTAATTAACATAATATGTAATTACAGTATTTTGTACCCTTAACTTTTTCTTTTGGAGCAACTTTACATTTTTTTGGTTACAGTCCCTACAGTTTATCCCTAACAAGTAGCTTGAAGTTTAATAATAAAAATCTACTCTGTAAATCAAGCTCCAGTTTTCACTGAGACCACAGCAAGTTATATTAAGGAATAAAATGCACAGGTTCTTTTAATGTGGAGGCTTAAAATGGAACATTGAGAATTAATTTGAGTTACATACTAAATTTAAACTTTTAGGCATCAGATAGAAATATATATCTCCATTACTCTATTTTCTGGAAATGCAGAAATAAAATCAAAGATGTGAGACTATTGTCTCCTGGTTTTATCACCCACGCATTAAACCAAAGATTATGAGAAAGAAATTGAGTTCCACAGCTTTCTTGTGTTCTTTTTCTTTCCTTTTGTTTTCACTCAGATTATATCTTTTTAAAGAGATTTTATTTATTTATTTATTTATTTATTTATTTATTTATTTATTTAAGAGAGAGAGATGAGCCTGTGCACACATGAGCTGGGGAGGAGCAGAGGGGGACAGGGAGGGACAAGCAGGCTGCAGTGAGAATGAAGCCCAACGTGGGGCTCAGTCCCAGGGCCGCTTAAGTGGCTGAGCTACCCAGGTGCCCCTCAGATCCTGTCTTTAAACAGTAGAAAGATTGCTGACATCATGCTACCCACATACTAATGCACATCAGATTTAGCAGCTTCTTTTTTTTTTAAGATTTTATTTATTTATTTATTTATTTATTTATTTATTTATTTATTTGACAGAGAGAGAGAGATCACTAGTAGGCAGAGAGGCAGGCAGAGAGAGAGAGGGAAGCAGGCTCCCCACCGAGGAGAGAGCCCGATGTGGGGCTCGATCTCAGGACCCTGAGATCATGACCTGAGCTGAAGGCAGAGGCTTTAACCCACTGAGCCACCCAGGCGCCCCAGGATTTAACAGCTTCTATTCCTTTTATTTGTTTGTCTTTATTAACTGCTTTATTTCTGTAAGGATACATTGAAACAGTAGATGATCATAGCTAATGAATATCTCTATTCTCTTTATTTATTTAATTTTTATTTAATTTTTGTGTTTTAACATAATCTGTTTTTACTTTTGTAGAGTACCTTCTTTGTGTGTGTGTGTGCACCTAAAAATACATCTTGTTTTTTTTCTTTTCACTTTATAGATCCCACAAACACTAGGAACACTCCCTACCTTTTCCTGTTGACTTCCTCACACAGTTTAGCAGATATTTATTGACTGTGTTATACCAGGCCTATTTTGTGTGTGGATCTTGGGGGTACAGTATGAACATAGTAGACAACATACACTGGCCTTGCGAGTTTGCATTCTTCTGGGAAGAGGAAAGATAAAAGACATGTGATTAAAATTTGTAATCCTTTAGGTGATGATAAGCATGGGTTTCTCCTGCTATCCGAAAGTAGAGCATTCCTATGAAAACTTTTGTAAGCTGAAATGGTATAAAGCAAAGAAGCATGTAGGAAAATATTTGAGCATTCCCAGACCCCGGAAATAACCTTTCTTAGCATTTTCTGGTATCTTAGGACGTATCTTGCTTGCCAACAGATGCACAAAATAAATCAAGCTAAAGTGCAGAGGCTCCCAGACAAAGTTCAAAGCTCTGGTGGCTTGATGCTGAGACGCAGTGTGGTTCCCTGGAAAAGGCTTGGCGGGACCCCTCTCGCTGTGGCGCCATGGGGCCTGCAGCCTCTGTACGAGATCACTGCAAAGCAAACGCTGGATGGTATGTTCACGTTTCACCATTTTTGTAAAAGCAAAAATCCTCTTTGGATTTCTTTCAGTTGGCAAACACAGGTACTAATGTAGGTCTTTTGTAAAAGCAAAATGGCATACTGTGAACTTTTAAAAAGCTGGAGTTGCCTGAACTGGAGAAGGAAAGGAAGACAGGGCAGAAGGAAAGAGCATGCTAGGGGTGAGTGGGAGATCCCCTTCAACAAGAGGGATCTGGGAAGGTGTCCCTGAAACATGAAGTTGAGGAGAGTCTTGGTGGCAACGTGCTGGTGTTCAGGCCGCAGCCTGAGGCCAGCGCTCCTGGAACAAGGCGGGGAGTGATGGGGTGGACTTCAGTCGGGCTGCCGCAGAGCCAGCTCCTGTAGGGTCTCATAGGCTATGGAAGGGCTTGGCTCTTACACTGAGTGAGCGAAAATTGAGCGGAGGTCTTTGAGTCGGAGAACAGTATGATCCTGATTTAGTTTTGAAAATACAGTTGACCCTTGAATAACATGGGTTTGAATTCTGTGGATCTACGTATATGTGGGTTTTTTTTCCCCCGATAAATTCAGTCCAGTACTGTAAATTTAGTTTCTCTTCATTATGATATTCTTACTAACATTTCTTTAGTGTACTTTCCTAAGAATATGGTCTCTAGTACTTAAAACGTCACAATATGTACAATCGGCTGTGTATGTCTTCAGTACGCTTTCCAGTTGACAGTAGGTTATTTGTTAGTAGTTTAGCTTTGGGGGAGTTAAAAGTTTCATATAGATTTTTGGCTGCAAGGGGAGGTCTGCACCCCTGTGCTTCACATCATTCAAGAGTCAACTGTATGCTGCTCAGAAGGCCAAAATCCAACCTTTTAGAGGCTGCACCACTTTGTTTTGCTTCTACATCCAACTGCCCGTGGATCCATCCTGGCCCGTCTGTCATTTCTCCTAGTTGCACGTGCCCTGTGGGAACAGCCTGGCAGGATAGTCTACACTGGTATGAAGTGTAGTGTTTGTGAGACCCTGAAGCCTTATAGGTGAGACTGTTGTGACTTGTGTGATAGATGAGAGAGTTAAGGGTTTTCTGCACTTGAGGTCACTTTACTGACCAAGATAAGCTTAGGAAAGTGTCAGAGACATTTTATGTTGTTAATAAATGTGCTTCGATCCCTTAAAACATGTCACAAATTTACTAAAGTCAGATGGAGGAGCACTTGACATTCAAAATATGGTAGGTTTATGGAATTGAAAGTCTGTTTTCAGAGTGACGTTTTCTGTGGCAAAGGAAGCTTCAGTCTTAGTAGTAGTTTTAATATGAATGCATACATGTGATAGCTACTATTAACGTACATCTTGTATGTGCAAGGCACAGAGGTTTAACATTAATCTTGATAGATGCTCTCATCACTTAGCCTCATAGCAACCCTGCAAGTTGTTATTTTCTAATCTCCCTTTGACATATAGGAATACAAAGACTCAGTGATGAAATTCCTTGCCTAGAGTCAAACATTGCTCAAATGTAGGTCTTTTCAGATTCTAAAGTCTGCATTTTCCACTAAAGTGAGTTTGTTTCTCCTCATGTTCCTGGGATCCTGTGGTTGGTTTTTCTCTTTCTTACTCTCTGTCTTTAGGTTTTATCTGTGGTGTGAGAACAAGTTAAAATTTTGAACCCTCAAAAACATTTTCAGACAATTTTTTTTAATGAGTAAAGTAATAGAAGTTTGTTAAGGGAAGATATAGAAAAAGCTCTCAAGAGTGAGAGGGGTCTCGAAGGGTTGCCAACGAGGGTCTTTAGGGTTGGTCTCTTATAGAAAGCTAACCAGGAAACTTAAATCCTTTTACCATCAGATAAATTTTTCTTACCAAAGTAGTATTGAATTTACTGGGGTCCAAATGATGGAACCCAGTTCACTTTATAACAAAACCAGCTATTTCTTTTGGCTGAGCAAGGGGATCACGTTGGAAATGACTTATCCTTGAATTTGTTTTTTTTTTTTTTTTTAAAGATTTTATTTATTTATTTAACAGAGAGAGAACACAAGCAGGCGGAGAGGCAGGCAGAGGCAGAGAGAGAAGCAGGCTCCCTGCCGAGCAAGTAGCCCGATGCGGGACTCGATCCCAGGACGCTGGGATCATGACCTGAGCCGAAGCCAGTTGGCCAACCAACTGAGCCACCCAGGCGTCCCTTATCCTTGAATTTGTATACAACATGAACGGTATATGACATTTGGAACTCTGAATACAGTATCAGTATTTCATCTCCTCTGGCAAATAATTATTAATAGTATGATGCTGGGAATTTTAATAGGCAGAGTAAATCATCAAAGGCAGCAAAGCATCCTGATTTTGTTATAAATCTCTGATTTTCCTGATTTGGGATCATGTTATGATGAGGTTCTAGTTGCACATAATTTTATGGACATTGAATTTAAAATATCACTACATCAACAAATATTTGCCCTTCTCTCATGTAATGGCGTTTTGTAACTGGCGTGTTCTAGTTGGCGGCCACTGGATGTCACTGTCGTTCCCCAGATGGAGCCCTCTGCATTTATAATCAGCGTGAGGATTGACGGGGAAGGGGGGGATTGGGGGGGGGGCAGAAACTTCATAAGTCCTCTGGAACTTAATGGGATCCATGTTTGTCTTGCTCCCATTTTGATTCCTAATTGAAGCCAGGGTATGAAGCAGTGGCAATTAACACAGTACCTCAAGCGCATACCTATAGACTCCTCGGGAAGAGGAATTAATTGTATTTTAGTGTCATTGCTAGGGACAGCTGAGAGTTCCATTGTGAATATCATTGTGGAGCTGCTTTAATAAGCAAAATGAATGACTGGAGGCTTTTAATGAAACCATTTTTATGTGTGCAGCTCTACCCACGTGATCTCTTTAAGACAGAAGCCATGCACAGCAGTGGCGAGGAAACGCTTCCCAGCCGCCTGCTTTGAAGCTGTGCCTTCACTTTTTTTTCTTTTTTCTTTATTCCCCCTCCCACAGAAGAGGCACAAGTGTTTCTCCTGTTGTCTGGAGCTGATATGTAGTTGTACTTTCAGTGCTGTGTGTAACCTATGAGCATCAGAGTTGCAACCACTCTTATCACCAGCACAAATAGTCATGAAGCCTGTAGGATATGTGGCCTTGGGCTTCCTTCTCTACTTAAAATGACCTGAGCTTTGAGGAGGCCCAGCGTTCTGGTGGCATGCTAAGGCTGGAGGCAGAAAATAGAAAGCAGTGAGGAGTGCTTATAACTAAATCTGCCTCCTGGTGCAACTGATTTTTCCATTGCAGCGTCTCATAGCCTGAGTTTGGGTCTTATCATTTCTCTCCTCAGGGATTATTTTAGCCTTGTAACTGGTCCCCTTGCCTCTGGTCATACCAAGGTTATCCATGGGAATGCAGACCTGATTCTTCTGCATTAGGGTCTGAGGTCCCTTGGAGGGCTTGTGGCACCTGTGCCCTGCCTACCCCTCCTATCTCCAGCCTTGTGTCTCCCCTCTCCCTCCTCTTCGCTTATACATGAAAGAAGGGCCTGTAGTTGCCGGCATACACTATAGTGTCTACGCCTTGGTTTCTTTGCTCATGCCATTGGGATTCTCAGTGAGTTCTTTCTCACCATGTTTACCTGGCTGTGCCTTTTCCAAAGCTTATTCGGAATTTTAGTCAAAAATGGTAACAAGGTATAACTGCTCACTACGTCCTAAAAATCTTAGGGAAACAAAGTAAAATGAAAACCCTCAACTGTGGAAGCTGACAGCCAGCTAACCTAGTGCCACAGTCTTAGAGGAGAGAAACAGAAAAGCAATGGGAGGCACCCCACACTCACCTTATGAAGGAGAGTCGCCCCTTCTGTCGGTGAGCAGGTAGGGGGACAGATCTGCCTCTTTTGTGTTCCAAGCAGCTGTTCCTCGAGACAATTATTATACTTGCTGGCAACACTGTTTCTCATACGTCCTCTAGGAAATTGCAAACCCTGAAAATAACAGAGGCACCAGGAGTGAGTGATGAGTTGTGTCCTGGGAGGGATGTTTCCACAAGTACATGCTAGACTGGGGTATGGAAAACAAGCAGATTTGGCCAAGAAATAGATATAAGGCTGTTCAAGCAAGAGTATTTATAATATTAATTAGAAAAAAAACCCTAATGATATAATAATAGGGGGATGTAATAAATTACAGTACATTCATGGGATTTAAGTTATGCAGCTTTTGATCATGTTTTTGGAGTTCTTCCTTTGAAGACTGATGTGGACAGACATAAGATCACAAAGATGATTGATCAATTGAATGTATCTGTATAAACATATTGTTTCCTAAATTTTATGAAAAAGATATACAAATATATTCATACAGACCCAGAGAAAAAATAAGAAGGGAACATACTGACATATTAAGTGCTAATTCCCGACTGAGAGGTTTAAAGATGGATTGTGATTGTCCACTGTCCATGGTTTTTGAATTTCCAATAATGGAAGCAGGGGGTTTTAGAAATCAGAAAAACGGAAACAAACACAACTTTACAAACTTAAGAGATTTTTAAAGATTTAGACATCTTCCTGAAGCTCCAAGTGGGGCCAAGTACCCATCTTCTGAGCTGCTGTTAACATTTTCTGTAAGTATCTTAATAGTGATCATATTATTAAAACTAGACAGTAATTCCATGAGAGCTGGAACTCTGTGTATACTTCTTTGTAACCCAGGGTCTAGGACAAATAAATTGTTTTTTAACTAAAGTGTATTAAACTGTAAGGTACTTGTATCAAGCAGTTCAAAGGATGGGTAACAATATACCTAGAAGGCAGAGACTGGGAAAAGGAGCCAGAGACATGCCGTGCCCAGATGGAGATTTGCTCTCAGTCCTTAAAGGATGCGTTGGGTAACTTAGAATTTATGGAAGCAGTTTCTAAACTCTTCACGTATCTATCAGTCAGCTCGAGGCAATGTGTATGCAAATACTTTGCAGAAAACTAAGGATTTCTATGAATACAAGTTGTGATCGGTGAGTGTGAGTTAATATGAAGATTACTTCCGTTTGTTGAAGAATGATATGCAGGGCCTTTATACCCATCAAGCTGAAGGGTCAAGATTTTCCTATTAATTGTGCTTGGGGAGCTAAATATGGTGCTAGCAATTTTTCCAGGTGAGCTCGCTGATATTAGGTCCTTTTCTTAGGTTAAGGAACCTTTCAGAATCGAGCCCTATTTTTATTCTTTGCTTCTCCAGTTTTTGTTTTGCTTGATCAGAGGCTGTTCATTTTTATCTGAAACTAAGATTGACAAAATGTATGTAGTTTCTGCTTTGCCCAGAGAAGTACAAGGACCATTTGTCTCCTGGAGTTTCCTGTAACAAAGGTATACAAAGAATTGTTTTCTGGGCGAATTAGAGGTAAAAGCCACTTTTGTTTCTTCTCTTATCAAGTGATGAGAAGAGTAGGGACTCAGGTTTCTATTTGAGCCTCACGCTGTACTTTCAGTGGATTCAGCGAAGAAATCTAGGCAGAAGGTCACAGGTGAGCACTTTCCATTCTGGGAGGATTGAGGGTTTTTAAAAGACTTGGAAGTGAAATCAGCGGTTTCAGAAGAAACTTCTTTCCTCTCTTCTTCTTCTTCTTCTTCTTCTTCTTCTTCTTCTCCTCTCTCTCTCTCTTTTTAAAGAAAAAGCTTCTGGAAATTAAATAGAAAACAATTACATGTAATTATTTGGTAATATTTCATTGCATTGCTGTGACGTTTCATGCTGGTCTGTCAAATACAAAAATAAAACATAAATTGACGTGAAGCTTTTGTCTTAGTTTTAAGAAAGCTTTTCTTTACTCCTTCAGAGGCTTCCCCCCCCCTTTTTATCTCCTTTTTGATACTGTTTCGAAGTGATTTAGGAGGGCTTCTCTTTTCTTTTTCTACCTACATGGAAGTGCTGTGCAGTCATCAGCATTCACATTCCAATGCCTGATAAATACTGCAGAACATTTTCTAAGTAGACTTGTATCTGTAAAGTTTTGATAGTATATTTTAGCATAATATTTTAGATAGATATATGAAGTTTTTAGAAATAAGGTCTTTAAAAGAATCATGGTGAATTTATGAGAAAGTTACCTAGGATCATTTATCACATGGTAATCCAAAAAGTATTTGAGTTCTTTCTGGCTGACAGTTTTTCGTATCATCGTTTCTGAGTTTTGCAGCAGAGAGCCCCTACTTACAGAAGTAATTTTTTCTTTTTGATAATTAAAACATGTATTATAAGTTACCTCATAGGATCATTCAGTTGGTTAAAGTCCACTTGGTTTTAGAATGACGCTGAAGAGGAAGAGTCAATAGAAAGTTAATTAGAAGCCATCCGGACTAGTATTTGTTTTGTACCTCCTCCCCATCACGTCTCCGTGATGATGTCCCAGGGCCTACGCTGAGCAAAACAAACCGGTCTTCAGCAACTTTTCATCTCCCTTTACGCATTCTTCTTTTCCTCTCCAAGCTATCCATCTAGGCGTCTTGTAACTTCATGTTGAACTCCTCCCTATTAAGGTCTGTATTTTGTTATGTATCTGACTTTAAAACAAAGAAATCTTGAAGTTTCTGCAAGATGTGATTAACTGATATTCAGTCATGCCTTTTAAGATTATTTGGATTATTGTGACATTGATCCTTTAACATAATGAGACTTGATTGGGGGATGGTATATGACAGTACATCCAAATTGGGATAGGAATGTGAACATTTACAAAGATTATTAATATAATATAATTTTGAAGAGCCAGATTCTGTGATAAGGAAGTTTTAGCTCCATTACCAGGGGAGTATATGAGGTGAGAACCTGTAGCCGCCTCTGATCCTTTGGACTTTATTTGCTTTCTTATACATTATCTGAATTCTCAATAGAATACCTAGAAATCAACTTTGGAGGAATGAAAAATATATCTTCTGCCTTCTCACAGCACTGCTTTCTCACTGATTTTTAACTAACTAAAGCTAGTTAGTCTAGCTTTCTTTAAAGAAATTTTTCTCCTTAAGATTACCAGAATATTTTCCCCATGCTAGTTTTGTGTTATCTAGACATTCGGTATTATAGTTCTGTGAAATTTTCTGTGAACATCGTATGTTATCTTTCCTTTGTAGATTGGTATGCTGGGCTTTGTTTGCATGTAGATTGCTGCTTGGTTGGTGATCACAGATATTACCCAAAGTGCTTTTCGTTGCACATTTGTCATAACTGTTCAAATACGGCTTGGCTTTTCTGGCCTTTTTATTTTATTTCCTTTTTTGGTACAGTCCAAATTCAAGTGATTTATGTTACTTTCATTTGAGATTAAGATTGATATCATTTGAAATACTGCCCATTATTTTTGTTTCCCTTACACTTAGCATGTGATGGTTTATTTTCACTTGATTAGCAAATATTTATTGAACACATTTCAAAATGAGAGAATTTGAGGCCATTGAAACACAAGAGCTGCCGGAACACGAGAGAAGGGTTTAGTGGGTTTGGAAAGAATGAGCAGGATATAAATAGGCTCGGCGGAGACAGCAGACTGCTGGATGCCCCCCCAGTGGGAGCTGTAGGTGCAGGCAGAGACAGTGCTCTTAGGGGAAGAGCACCGGCTTGAGATTAGACATGCGGCTGCCGTTCAATTCCTGAGAGGGTCACTATTCTGAACTTCAGGTTCCTTTTCTATAGGATGGAACTATAACTTGCTCAGTAGACAGTGTTATTGCTTTACCAATAGCAGACCTGGTGGCTTCAAAAAACAGAAATGTAGTCTGTAGCAGTTCTGGAGGTGAGGAGTTTAAAATTAAGGTCACTGGGCTGGACGCAAGATGATGGCAGGCTTCTCCTGGGGCTTTAGAGGTACAACATTCCTTGCTCCTTCCAGCTTCTGGGTGTTGTCATCATTCCTTGGCTTGTGTCCGTGTCACTTGAGTCTGCCTCTGTGGTCACATTGCCTTTTCCTCTTCTGTATGGGTCACATCTTTTTTGTCTCTGTCTTATGAAGGTCCTTGTAATTGGACTCAGAGCCTACCTGGATAATTCAGGATAATCTCTTCCTCTCAGTATCTTTAAATTAATGACATTTGCAAAGACTTTGCCATATAAGGCAAAACTTATAGGATCCATGTGTCTTTGGGGCCATCATTCAGCCTACTTAAAATAATATAAGAATTAAAGGGGTGCCTGGGTGGCTCAGTCAGTTAAGTGTCTGCCTTCGGCTCAGGTCATGATCTCAGGGTCCTGGCACCGAGCCCCACGTCAGGCTCCCTGCTCAGCAAGGAGTCTGCTTCTCCCTCTCCGGCTGCCCCTCCCCAGCTCGTGCACACTCTGTCTCTCTCTCTCTCTCTCGCACTGCTCTCTCTCAAATAAATAAATAAAATCTTTAAAAAAAATATATTGAGAAGGGCACATATTGCATGGAGCACTGGGTGTGGTGCATGAACAATCAATCTTATAACACTGAAAAATTAAAATAAACATATTTGGGGAGAAAAAAAATTATAAGAATCAAATAGAGCAATGAAAAAGGTCTCAGATGGAGACTTGTAGAGATGTAACTTCTTTTATTTCAATAATTTGAATAATTTTTTGGTTCTCCGTCTTCTGCCTTCTTAACAGCAGACAGTTTAATCTTCTATTATTCGTTGGGTTTTTTTAATGGATTGTCCTCGGTCTTGTTGTGGTAAATGGTAAATTCAGGTCTTCTAAGTGAGTTACATACAGGTTTAAATATTCTCAGTCGAAGGTTCAGACCTACTTACACTTCCGCAACATGCTGGCGAGGCTTTAAGTCCCACGACAGGTGATTGCCTAACCTTCGTCCAGCTCTCCATGTTCAGGAAACTCTTGTTCCACTCAAGCTTATTGACTGTACCATACAGCCACGTGAGTTCCTGCTCTTCTCTTAGCTCTTCCATGTTCCTCATGGGGGATGTGGTCCTGTTGCCATGCTCTTTCTCCATAAGGGGATGCTGTGGACTCATTTGTCTTGATGTTGCCCTCAGTCATGGCTTCTCCACCACGCTAGATAGATGATGTCTGTTGGAAGCTAGACGTCTCCTAAGGCTGCCCTCTGGTTTGAGTCACATGGCCTCGTTAAACTTTGGTGGTATTTTATCTCCAACTCTTCACCCTGGAAGGTTCTCATTCTGGAAGGGGAGAGAATACAGGATCACATGGGACCTACACTGTCTACTTTGGTCTAGCTCAGTCTCCATTCCATCCTTTCCTCCACCAACCTCTTAACTGCTGCTCCTTTCTCAGAAGACAGAAGGTGGGTCCCTGTATGAGGCAATCAAAGGTTGGCTAGGCATGATTCTCCCCAAGCACTTATATTTGACAGATTGAGAAGGCCTATTGTGAAGCTCAAACATAAATAAAATGCATTTCTGTAATTTTCCCCCCTCTCTGCATAGTGTATCTTGAGGGCAGAACATAGGACTCTTTAATGGTAGAGAAAGGTCATGGGTACAAAGAAGCACAGGTTGGTAAACAAGCAAACATCTTGCTTACTACCTTGAAATTGTCTTCCTCTGCAGTTGCAAAACAAATATGGGTATCATGTTTAGAATATAGTATGTTTAATGTGAACCTGTGTTTCATAAGCCTGAAAATACCAGCTGATTTGTATGAGAATTAGACAAAAGTAAGATTAGAGAGATTGTTAGGGATGCGACTTGCCACTGGATATCTCAGTAACCATTGACTCTCCCCAACCCACTTCTCTTATAGTTTTTCACTCAGTAGCAACACAGTCCTTCCAACAGCTTGGGTGGAGAACTTGGTGTCTCCCCTAACTACCCTCTCTCTTCTACTTGTGTCCAGTTGGTCAGCAAATCCTGTTGGCTCTACCTTCAGAATATATCCAGATTTTGCCTGCTTCCTACATTTCCACTGCTGCTGCTCTGATTCAAGCCACATCATCTCTCCTCTCACGAATTGCAATATTCTACCAAATGGTCTTCCTGCTTCCACCTTTATACCTTTTTTTTTAAGATTTTATTTATTATTTGACAGAGAGAGATCACAAGTAGGCATAAGGCAGACAGAGAGAGGGGGAAGCAGGCTCCCTGCTGGGCAGAGAGCCCGATGCGGGGCTCGATCCCAGGACCCTGAGATCATGACCTGAGTGAGGGGAAGGCAGAGGCTTTAATCCACTGAGCCACCCAGGAGCCCCCACCTTTATACCTTTTAAAATCAGTTCTCCTCCACAGCCAATGCGATCCAATGAAAAAATAAGTCAGTTCATGTTATTTCTCTGTTCAGAATGACTTCTCATCCGACTCCAAGGAAAAGCCAGAACCTCACTATGAACTGCAGGGCTTTCTCCAGTCCTCCCTGCTTATCACCACTGCTTCTCTAGCCTCTTCTCCTAGTACTTGCGCCTTCGCTTGCTCAGCTTCAGCCACATTAACCTCCTTCTGGTACTTCAAACAGAGAGCCTTGCTCTTGCCTCAGAGGCTTTGTTCCTGTTCTCCCTGTTGGTGTCTGCTTGGCTCATGCCCCCTTCTCCTTTGGGTCTTCATTCAAACATTACCTTCCCAACAAGGCCTATCCTGGCAAGCTGTTGAAAATGAATTCTTTTCCCCCAGGGGCTCCTCTCTCCCTATGCCCTGCTCTATTTTTCTTTGTAGTATGTATCGCTGCCTATTAAGATTTACATTTTGTTGGTAGTCTGTGTCTTCCCATTAGAATGAAAGCTCCGTGAGGCAATGGTTTGGGACTGTTTGATGCACTGCAAAATTCCAGGCCCCAAGATGAATGTCTGACAGGTGGTAGGCTTTCAATAAATATTTGTCAAATGGATGAATGAATACTATAACTGCCAGACTCCCTGGATGTATCCCACAGCAAGAAGGGAGCAGACAAGCTTTTTGAGCAAGGGTCACATTGACACACCTGTTTTAAGAGGTTTGCTTTGGTATCAGTCCAGGTTGGACTGGAAGAATGAGAAAATAGAAGTTCGGAGATTCGTTAAGAAAAAGTGAAGGTCTAAATTGGGATAGTGACAATGGGAATGAGTGAGCTGTTGTTGAGAGACATTGGGAGGGATAATCCCTGATATCTGGGGATAGCGGAAGCGGAACATATAGGAGGGGATATAAAGATGCAGTGGGGATAAGAGAATTAAGGAAAAAGCAGTTTTAGAGAGAAAAAGGAAGATGACTTTGTTTTCAAGTTTATTTTTTATTTGGATAAAATGTACATAACATAAAATTTACCAGTTTTAAGGGTATAATTCATTGGCATTATGTACATTCATACTGTTGTACAACCATTACCACCATCCATCTCCAGAACATCTTTATTGTCTCATAGTGAAACTCTGAGCCCATTAAACAGTAACTCCTTGCTCTCCAGTCCCTACAACCACGAGCACAACTTTCCGTCCCTGACGTCTATACCAGGTATCACATATAAATGGAGTCATACAGAATCTATTCTTACGTCTTCTTATTTTGCGTATAATATCTTTAAGGTCCATCCATGTTGTAGCATGTGTCACAATTTCATTCCTTTTTAAAGCTAGATATTCCACTGTATGGGTGTCCTACATGTTGTTTGTCTATTCATCTGTTAGTGAACGTTGGGGTGTTTCTACCTATAGCAAATGATGCTACTGTGGACATTGGTGTACAATCATCTGGTCTAGTCTCTGCTTTCTTTTCTTTTCTTTTTTTTTTTTGGTTATATGCTCAGGATTGGCATTGCTGGAATTGTTTGATATTTTGGGGGAACCACCATACTGATTTGGGATTTAGACAAGCTGTGTTTGAGGTGGTGGAAAGTCTCACAGTTGGGACTAGAGCATGAGTAAAAGCAACTGTAGCCAGAGATTTCATCTCAAGGAACTCAACCGAGGGATGGCTGAAGAAGGGAGAGTGAATTAGCTTAAGAAAGGGAAAGAAAAGATTTTAGCCAAGGATTGCATCTTAGGAGGGAGGAGGAGCTATGGGAGCTCGTCAGTGAGACAGCAAAAGAGCAATTCGAGTTAAGAACAGAACGCAGAGGGTGCCTGGGTGGCTTACTTGGTCGGGTGACTGCCTTCGGCTCAGGTCATGATCCCGGAGTCACAGGATCGAGTCCCACATCGGGCTCCCAGCTCCACGAGGAGTCTGCTTCTCCCTCTGATCTTCTCCCCTCTCATGCTCTCTCTCTCTCTCTAAAAAAAAAAAAAAAAGGAACAGAACCCAGAGTGTTGATGCACATATAGCTCAAACTCATCCATATGCATTGAGAATTCTGACAAAACTTCCTTTCAGATGAATAAATGTCTATTTAAGTATGACATTACTTTCAAGAGTTTGGGTGTTTGGGGTCACAGACCACTACTGAGTGTTGAATGTTTGAGACACAGATACATTTCAAAAAGATCCTAGAAGCATCTAAAAAAAAGCAGAGGATTTCGGTATGCCTTAGTTGGCTGTTCTTCACTTCCTATTTTGCATTAGTAATTTCACAGTAACTTTTCTTTAACCTTTTATTGAAATATGATATACTTTTAAGAAAAGTGAACAAGCCAGATGTGGACAACTCAGTGAAATTGCAGATGTCGCATAAACTTGGATATACAACACCCAGAACAAAACAGTATCTCCCACACCCAGTGGTTCGCCTCATGCCCCTGCTCCCTCACCCACTCCCCCCATTATCTTGATTTCTAACACTGTAGATTTATTTTACCTGTGTTGAACTTTATGTAAGTGTAGTCATGTAGTATGTACTCTTTGTGCCTAACTTCTTTCACTTAATATCATGTTTGTGAAATTCCCCCATACAGTTGTGTGTTGTTGTAGTATATATTCCACTATTTATTACACTGTTTACACTATTCATTCATTCTCATGTTGATTGGCATTTGAGTAGTTTCTAGTTTGGGGCTATTATGAATAGCACTACTATGGACATCAAGTTTCTTCTCAAAATAGGAATTGTGCATGTTATGTTCCCCTCTGTAAAGTTTTTTTTCGCTTATTTCATTTAAGTACCTTTCTTCCCAAGTGCCTTCCCACCCTACCTAAAATATATTTGTTTAAACATTAGCTTTGAAAGTATAAAGTATTATAAGAAATTAGGTTTCTTAAAAATTGTATGTTCTTGTGTTAAAATTTTTCCTTTTAAAGCATTTACCTTAATTTTTCTCAACTATCGAGACTATGTATCTTAAATGCTTTTTGAACCTGTCAAAATTTTTCATCTCTTAATGGGGTGAATTGTTCAACCTTGAGGCAAATATTTTAATTTTGGCATCACGATGAATTGGAGAAAAAAGAATAGCTCCTGCATTCTTAATGTAGATTTATTATCAAACTTAATTATAATTTACATAGCAATAAAAGGAATTGAGACTTAGCAAAAAGTGTACTGTGATATTTTGTCATTTTTCTCCTCAGGTTACAGTCTGCTTTGGTATAAAAAAATCAACATTACTAATTCAAAATTGCTAAAATATTATCAATCTGGCTATTCTAGAATTGAGTTGAAATTTGCTATATTTAATAAAGATACATACATAATATAATCTATATATTTATACGGATACATGGTCCACATATATTTCTTTCTACCTACATGTTTGTCTATCTATTCATTGGTCCATCCATCCGTCCAACCATCCATCCATCCATCTTTTGACATACTCACAGAAACATTCTTTACAGAAAGAACAATGGAAGACCATGAGCTGGTGATTGAAGTGCTATCTAACTGGGGGATGGAAGAAGAAAATAAACTATACTTTAGAAAAAATTATGCCAAATATGAATTCTTTAAAAACCCAATGGTAAGTGAAATCCTCATTAATAGTTATGGGAAATAATGAATTCATAAAATGTTATTTTATTTTATGTGAAGAAAAGAGTCATCATAAATCAAATGTGACTCCCATTGAATAAATTTTGGGTAAAAATTCTGTTCTGTGACCATCAGAGGTAGGTTTCTTCACACTCTAACAATGACTAGTCAGCATCATCATAGAAGTTCAGATGAACTGTTTTGGGGAGGTATTTCTTCTTTCTCTTTTTAAGAAAACAAAACCATTATATATTTAATTTGGGGAATCAATTATTAGAGCTCCATAAGCAGCTCCAAAATATTATAATTTAACACTTTTCACAGAATTTAGGTAATTCATTTTTTAAAAGATTTTATTTATTTATTTAAGATTTTATTCATTCATTTGACAGAAAGAGAGATCACAAGTAGGCAGAGGCAGGCAGAGAGAGAGGGGGAAGCAGACTCCCCACAGAGCAGAGATCCTGATGTGGGGCTCTATCCCAGGACCCTGAGACCATAACCTGAACCGAAGACAGAGGCTTTAACCCACTGAGCCACCCAGGTGCCCCAGAATTTAGGAAATTTAAATAAGAAAATTTCTAAAGTAAAAACAGGTTGATGATTGTTGGAGTGCTATAGCTTAGCCAAAAATTTCAGATTGACATGAATCTTGCTGTTCCAAAATATTTTTTCAGTGCATTAATGACTGAGCTAAGTAGAAATGAGATAAAGACCAGAGCATTATCTAATAAATACTACTTTCATGATAGTTCTCTTTAAAAGAAAAAAATATGTGTCACATTCTAGTGAAGACTAGGGATCTGGAGAAGTCAGAATAGCCTCTGGGCTCATTATTTTAAATTGTTTTTGTCTCTGCAGTTGTAACATATTTTTACACGAAGTTTTGGATAATTGGATTGAAATGATCCTTTATGAAAAATATATGATACACATTATAGTAGAATATTTTCAGACCCTGAAAGACCTCTTACATTCTCTTTTATTTGAACCTATTAATAAAAACATAATGGAAAAAAAAAAGAAAAAAAACATAATGGGATGATCTTTGACAAAGAAAATAAAAGCGTCCTAATAAAAATTAAATAGAATTAGAATTTGAAGGGAAACTATTTTCTTTTTGTAAATCTTTATTAAAAGCAAGTATTTAAAAATATAGCTAAAGGCATATGGTCTCAGTGCTTGCTTTTGGTTATATTTAATTATTATTACTATTATTTGAACAAGGCTCTACACTCATTTTGTAGCCCTAGAGCAGTGGTTCTCAGCTGGGGGTGATTTGACAATGTCTGGAGGCATTTTTGCTTGTCATTTCGGGTGTGGAGGGACATGGGGGCTGCTAGTGGGTAGAGACCAGGAATGGTGTAACTAATACTGACCACAGAGTTAGACCAGATGGTAATAGAACAGTTGTAAAACCCTGTGCTTGGAGGAAGTATAATAGTCTATATTTTCCCAAACGTGTCTGATCACAAAAATTACCTGGGGGAGGAGAGAGTACCCAGACCTACTGAATCAGACACTCCAGGAACAAGGCCTGGGAATTCCTATTTTAAACAACTGCCCTGGATGAATTTTATGATTGAACAAGGTTGGAAGGGGCCTGACTTTTAGCTTCCTGGCCCTACGACAAGTCCTGGTTCCCCTACCTGTGACTGTGACCTTGGGTATACCCTTTAATTCTATGAGCCTTGACTTTGTGACATGGAGTTGATGGTCCTTTAGTATCTGCCGGAGTGGCCACAGGACTCAGAGAAGAGATATGGGAGCAAAAACGCTGTCATCCTGAAGGCAGTATTTTGAGCTTGACGAATGCAGCTTTCTCTTTATCCACATTATCTGAGGGTGCCTGCTAATCTTTTGGCTGGCATCCTACCTTCTCATTAAGATACCTGAACGTAGTCATAATTGAATCTTTTCTAGCATGGCTTTTGAGATAATGTAACCTATATCTTTTCGTCAGTATTTTTTTCCAGAGCATATGGTGTCTTTTGCAACTGAAACCAATGGTGAAATATCCCCCACACAGATTTTGCAGGTAAAATGTATTTCCATTCAAGTATGTAAGTAACAGCATAATAAAGGGAAACTTTAAGGTCCATATTTTTACATGCCCAGATTTTGTAATGTTATACCTCGACGGATAAATTTTTGTTGGAGGTGAACCTGAAAAGAAAAGAAAGAATAGTAAAGAAAAGAACAAAACCTGAAAAAAGAAGTCCCTGAATCAGGAAAGGCTGCTAACACCATTATTCTTTCTAGTTTTGGCCAATTGTCAAAGAATTTTCAGTGTTTAAAAAATGTGTTAAAAAATGTGTATCATGAAAGGAAACTTGGCAGAATTTTGCTCTGTGATGTGTTTAAAGACTATGTTAGTCTTTAAATCAAAATCCCCATTAAATTGTAGACATTTTGCTAACATATATTTAGTATTAACTTTTATAACAAATGCTCCCAATCCTATTTGTGATAAAATATTTACAAACTGAAAGAGAAAAAAAGATGTAAAAAATATATATTTTTTATACTGACATGTGTCATAGCTATGTTGGATACTTGAGCAGAGTTCTGAAATGTCCTAGCTAAATTAAGAATACTAGTTATTTAATTAAAAATCTCCTTAGTTTTGCATCTTTGGGGTTCATTTCTTCCAAACTGGCAGTGGCTTTACATGATCATTTCTGAAGGGTATTTTCATTACAATAAAACAATGATTTTCGTTGTTTTATTTTTCGTCCATCAGCAGATTTCACATCAGAAGCTCTGCAGTTGTTAATAGGTTAATGTTCAGTAATGTCTTTGTAATGGTTACTGTTTGATCTAAGCCCACGAGCGTCATCAAACCCACTCAGTATTCTCTGATCTTTAAAGAAGACAGCTTTTAATATTTCCAGTAGAGATACTACTTTAAATATATTGGTATTTAAATATATCGGTAAATGTATTGGGTGGTACAAATCTGTTTTCTATGGGCTTTTTAATAGTTTATATTTCATTTTTGCTCTTCATAATATTTTAGAAATATGCTGAGTCTCAAGAGATTTTCCTAAAGGCTTCTTCTATGCTGCTGTGTTTCACAGACACCCCATCAGAATACCAGGCTGAATGGCAGGCGTGGTGGCAGCTGTAGCCAAGGGCCCCCAGCTCCCAGCCCCTCTCTTTGCTTCACCACTGGATTGTGACAGGGTGGTGGGTTGGAGCTTTTATTCCACCTCCTTTCCCCAGTTCTCCTCTAATATAGTTATATGACTTTAATGTGAAATTACAAAAACAAGAAAAATCATAGCTTTGGAATCAGATAGTCCTGCATGTGCCTCTGACCTTTTCTCTCCACTGAGGCAATGTTTCCACTTTTTAAAACGTTTCTTCTCTTTCTAGTATGACCTCTCTGACTCCCTTTTTAAAATTTAATTGGTTTGGTTTAATAACTTGGAAAGCACTCAAACTAAAAAACCTACTCGCCTGTTTTGCATGTCAATTAATTAATAACTGTGGCTCATTAAATTAAAAAAATTTTAATAATTTACTTAAAAACATACATATCTGTTCTCAGCATTTCCCTGAGTAGCCTTTTAAAATATGTCACATCGTTTTAGAGAGTAATTTCTCTTACTTTCCGCTTTTCCATTTTGCATGTGTTTATTCATAGGGATTTCTGTTTTCTTCTTTTAATGAGATGCTAATGCATTTCCACCGTCTTATTAAGGATGCCGAGTACAACCACTCATACAGAGCTATTCCTTTTCATTCTCATTTTCCTGACCAGCACATGCCTACTGTCTCTCTCAATTCATTATTACTTTGTAACAAACTATTCCAAACCTTAATGGCTTAAGTACCCACTCACATTTTGCCAACAATTTTGTGGGTCAGGAATTCGGAGACGGTTTAGCTGGGTGGGTCGTCTCTGAGGCACATTGACTCCCTAGGGATTGAGGTTCCCCTTCTAAGATGGCTTTTCACTACGTGTCCCTCCTGCCCCTTGGCCTCTTCTCTCCACATGGGGTCTCCATCCTCAAGGGCTTTACTAGCGCATAGGGCTTCTCACAGCAGAGCTATATCAGGGTAGTCACATTTCTTATGTGACTGCTAGCTTCCAGGGGTTAACTAGTGGAGGCCACCAGGCTAGCTAAGGATTAGAACTAGAACTGGCTGACTTTCACTTCTGCTATATTCCATTGGTCAAAGCAGTGATAATAAGCCTTGCCTAGATTCAAAGGGGGTAGAGACACAGACTCCAGCCCTGGGCAGTTAGGTGGCAAGACCCCTTTGCAGAAGAGCATGTGGGATGGGAGATAGTGTTGCACTTCTCTTTGGAAAATGCAATGTGCCCTAGCCACCAACCCCTGAACCTCATAGAGGACAAAGAAAAGCTTGTTTGCGATACTTCCTCAAGGAGGTGAACACGGCTCAATTTCTAAACCATTGAATAATTGAAGTCCAGATTGTGGTCTTTTACTTACACTGTAATGAAGTTGATAGGTTCTCAGGGAAAATCATAGAAAAGAATGAAAAGTATCAGGACTTAACTCTTAGGTGACATCTAGCTTTTCAAGTAGACATTCAAATAATTTATCATTTCAGTGTTTGGCTAAGTCCTGACTGCTTAGAATGTATATTTTGTGAACAGATTTTCATTTGGAACTTGCCTCAGCTTATCAAAAGACTGATTTATTTTCTGTTGTATTTATATTGCCATGCCTATAATGATACGTTTAAGTGGTATTAACACTGTTAGAGTTTACATGTTTATAATTGAAATCTTAGGTTACTAGAAGGCTACAGTATCATCGATTCAGAAGCAGCATGAGGGTGTCTAACTTTTCTTGCAGATGTTTCTGAGTTCAAGCACATACCCCGAAATCCATGGCTTCTTACATGCAAAAGAGCAGGGAAAGAAGTCCTGGAAAAAGATTTACTTCCTTCTAAGAAGATCTGGTTTATATTTTTCTACTAAAGGGACATCAAAGGTAATTGAAATGTTCGTGACGTGTTATGAGTTGTAAGTGAAAGAGGGTTTTACTTTGTTTTTATTAGTTTATTACTAGATATCAAAAGTTGGTACATGGATTTTAGATCCTAAACATTCGCCATAATCTGCTTAAAAACTGACTATTCACCTTTGTTCCCCACTAATTTCAAAATATATCCTGTGATGGAATCTAGACGCTCTTATTTTGCGACCACATCCTGTGCTCATTTCTTCTTTCCAAATCCCCCCTTCCTCTTTACCGTCGGCTGCAGACTGTGAGGTCCGGCATGGCTCACGTCTCCTCTTTTCACCCGGGTCACCCTCCTGATCTTGCCCACTCCTGAACTTCTGTGTTTGTTGATGCAGTTAGTAGCACTCAGCTGAGTCTGCAATTATTTTTCATTCCTGTGTGTGTGTGCTAGTTTTGTCTCCTTAGCGAGATTATAGATTCCTAAAGGGAATTGTATCACGACCGGGGATGGAGGCATGCGTTCGTGTGTGTGCTGGAGGGTGTATAGCTGTGCATACAGTCGCATAGACACACTCTTGCAGATGCTTCACTCGCCCGTGTCATTCCCACTGTGCTCAGCACCGTGTTGTCTGTAGGTCTGTGCGGTCTGGTCAGTGGCAACATGTTTTATAAGCACTGACGTTTTATGCAATGCATTGATCTCTTTCAAATAAAACTGTTTTTATTTAATTTATTTATTTGTGAGAGAGAGAAAGCACAAGCAAGGGGAGCGGGAGGCGGAGGGAGAAGCAGGCTCCCCAAAGAGCAGGGAGCCCGATGCAGGACTTGATCCCAGGACCCTGGGATGGTGACCCGAGCCAAAGACCGATACTTATGGACTGAGCCACCCAGGCAACCCAAGTAGAACTAATTTTGAGAGTTTTTAATGGGTGGTTATCTTAATTTTGTTTTCATGTATCTGTTGTCAAACAACATTGTTAATTCTCTGTGGGTAATCTGTCATTTTTCTCTGGCTGTTTTTCAAATATTATGATAATCATTGGTGTTCAGTAATTTTCCCTGACCTTACTTCTAGGTGCATACAAATGTATTCTGATAAATCTTACTCAACTCTCAATATATGCCTTCAATCTGCAAATTTCTGTTTTTCTTTTATGCTGGAAATGTTCATCCATTATTTATTGCTCACTATTATGTGATCCTTTAAATTTCTGTAGGCTTTTCTGTCTTGGGTAGTCATGGCTCTGGGCACCCATTTGTTTGTGGCAGCCTCCCTCCAGCCTCCTTGTCTTTACATGGCCTTCTCTGTCTCTTGTAAGGATACTTGTCATTGGATTTAGGGCCGACCTAGATTATCTGAGATGGTCTCATCTTGTGATCCTTCGCTTAATTACATCTGCAAAGATCCTTTTTCCAAATCAGGTGGTATTCACAGTTTCTCGGGATGGTATGTGAATGTAACTTTTGGGAGCAGGGGCAATCACTCAACTCATTATAGAAATGAAAAATATATAAAAATATAGAAAAATTTTGAGCAAGAGAGTGAGATGATCAAGTTGTGAGATTACTATGGCCATAGGGAGCTTAAAAAATCAGGTAGATAAAAGGAGAGAGAGAAAAAGGAGAACAAGGGGGAGGGAACAACGGTGGCAGGGAGTAGGGGGACACAGAGACAAAGAGATAGAAATTGACTACAAGCACAGATGCTAAATAGATGGTCATTCAGTAATCCAGAGTGGAGGTGACAGGATCTGACCTATGAGGAGCAGTGGAGGGGGAAGAAATGGGTGGATACAAGATTGAATAGCAACTGACCAGGTTTTGTTGACTCACTGGTGTGAAAGGAGAGGAAGCATTTTAACTGTTCTCTAAGAGAAATGAATAAAGAAATAGGCAATAGAGTAAACAAGAATAGGAGCTTTGCTATCACAGTATCTTAGAAGCATAGTAATGATCTTAGTTCTAGATATATTGTGTTAAGGCTGAAGCATCCAAATGGAAATGCCCAAAATACAGTTAATGACAGTGACCAGATGTTCGGGTGATAAGGAGACACAAGGAGTGATAGTTGACTCCTCCAGACTTTCCTCAGCTTTCCCTCATACCCAGTTTTCCTTTGTTGCTGTTCACATGTGTGTATGTCACGTATGTGTATCTCCTTGAAGTGCAAGTGCTGGAACAGGGCTCTGCTAATTTAGTATCACATTCCTTTACAGAAATGTTCTGTTTTTAAGTATGTATCATTTGGCTGCTAGTATTCAACTAATTTTTCTTGAACATTTAAACTAATTTTCAAATTTTTCTATCAGGAATAATGTTAGGATAATTACCTATTTCTGTAATTAAGATGTGCGAGTTTTCCTAGTCTAAATTTTAATGAGGTTGTTCTTTTCCATGTGTTCCTAAGTATAAAATTACACATGAAGGTGTTTTTTAAACAAATAAATGTGTATCTTTATACTTTTAACATCAGAGAAAAGTGGCTTCTAAATCCAGAAATCATGTTGATCGCACTCTTTTCAGTGAACCTTCACGGGAAGATATGATAATGTTTCTTTAATTCCTAAATTCGTATTTCTTCAACAGGTTTCTCATTAAAATCAGCTGCCCATTATATTTTTACTTCAGCCTTCACCTCCTTTCCCTGCCCACCCATTATACAAAAGACAGCTCCTTATTCCTTCTACTGGACCCAAGCTTTTATCCTTGCAGTGGTCTTCCCCCTTGGCCAGGCAGAATTACAAGCATCAAACCTCTATTCTCAGTCCATATCTTAGCTCTTTTCAACATAGTGTCTGACTTTGTTATACTTCAGTACATAATATTCTTCCCTCTAGCCTGTGTCTAATGAGCTCATGTTCCACAGTCTATACATGAAAATGATTTTAAGCTTCCCCTCAAAAAAAAAAAAAAAGAAATACAAGGTATTAGGTAACCTCAAGGATTATGACCTTGATATAAATTATGCATGTTATCTAATGTCTAATATGACATTTCTGCCTGGGAAAGAGACCATTTCCTGTCCTTTTTCTGTGAGAAGGTCTTGATTTATTATACTTTCTGAAGGTGTGGGCTGCATGGGAGTTAGTTAACCACTGCTACAAGCCTTGGAGATGTGGCTGTGACTTTTATTTACAGAGAAACGTCTGAGTACTATGCCTCTCTCCTAATTCGCACCTTGTATACACATGTGTGTGCATAGACCTTGCTAACCATGCCAGCCCAGGCTTGTGGTCTTACAGTATCATAGCCTTGATATATCTGCACTAATGGAGCAAAAATCAGTCAAGAGATGAAGCTCATTATGCCTCTGTAGCCTTCTAGAGTTTCCTCAAGCTGCCTTTCTCTTACATCCAGAAGACTCAGCTTCATAGACTTGTACAGTATCAGTGGACAGGGCTGGTTTTATCTTTTCTTCATAGGAATCAGACATTTTTACTAGCAAATCAGTTTCTATCAAAAAATAGTTTTAAAGGCCATGACAGTAAGAGTACCTTTTTCCTTCCTCTTCCCTTGTTCCAAGGGCCCTAGGCTGGGTCTCTTTTAACAGTTTTCTTTTCTGCCTTATTCTCCTATGGAGATGGGAACTGTAGCCATTCATTAGATCAAAATGCCTGAGAACAGTGACACACAGAGGACAGTGACATACACAGAAACTCTCGCTCCACCAGTCATCAGGGATGGAATAGCCTGCTGGCAAATGACTGAAATTTTTTTGGATATGGCTTTGAATGGGTTGTTCTAATTGCTGAATGTTCTGGGTTTTCTGTCTTTTCGGTTTTGTTTTGTTTTAGAGCAAGGCTTCTCAGTTTTCAGTGCCTATGAACCACCTGGGATCTTGTTAAAATGCACATTTTGATTCAGTAGGTCTATAGTGGGGCCACGGATTTTTGCATTTCTAATAAGCTCCCAGGTGATGCCTGTGCTCCTGGTCTGGGACCACACTACTAGTTGCAAGGTTTTAAAGAACAAATGCATTTATGGTCAGTTTTGATTATACATCCAACCCCAGAATTAAGCTCTTCTCCAAGTTATTAACCTATCACAGCATAATATGACCCAGTGATTTCCCATGACCAGCTTTAAATCTCATGGATTTCCCAGAGAAGAAATAGCTGTTCATGATTCCACTTTACTTTACTAAATCAGACACATTCCACTGCCAGGTAATTTCCTGGAACTCATCTATACCAGCCACCTTCTTTTCGTACAGAAGATAGTGATGCCGCCTGCCTCATTGCTTGCCATGGGGTGCTAGGTGGTACCCAAATGGGAGGGGGGATCTTTGATTCCTGCTTAAATGAAGCAGGAATCTTTGTCTCTTTCTCCTTTTTCTTCTCTAACTGCTGTGGAGGCTCAAACCACCCTTCCTGCCTTTGTTGAACCACCATTATTTGAAACCTGGACAAGGAAAACATTTTCAAAAGCCATTCTTTGCTGCCTTCTCTCCCTGAGATTCCTGAAATGGTGTTTAAAGAGAACAATTTTAAAATAGGAAGATAAAGATTTTTGCTTATATTGGCCGTTAAATGATAAAGAAATTGCCACTTCTCAAATAATATTGTATCAAGCTTCTGGTTCTTGAAGGATACAGTAACTTCATTTTTCTTTCCTTCGTATTTCTGTGCCATTATTTGGAATAATTGTTTTGCCAAGGTATAAATTATGTAATATAGTAGAAATACAAAGAGAGTGTGCAAAAGTATGGATTCATTTCAACACTCACATCTGTATCTTTTTAAAGGAACCACGGCATTTGCAGTTTTTCAGCGAATTTGGCAATAGTGATATTTATGTGTCCTTGGCAGGCAAAAAAAAACATGGAGCACCGACTAACTATGGATTCTGCTTTAAGGTACAGGCTTAATATTTTGATAGATGAATAAAGCAAGCCTCAGCCTTTTAGGTAAGCTTGGGTTTCTTTTAATTTCTTTTGAAAAAGAGACAGCTTTCTCTTATATATAGGAGAATTTTAGTGGCTTTTATTTCAACAGGTGTTACCTTCAAGATATGCATTAACGATAAACAATGTGCTGTGGCCTTCTAGCCTAACAAAGCGGGAGGGCCCCGAGACCTGAAAATGCTCTGTGCAGAAGAAGAGCAGAGTAGGACGTGCTGGGTGACCGCGATTAGATTGCTTAAGGTAATCTCACTGCAGGCATGAATTTCTATTAATGCTGTGAGTGCCATCAAAGTCTGAAAATATCTGTATTTCAAAATGCAAAGACTCACTATAAGTCCGTGTACCCAAATGTACGCTTTTTTTTTAAATCTAAAAGATAAACATCAGTAGAGTGGAATAGCCTAATGCTATCTTGTGTGTATGTGGAGTAAGTATTCCACTTTTAGAAATGCTCTGAATTTTATTTTTTTCAAGAGTGTTACATATATAGTTAGTATAACTGATTAAAACTTCTGTACATGACTCAGTCTGCATTTTTAAAACATTGCCATCAATCTACCATGACGTGTATTTTAAAACACGCCTGTCTAGGTATGTCTAGTGCAATTGTTTTACATTTCATTTAAGTGTTGGATAAGTTACTTTCCAGTTTACGTCAAATTATTATGTAAATTTTACTGTAACATACTATTAAAATATCAACCTTTGTGTTAAGTAAAAGTTACAACTTAAATGAGCAGTTTACTGGGGACTATTTTGAGAGGAGTAGGAATGTTCTAAAAGTTATGTGGGGAAGAAAGACGTAGAATGATTTCTTCTAGAATGTACAGAAAACACATATTTAATTTCAAAACTTCTATGCTAGTAAATTTAACACAATTTCATAATTATAAAAATTATCAACCATTTCCTTTTGAAGAAAGGCAGAATAATCAGAATCAGAATTGTTAGCTGTCAAACCAGATTAGGAAGACAGTTTTTTTTCTTTTAATTTATTTAACTGAGATGAAATTCACACTACATAAAATTAACCAAATTAACGATTTTATTTAACTGTGCTAACATGATGAACATATTATTAACCGTGTTCATTTTAGCTATGTAAACAATACGGTGCCATTATGTTCATTCAGAATGTTGTACACCGACCCCTCTATCTAGCTTTTAGCTCCAAAACATTTTTGTCACCTCAAAGGAAACTGCATACCCATTAAGCAGTTACTCCCAGCCCTTGACAACCTTCCGTATCTATGTCTGTCTCTATAGGATTTCCCTATTTCAACATTTCATAGAAATGGAATCATACAACATCTGAACTTCTGTGTCTCACTTCCTTTATTTAGCATGTTGTTTTGTGGTTCATCCACCTTCTAGTGTAATTTTTAGTTGGTTCCTTTTTTATGACTAATATTCCATTGTATGGATATATATGTTAGACAGACAATTCATTTATCCATTAACGGACATTTGGTTTGTTTGCATCTTTTGACCATTATGAGTAGTACTTCTATGAACATATGTGTTCATGTATTTATTTGGATACTTGTTTTCAATTTAGAGGGTATATACCTAGGAGTAGAATTGCTGGTCATATGGTAGTTGTGTTCAAGCTTTTGAAGAATTGTCACAATGTTTTTCATGTGGCTACAGTGCTTAATGTTCCCACCTGCAATGTATGAGAATACCAATTTCTCCATATCCTCACTAACATTTGTTATTTTCCTTTTTAAAAAAATAATTATCCTAGTGCATGTGAAGTGGTATTGGCAGAAAAATTTTTAACTGGCTTAAAGGAAGCTTTTGGAATAACTCTGAAGTTTGCTTCCCTTTGTTGTTATGGCAGATAGCCACTGTAGTTACCTTTTTATAAGAGGTTTGTCAAATAGTCTACTGTTAAATGATTGTCATGATTTTGGTTTCAAAAAAGCTTAGAAGTCTTGATTCTTGAAACCCTCATGGTAAATAATTGCTTCTATGTTGCTCTCACTGTCATAAAATATTAAAAAAAAAAAAGAAAAGAAAAAAAGAAAAGAACTTTAGAGAGTGTTGGGAACCAACAGTCAAGGAATTAATAACTAGTTAACTCAAGATCTGCATTGGAATCACCTGAGGCACGTTCTGAAGTTCTATGTGCCTAGGCGCATCTTTGGGGATCCTGATCTAGTGAGTGAACTCCAGATGTTTGCCTGATTAAGAACCGGTGACCTCATCCCGTCCTCTCCTTTTACAGATGAAGAGGCTGACACTCTTTGGAATACTTGAACCTATCACAGTGACAGTAGAGACAATATCTTGAGGTCTCTGGTTCTCTCTTTTCTTTTATCAGAACTCTGGAAATCAGGGTAGGCTGGTAAAGAGGTTTTCCAACCTGGTTAGTCAAGCCTTCCTCCCTTCTAGTTTGATCTCAAGGTCAGACACCCAACTCCGAAGCAGGTGGTAAGCACACTTCCTTTAATGTCACTGATTTTACTAGTATACACCATTATGTTTTGTATAAGTAGAAAGAAAAGAATTATGCCAATAAAATTATGATATGATGCTTTCATATCCCTTATGATTTTTATTTTCATTTAGTTATTTTAGATTTATTTAAGCCTACAGATGTAGATTTTCATCATTTATCAATTTTGTGCATGTGCACACACACACACACACACACATGAAATAAATTATGTGAGGAATCTCTAAAACTTCTTCATGCTCTAAGTCTGGCTTTCCCGAATCATTTTTATCTCAGAGCCATGGATACCCATATTTCATAGACTATCTTGCTCTGTGCCGTCAAGAGCTTCAAGGAGGCAGAACTTCTCAGATAGGTCTCTGGAGTTGTCCTTCTAGCCAGTGGCCTCCCTTCTGCAAAGTTTGATGCAAATGATTTCTTGATCTCGCTAAACATTTCAGGTAATGACAAGTCACTTGGTCCACAGTGAATATAAGATACTATAGTTAAGGCAAATTTATGAATGTTAAAATTTGAAAAGAAGCATATACCTGAGAATTGATGAAATATACTAAAAGCTTTTTTTTGATCCTTCCATATCCAGAATGCTGTTCCTGGAAGATTGTCCCCTTCTCCCTTTTTTTTTTATTTGATCTTTCTGAAGCCTCTTTCAAGTCACAAATGTCCACTTCAAAGATGCTCTGTTTTACTAGTTTCTATGGCTTCTGTAACAAATGACTACCACTTTAGTGACCTAAGACAACACGAATTTATTATCCTATACTGTTGTCATTCAGGAAGTCCAAAATTGGTCTTATTGGCCTAAATGCAGGGTGTTCAAGGACCTAATTCCCTTCCAGAGACTCTGGAGGACGAATCCATTTCTCATGCCCATTCCAGACTTAAGAGGCTGCCCAGATTCCTTGGCTCATGGTCTCTTTCTCTACCCTCAAAACCAGCACTGAGGAGCTGAGACCTTTTCATGCTGTGACTTGGTTCTCTTCTCTGCCTCCCCCTCCCACTTATTAAGGGCCCTTGTGATTATATTGGGTCTAACATATTCACAGGCTCTAGGAATTAGGATGTGGACATCTCTGCGGGCCGTTATTCTGCCTACCCCAACCATGTTCCCTGTGTTTGTGGTTTTTTTTTTTTTCTTTTTTAATTGTGGTAAAGCGTTTCCAGATGAGGTAGAGAGGGAGGCAGGCATCAGGGAGAACATTTATCCTGGAGGCAAACCACCAAACAGTTTCAAATGGGAAAGTGATATAATCTCCTTTGCCCTTTAAAATGCCCTGATACAGGAAGGCAGGGCTTGCCAGCACCATGCATTTGAAGGACTCTAATAGGGCAGAGGCAGGTGGTTTCCCCTGCAGCTTGCTGTCAGCCGGGCACCGGCTGTGTCCCCATGGCTGGTGCACCTGGACTCACGTGGTGCTAGAAGTATCTTTTGATTTTCGACTCTGGTTGTCTATTGTATTTCCAGCTTACACTGTGCTTCGTGGGAGGTGCCGGGACAGACGAGGCTGTTCTGTGCATTGGACTGAAAGGGCCTCGGATGTTCTTCACAAGCTTCTTACTAGATCCTGCCTCCTCCAAGAATCTGGCCTCTTGTTTTATTTTTATTTCCTTTTCTTTTTCATATACACATGTGAAGTGTTCATATAGTAGCAGAGGAAGATCCTCCTGTTCTCTTTGGAAGCATTCCAGTCATATCAAGATGCATAGGAAATCGAGAATGGTTCATGCCCAGTGTCCTAGTTACGTGTTGTCTTCTTCCCTTTCCTGCAACTAGAACTCTGCTAGCTTTTTACATAGTTTGGTCCCTTTTCCGCCCCTCCATAGGATGGGGACATGTTAAGGTGACTCATGTCCTACCCCTCCATCAGAGTTAAATACCTGTAGCAACCACCGACAGCTCAGAAGAAACTGCCTAACACTGCAGGCGCAAAACATCTTGGAAGGAAACAGTCTTAATAGTAGGTAGCTGGCGTTTCACTGCAGATCAGTAAAAGGCGACCAAACAGCATGCGTGTACCTTGTGAAAGTAATGGTTAGAGGTTAGTGTATATCCTCCAAAATGCACTCGACGGGAAATTAAGTTCCTCTGTCTTCTTTTTACAATTGTGGTAGGTTTAGAGTTGTTTTAAAGTAAATTTCATTAGGTCCCATTAATGTCAATCAAACTGTAAATTAAAAAATAATTTTTGTAACTTGGGAAATAATTGGATAAAGAAGTCAATGTAGAGAATTTTAAATGAATGTGGGTTTGTATTCATGTTAAAAGCCAAATCTTGGAAGAAGAGACTCTCCATGCCGCCCTCTGATTTTTCTGCCTAATTACCAGATAGATCCACTTTGCTGGAATTGCTTTTAGGGAAATAGTCTTCGGTAAAGAAACAGCTCTGTTGGAATGTTTAAATGGAATTCATCCTAAGGGTGAGATTGGATTCCATGGTGTCTCCTCAATCTCTTTTATATAGGACCTACTTCCAAGTTCATTGTGGCGCTGTGAAATAGAATTGTTGAGAATAGCCAGAAAAAAGAAAAGAAATGTAAAGACCTCTCTGTCCCATTATGGTTTTGCTCTTTCTTTCTTTCTTTCTTTCTTTCTTTCTTTCTTTCTTTCTTTCTTTCTTTCTTTCTTTCCTTCCTCCCTCCCTCCCTCCCTCCCTCCCTCCCTCCCTTCCTTCCTTCCTTCCTACTTTTTTTTTTTTTAAACAAAGTTTAAACAAAACTAAGGGGAGTACCTTATAGCTTCAGATGGTGAACCCTCCAAAAAAAAGTTTGGTCAAGGCAGTTAGCATTCTTAGTTTTCTCAAACATAGTAATCCACTTACAGTCCAGACCCACTTTCCAAACATAGCCTGGCAGCTGAGTCTTGTGATGCTACTTCCTGAAAATAAAGATGCTGCGTTTTTTTTCTGCGGCAGTTTACATTGTATTCTGTGACCCTTTGTGTGAGTTCCCTACCATTTTGAGTCCCTGAATTTAAAGCTAAAAATTAAACAATGCAGTAAGAGTATTGTTAGCAGAGGATGCTACAGTGTCAAGAATCTTTACCATAGGCCCAAGTTTATGGATTTGCTGAAGAGACACTAATTCGTCAATCGGTCATTGAAGAGTTACGGTGAATTTTACCCTGTTTTGCTTAAGATGCCTGGAGGGTTTTCATAGTCTTTGTTCCATAAAGTCTGGCATCCTTCCCAAGTGAACTCTCTTTTCACTAGGTGATATACCATTCCAATCTGTTTTGGTGCTAAGAATAATGAGTAGGAATGTCAGTTATAGATCTTTATACTGGTGAGCTAGATCTTAAGTATGGGTTCAAGTAAAAAACATTTATTTATTTGTTTATTTATTTATTTATTTATTTATTTGTGATTATATTTATTTTTTATTTGTCAGAGAGAGAGAACACAAGCAGGGAGAGTGGCAGGCAGAGGGAGAAACAGGCTTCCTGCTTATCAAGGAGCCCGATGTGGGGGTCTTTCCCAGGACCCTGGGATCCTGACCTAATCTGAAGGCAGACGATTAACTGACTGAGCCATGCAGGCGTCCCAAAAAACACTGTCTATTTAAATGTATCTTGTAGGGCAGTAAAAACTTACCTTTCAAAATTATGATTGCCTTACTCATTTGTTTTAAGGAAAGCTTATAATTTTTATTTTTTATATTATGATATATAACTAATTAAAGTTTTGATTTTTTTAAAGTATTGATTTTTATTTTCCAAATTGCCTGTGTATTATAAGTGATGGGAATGTGTTTTTATTTGTTTGTTCTGCAGTATGGCATGCAGCTGTACCAGAATTACATGCATCCATATCAAGGTAGAAGTGGCTGCAGTTCTCAGAGTATATCACCCATGGTAAGGACCGTATTTATTAAACTATGTATTTTATATTTATGTTATATCAATTTGAAATAATATTGCATTATAAACATACATTACAGTACATCTGCGTTCTTTCCTTCTGGCCAAGTAAAGTAACTCTTTGACACCATCCTAACATAACGTTACTGAATTATTTATTCTTAGATTTCACATGATTGCAGCCTATGTGACTGAGTCACAATAGTAGACTATCATGAAGTATTAGATTAAAATAGATAATGTGTTATATGTTAAAGAAAATTTGTAAATATTTGAAAGAGTTATGTGAATCATTCTGTATCATTACAACATTTGAGGATTTCATTTTAATATAATTTCTAAAGTATTTTCCCTGGGATTGTGGATGTTTCCTTGATTACTGATTTTAGTTGTATGTTTACTTATTTATTTTAATATCAATTCTGGAATTGTCATAGCCTTGTATAAAGATGCCAATGGCTTGGAATTTTAAAAGCTGCACTAAATACGGGTGAGCTCTTTTGCATTCTGGGCTTCTAACAATAAAATTTTTTAAGGTCTAGGTGCTTGAAAAGCAAACTGCTCTCCAGGAAACCCAAAAACTGCAAGCCAAAATATAGCTTGCGCATTACATCAAGTCTAACACCACTTCTCAGATTTATACTAACTACAACTTGAATATTTATTTGCAGACACACACAGAATATCTTTTCCCTTCTTTAGAAGCTAATTTTAATTTATTGTGCATTAACATGAGATTTATTTATTTCCAAACTTAAGTTTTATGTTTAGCTATTTTTGCCCTTGCTCCTTAATATTGAGTATATTGGGAATTTGGGTATATGCGCCTGTGTTAGAAATCAGCTAACACGCTGCATTTCCACTTACGTTAAAAATATGCTCCTCGTGGCTGTGACCAAGGAAGGCGCATTTCCCCACATGTAGTGTAGCAGATGAAATGCTCAGTTCTAGGAATGAGGCATGAAATAATGTTGATTACAAAGTCTGATAAACTAATAGGGAAAAAAGAACTCCAGTTCTATCGTTACGTTGCTTTATGTTATGGAAGAGTAACTTCTCATCCTTGTATCATATTACTTTTAAGCCCTAAAATAAGAAACTAAAGACCAGAATGAATTTTTATAAAAGCAGTGTCTTTAGGTGAGTATTTGTATAATTGGTCAGCTACCTTTATCTTGCAATCCACATGCATATGAAGAATAAGGCATTTTATTATCTTAATCCTTTTCTAAATCCTTCTAAATTTCTTTTAGAGTCTAAAGTTCTTTGGATGAGCATGTTAATAGCAGCCGCACATTTGGAGGCCGTTGCCTAGTGTCCTCTTAATCACAGGAAAAAATTGTCATCAACAAAGTACTGTCTCGTCTCATCGCTGTCACTCGCATATAAGCATGGTATTATTCTCGCCACTTGCCCCTGAAAGTGGTCCTATTGTCGATCACTATGTACATGGCAGTTTGGTTAGTGTGACTTTGCCTGTTCAACCCCATTTAGAGGGAAGGACACTTCTTGAGTGAATCTCGTTGGCAATGGGGATTTTGTAGGGGGCCTGTGGAGTAGGACCTGGCTGTCCTGTATGACAGTTGTCAAGATCAAACAGAATAGCACTTGAGAATTTTATCTCCACTCTTAACTTACATGAAGGAAACAGAGATGTTTGGGGAGGTATTTATGTTTACTTTGATGTCTGTATAGAATCCCACCTTTCTAGCTTATCACGGAAGAATCAGTGACCTAGATGATGGACGCCCGTGCTCCTCACCTACATCTCTGGCTTTCTTCCAGACACTATCTTCAGTGCGAATCATAGAAAACTGAGGATACTTTAGTTATATATTTTTAAAGGAACACTATTCTTAACTTCTGCAGGGATACATTTTGAGAAGGGAAATAAGGAAAAAAAAATGTCATACTATAAGGCACATCCTAGCTATGTACAGCATATCACGGCCACCCCTATCTGCCTTTGAAATGAGAATCATCAGCAGATATTTGAGGAAGCCAAATATTTGGTCCTTTTCAGCACAAAGGAGCATCTGTTAGTGGAGAGCTGACTGGACAGCCGGGATGGGAAAAACTAGTCTACTCAAGGTCTTATTATTCCTCACTCTTGACCTTGAGCTAGATGTTGAAAACTACACTTTCTTCCCTGTACTTCTCCCTCTGTGATCCATAAAAGACACTGGACAGGGTCTATCTGTCACTGCTTTTACCATACGCTGTCTGTGTGACCTTGGTTTAGTCACTGGTAGCCTGCAGTATAAAATAAGGGGGACAGTTGCATAAGTTCGGGAATTGATTACATCTCTGATGTCCTCTGACTTTGTATGAAGCAGAGAGAACACTATCAGGGACTCCTATGCCCTCTTGCTAAGGACCGTGCTGCAGGCTTATCTACATCTTTCCCACAGGGTGATGGAATGTGTAACTACTAGTTGCCACTTACCTAGACTGCCTGGAAGACATTTCATGTCCAAAGCTCACTAGGAGTGACTGGATCTGATCTCAGAGTGTGGCCTGGATAATCCAGGGTGTATCCAGGCCTCTTCTTTCTTGAAAAAAGAGGGAGGTCATTAAAATCATGGACCCTTCTCCAGGGCTTGCCCTGTTTATTCCACCAGAAGAAAGAGCTAGAAAAAGGGGCGATATTTGAGAAATGCACTGATTCTGAATGTTATCAACATCGCTTTCTTATGTGAAAGAAATTGAGCTGAAAATGACCTTTTGAGTTCAAGTCAGATTCTGTTTCACTTCTATTTCTTTGTCCACCAAAGGTAAACTATTAATTTTTCATCCACCACCTGCTATTCAGTGGGAAACATTTGCTATATTCCTGTGTTTTCCCTAGCGTAGTTAATGTAGCAAATGAAAATATTTATTTGTATTGTAGACTCCCTGCTAATGTCAAGTAATTATGGAACATGGGACCTTGTTTTATATTCTATCCTGTTGTATTGTAGGCAAACAAAAACAAAAACAAACGGTCATGTTTATTTTTCTTTCCTAACAGTATTTTTGTGTTATCAGGACCTTGTGATTACGGTGCCCATCTTGGCATGTGAAGTAGAGATATTCTAAGGATAAAGCTATCATTATGATTGAAATTAGTTACTCTGTGGTTTGGGCAGGTGAAGGCTTTTCATTAATGTTGGCAAAGCACAAGCGTATCCGACCGGTCTGCAGCCCCACACAGAAGATCACGGGTGGGGCGGGGGTGGGGGGAAGAAGGCAAACTAAGGTGTGGCAGCAGATAGAGATTACAGAGACAGCATCTGTCTGGAAAGAGCAGCTGTCAGTTACAAAGGTTCCTGTAACAAATGAAAGATTGCATGCCGGATCTCTAGAAATACAGATGAACCGTAATAAGATTGTGGGCCACTACAGCAGGGCTTAAAGAGGAGCTAGCAAATGCTAACGATGTAGGAGGTATGACACGGTGATAAGTGAGCCCCCCAATTTTTTTTGCATTGACAAGGTGTTCTTTCAAGCATACATTTGACTACAGTCTTTTAGACCGAGCTAGGAAGGGCTGAATCCATGTGGAAAGATACAAAACAGTCTTAAGCCGCGAGTATCCATAGGCACACTGGCTCTTCCTTTACCATTAGAACTCCCATTTTTTTGTTTCATTCCTCTGTTAATGAGTGGGGAGTAAGTGTTAAACATTGTCCATGCTGTTTTTGAATGTCGTTGTTTTTTTTTTTTTCCTTTGGGAGAGTGTCACTTCTTACAAACTAACTGAGGCTCTTGACTGGAGATGTGATAGTTGGTTTTTTTTTTAAGATGCATGACTGGGAATGGCACTCTTTTAAAAAAGATGGTTGCAAAGTAGAGCCCCAAATGAAAAGTAAAAATAAAGTCCAGGTTTAGACATATTCACCTTCAGAGAATATGAAAATAAAAAGTAACACCAAAGGAAGACTATTATTTGTTTAAATTATGTTTGTTTGGAGATGTCTTCCTTCTATATCAGTTCTTTTTTGGTCGGATTTATTTTCACAGCTCTCGTTTTTTCCATGTGGATCTTCACCAGATAAAAAAATATTCACCTAGTAAATCATAAAAATTTTAATATGGAATTAATAGAGTCATTTCACTAAATTTTCTTTTCTTATCTTTTAAAGATTAATTTATTTATTTGAGAGAGGGTGAGAGAGAGGATGTATGCATGTGCACAGGTGCATGAGCTGGGGGTGGGGGAGGGAATCCTTAAGCAGACCCCCCACTGAGTGTGGAGCCCATCATGGGGCTTGATCTCAGGACCCCGAGATCATGACTTGAGCCGAAATCAAGAGTCAGAGCTCAACCGGTTGAGCCACCCAGGCATCACTAAATTTTATTTTCTAAGTAAGATGAACTTTGATGTGATACAGTTTTAAAATACATATTGTAGTTTGTTTCATTATAAAATACGAGTACTATTTCTTTCTTAGGAAGTGATGTAAGTCAATCTAAGTTACAGCTTTTGTCTATTTTGAATTTATAAAACAGCTGCTTTGTCAGTAGAGAGGGTTGATGTTTAAATGATAATGGATGAATCTCAAATCATAATAGAGATTAGTTCAGAAGTGGTGGGTCTTTTAGCCACAGAAAGAGTTAACTCCTTTCTAAAGTTGTATTTTCCCATTTTACCAGAGAATATGAAGAGATGGGGTTCTTTTAAGAGAAAGACATGCTTAACTCTGAAAGCTTTTAATCTCTTTTCTCAACCACTTAATTCAGTGACCTTGACAAATAACTATGTAACTTATTTAACCAAAATATTTCCTACAACCATTTTTATCTTAAATATTCACTTTTGACTTTTTAAATTTCCTGCCAGCCACCTTTGGAATCACATTCTAGAGGGGGAATTGCCAGCAAAACACTGAGAGATAACATTCAGAGATACTTTCATGGTAAAAAAAACATGTTTTTTTTGTTGTTGTTGTTTTCTTCCAGAGAAGTATATCAGAGAATTCTCTCGTAGCAATGGACTTCTCAGGACAGAAAAGCAGAGTTATAGAAAATCCCACGGAAGCCCTTTCGGTCGCCGTTGAAGAAGGACTCGCTTGGAGGGTACAAATTGCTTCACATTCTTGAAAATATTTATGATTTGAGTTTGTCTCACCCCCAAAATTGAAATTTGTTTCCCCTTTCTTTGTGCAGAAAAAAGGATGTTTACGGCTGGCCACCCATGGCAGCCCAACTGCCTCTTCCCAGAGCTCTGCCACAAACATGGGTATGTCTGTGCCAGTTCACGGGGACTGACTGGATGAATGGGCATGTGAGGGAGGTGACTGGGTAGCTCTGGCGGAAAGAAAATGTAATTAAATTGGAAGGATTTCAAAGCTCTGTATTCTTCTGTTTTATTTCTTCAGCCATTCACCGGTCCCAGCCATGGTTTCACCACAAAATTTCTAGAGATGAAGCTCAGCGATTGATTATTCAGCAGGGACTTGTGGATGGGTAGGTTGGATTTTGAATGGTCGTGATTTTGATTTCTCTTAAAATTGGTAATTCCTTAGTTAATACACATAGTTTTGACTTCAGCTTATCATAAAACAGAAGTGACTTTGTTCTAGAGGTTACCATGATATCCAGGCAATATCTATGTACTACCTGTTACATCGTGTGTGCTTAGTACTTGTGCATAAAAGAACAGATAAGTGTTCATTTAGGATGCTCTGCTGTTAACTAGTAATTGCTACTATTACCCATTCTGTGCCAATACTAGTAACTCAGTTAAAACTGGACTTGTTTTGAGGTTTCCACAACATACAATATGATTCCAAAGTATGGTTTGTGTCGTGACATAATCTTACATGTTCTATATAGTTTTAAGTTTGATGCAGAGTGCATTCAGTTAAAACACTGTATTTTATATATTTTGACTGCTTGTTTTATTTTTTTCCTCTCAGTTTATATTCCTATCTTATCTAAATTTTCACAGCTTAAAGTAGTATAAACCTATGAAAAGAGTACTTCTTGAGTGTTTCTCATGTCATCTTTTAGTGGGGTACCATGGGAGATAGAAGAGAAATGTAAATTGTATTACAAAATATTTACCATCTGAAGAGTTTTCTTTTTCTCAAATGACTGGGTATTTCAAATACTTCCTGTAATACTGGCTAAATTCCCTTTTCAAATGTAGTGCAAATCAAGGAGGTTGTATTGAGGTTTGGATGAGAAATGAAACCAGCATCAATTTAAACAAGTGGTGATGGGGTCTTTTATCTTCAAGGGCTGGCTTAAGATGATGACAAGATTTCAAGGTGATTTAATACTGACATTTGGATAAAAATGCATCTTCACATGGAAGATTATTAATAGCAAGTCAGCATTTCACTAGACTCTAAATAAGAGAAGATTTTAATATACTTCTCTATGTGGAGCACAGCCTTTTTAGATATAAATTCGAACAATCAGCAGAATTACAATCTGATGAGACCAAGAAGAGAAATAAATCATAAAGAATCATTAAAATGTTTTGGAGGATTATAATTTCCCTACTTTTAAAGCCTAGTTTTTATAAGTTGAATGAAATAATTACATAAAGAATGATAATATCTTTATTTTTTTAATTTTTAATAAAAAATGGGGGGGTGCAGAATCCTTTGGAAAGATGTGATGATGCCAGGCAGTCCACTAGATGGTAGTGGTGATCCGCTCGGGAATGGGGAAAGAATTACAGCTTGCTTTATGAGTGAACCTCCCTTTTGTCCCATCTCCCAATGATGTAATGTAGGAATCTCACACAGTACGAATGAAATGGATAATCTCATCCGACATCTGTGATGGCTCAGATTCCATGCCCAGGCACAGTGAGATTAGCGATGGAGTCACCAGAGGGGATTGTTTGCACAATCTGTTTGCCAACAATTAACACAAAGCTGGTTTTTGTACCGTATTGCCAGTAAATAAGAATCCATGCCTGGCAGCGTTTTTCTCTTAGGCCATTAGGTCATGTCTTACATTTTGCTAGCCTGACATGATAGAGGCTTTTCTGCTGCATTCTTCAAGATTAAAATATATGTTGCTTGGGTGTTTCTTTTACTTAAAACATTGTACTCAAACATTTAATAGATGATTTCAGGGTTGATTTTTTTTAAGAATATATTCATTTCTCACTTTCTGTTGTATATGTAACATAGGAACCAGAATCAAAAGAAAAGGGGGATCAGTGTTGAAGAGGGGTTTAAAATGATTTCATTCTAAATAATTTTGTCTTTTCAGGGACTAATATAACCCAGAAGTTCAAGTAATAATACGCTAATGCCCCATTCTCTGCACAAATGTGTTACATGAAAATACCCAATTCTCCAATGGAGAAAGAGCATAGCACTAATTATTGATGTCAGCATAGCATTATATTGCTTATTGTGAGTGAACAATCTGACAAATGGACTGTATATTTATCCTATTAAAATGAAATTAGCACTGATGACAGTTTTATAGAATAAGATTATGTTATACCATATTGTTTACTATGTTGGATATTCCCCTCATTGAATACACAGAAAAGAAAAACTTTGGCTACATTTATAAATGTATTTCCTGGATTTGTTACATGCTGTATTTTTATGAACTATATGAGTAAATATAGAAACATATTGAAATTCCTTCTCTCTCTTTAGAGTTTTCTTGGTACGGGATAGTCAGAGTAACCCCAAAACTTTCGTACTGTCAATGAGTCATGGACAAAAAATAAAGCATTTTCAAATTATACCAGTAAGTAATTTGTGATTTCACATTCGTATATTAGAGATGATCTTAATGCATAAGCTTTTGGAAACTTTGGTTTTCTTTGGATCTTTTATTAAATATAACTGGGGAGCTTGTGCTTTGACTAGACTTAAGTTTGGCAGAAATGATTTTATGAGCCTGAATTCATATAAGAAATACAGGAATTGTAAAAATTAAATTTCCCTTTTTCCATGAAATATGATTTACCAATATTGTATAGACCCCATGCCACCTATTGTTAAAAGGCCACTAAAGATTCTTTGTGAATTCTACTAGCGGTTCTCTAAAAACAATTATTTTCAAAACCTTCCTCCTTTCTTATCTCAAACAGTTGTTTTTTGTTTGTTTGTTTGTTCTCTGAGTTTTGTTTTTAATCATGATGGATAGATACCCAGGTGCTGCAGAACCGGAGAACATTTAAACCATTCTGAGCACGTTTCGAAAATTTCTGTAATTCTGCTTCTGGGTGGCACAACTTGGCTTTGGGATTTTTGGTGCTTCTGCTGATGTTCTCCACGTGTGTGCATGTGTGTATGCATGTGATCTGTGTATTGGGAGCAGGTAGTGTGGAATAGAGATTCCGTCTGCTTCCAGGGAAATTTTACATAAGATTTCTACCTTGCTACGGTTTCCTTTTGATGGTCTCTTTTTGGAACTACCCAAAGTCCCTATGATGTATCTTCCCAACTTCACTGAGTATGTAAATAATGTCCCTGGGTGAGCGTGTGTTTAATGTCACAAGGCCTCACTGCCAGGAAAAAAAAAAAAAAAAGAAGCAGCAGCAATCATCCCCTTAACACAATGTTTGATTGCTTCAGAATCAATTTGTGGGTAGAAATTATATGAATATTTCTTTCTAATATACTAAGTGAGGCTGTTAGATAGAAAACATTCAGATACGAAGATTAATGTCTGTGGGAGCATTAAAATCTGCACACTGAATAGTGCTGATTTCTCACTGTTTGTTGATTTACAATAGTCATAGTATTCTAACTACAAAATGTTGGGAGAATTTGAGGTGGAGAAAGTAGAGAATGTGCATCCTAGGGTCAGATGATATTTCATCTGTGTACAAGTAAAGTTACAGAACAAAAGTGAACACATCATAAGGTGGTTTTCCCGCCCCCCACTATCTTTAGTTTCATCCACTTGTCCATTTTAGTGTATGAAGACACAGTATGCAATAGAGTATGATTGTCCTTGTGGGTTTTTGCCCTTCTTACCAGTTTGTTGTTTTCCCTCCACCAGGTGGAAGACGATGGTGAACTGTTCCACACCCTGGATGATGGTCATACAAGATTTACGGATCTAATCCAGCTGGTGGAGTTCTATCAACTTAATAAGGGTGTTCTTCCTTGCAAGTTGAAACATTATTGTGCTAGGATCGCTCTTTAGCCAAACCAGAAGTGACTTGTTAAACTGTTGAAGAAAAAGGACTCACGATGGAAAAAAAAAAGAAAGAAAAGAAAAAGAAAGACAATAAACAAGGGAGAAAATGTTGCCATGGTGAAAAGAATATATTTCACCTAGAAGTTACAAAAAATAGCTTGTGCATTGCAGATAAGCAAAGATTTGGATTGACATTACATTCATCATCTAAAATTCATTAGTTAAAATTAAACCTTGGAAAAAATGATTTGGTGTGTTCTTGTGTGATTTTACATAACTATAGTATTTTCGTCAAATATGCATATAAAACATCTCTCTGTCCTCATTTACTAGAGTAGCATTTGAATTCTCAAACACAAAATATAAGAAAACTTGAAGGTTCTGGGTGAATTATTTGCAGACTGGCTTTCACTTACACTACTTTGTAACTTAAGAATGATAAAATCTCAAGCTATCAATTGAAAAAGCTACCCACAACTTAATGAAACTAACAATTATTTTTGAATTATATATTTTCTGAGTTTATTGTAATCTTAAAATCAAATCATATTTTCAAGTATCAGTTAAAACTTATTTTGAAATATGTTGGTTTTTTTTCAGGATGAGTTTTATTAGGTTCTTAAATTATTCACTATAATATTTACACTGTACCTATTAGTGACACATTATTGATTGCATTTTATTTCATTCTTTTTAAAGACTAACCAGAAATCTTTTCAAATATCTTTTCAAAGAAAATGATCAAGATATAGAAGGGCCTTATATAATTTGCACATGACTTCTTGTGGCCTATAATCTATGACAGTTTTCACCTTAATATTTCACATTTGCCCCCTGCTGTAACTTTCAGAGAGCTCTTTAGATCCTTTCACTACTTGATCATGAACCTGATCAAAATTGGTGAGATCAAAAATTCAAAATTTATGAAGTTCTTTTTTTTTTTTAAAGATTTTATCTATTCATTTGACAGAGAGAGAGATCACAAGTAGGTAGAGAGGCAGGCAGAGAGAGAGGGGGAAGCAGGCTCCCCACCGAGCAGAGAGCCCTACACAGGGCTCAATCCCAGGACCCCAAGATCACGACCCAAGCCGAAGGCAGAGGCTTTAACCCACTGAACCACCCAGGTGCCCCAAAATTTATGACGTTCTTAATAGATAAATTTGTGCTATTCTTTCTGCCTAACCCCTTTTCAGTTTTTTACCTTAGCAACGTCAGTACGGAAACCAAAAGTTTTAAAGACTCAAAATATTCACCTGCCTTATCCCCTCTCTGAGACCATCTGGGAAGTTTTTGTTGGGATTCTGTGACTTTTTTTCCCCTACTTTTTGTATGTAGGATGGCTATTCACTGTTGAAGAGAAGAAAAGAAAAACATCAAATTAAAATCATTCAAAATATGCTCATCTCCTCTAATTGATCCTATAACAACACTGTGGGAAAGCTAGGATGATTTTTTGAGAACATTTCAGAAATATGTACTTTGGTTTTACATAAAGGTTATACATTTTTGGCAACAAAGCATCTGAAAACATTCATGAAGTGCTACTAAACCAGTTATTACTGAAAGAATATTGGTGGAAGTAAAAAAAAAATATTCAGTTTACTTTCAGCCAAGGCAAACCTAATTCTTAAAACACTGAAACTTAGAACATGACTGTGATGTTACAAAATATACATCTGGTGTCCACAAGGGCTCGGAAGACACACAGGACCTCCATCCACATGGGAGGGCGAGAGGTAAACACACTGGCCCTTTCTACCATTCAGAATAGCCCTGAGAATTTCTGACTTATTTCCAATTTATAAAGATAGTTTGTGTTTTGAATTGAAATGCATTTTCTCATTTTGCACCCAGTTTAAATTGACAATATCAGAGAATGTCATATTTTAAATACTAGACTCGTGAATTGACCAATCTGTGCTTGTCTTTGTTATTTGTGTCTCTGACTTCACTCACAATCTAAATCGATTATTGTGGAGCCCAGATGTTGTATGTAATTGCTTACTTTGATCTTAAAGCATGAGTCAAGCAAAATTACTGAGGAAAGGTAGACAGTATCCTTCATGATTCCTTCTGATAAATAGGGTTTTGAATGTGTATGTTTGTGTGTACATGTGTGTAAATCTGATATGAAATTAAATCTGAAAATATCAGATACATTCAGCGTTAGTACAGCATTAAAATGGATTTCCAAGAAAAATGTGAATTATCTTTGGGTTATTTTTCATTTGATATAGCCAAGTTTTACTATCTTGTACCATTTCAGATAAGGATTAGGGCATATCATCTCTACTTTTTTTCTTTCTTTTTTTAATTAACATTTAATGTGTTATTTGCTTCAGGGGTACAGGTCTGTGAGTCATCAGTTTTACACAATTCACAGCACTCACCATAGCACATACCCTCCCCAATGTCCATAACCCAGCCACCCTGTCCCCGCCCCCTCTCCAGCAACCCTCAGTTTGTTTCCGAGATTAAGAGTCTCTTATGGTTTGTCTCCCTCCCTGGTAGCCATCTTGCTTCATTTTTTCCCTTCCTACCCCCCAAAACCCCCTGCCTTGCCTCTCAAATTCCTCATATCAGAGAGATCATATGATAATTGTCTTTCTCTGATTGATTTATTTCGCTTAACATAATGCCCTCTAGTTCCATCTATGTCGTTGTAAACGGCAAGATTTCAATTTTTTATGGGTGCAGAGTATTCCATTGTATCTATATATACCACACCTTCTTTATCCATTCATCAGTTGATGGACATCTAGGTTCTTTCCATAGTTCGGCTACTGTGGACATTGCTGCTGTAAACATTGGGATGCACGTGCCCCTTCGGATCCCTACATTTGTATCTTGAGGGTAAATAGTAGTGAGATTGCTGGGTCATAGAGTAGCTCTATTTTCAACTTTTTGAGGAACCTCCATACTGTTTTCCAGAGTCGCTGCACCAGCTTGCATTCCCACCAGTAGTGTAGGAAGGTTCCCATTCTCCACATCCTTGCCAACGTCTGTCATTTCCTGACTTGTTAATTTTAGCCATTCTGACTGGTGTGAGGTGGTATCTCACTGTGGTTTTGATTTGTATTTCCCTGATGCCGAGTGATGTTGAGCACATTTTCAAGTGTCTGTTGGCCATTTGGATGTCTTCTTTGCAGAAATGTCTGCTCATGTCTTCTGACCATTTCTTGATTAGGTTATTTGTTCTTTGGGCATTCAGTTTGAGAAGTTCTTTCTAGATTTTGGATACTAGCCCTTAATCTGATACATCATTTGCAAATATCTTCTCCCATTCTGTCAGTTGTCTTTTGGTTTTGTTGACTGTTTCCTTTGATGTGCAAAAGTGTTTGACCTTGATGGAGTCCCAATAGTTCATTTTTGCCCTTGCTTCCCTTACCTTTGGCAATGTTTCTAGGAAGAAGTTGTTGCGGCTGAGGTCGAAGAGGTTGCTCCCTGTGTTCTCCTCCAGGATTTTGATGGATTCCTGTCTTACATTGAGGTCTTTCATCCATTTTGAGTCTATTTTTGTGTGTGGTGTAAGGAAATGGTCCAGTTTCATTCTTCTGCACGTGACTGTCCAATTCTCCCAACACCATTTGTTGAAGAGACTATCTTTTTTCCATTGGACATTCTTTCCTGCTTTGTTGAAGATTAGTTGACCATAGAGTTGAGGGTCCATTTCTAGAGTCTTTATTTTCTTCCATTGATCTATTTGTCTGTTTTCATGCCAGTACCATACTGTCTTGATGACTGCAGCTTTGTAATAGAGCTTGAAGTCTGGAATTGTGATGCCACCAACGTTGGTTTTCTTTTTCAACATTCCTCTGGCTATTCGTGGTCTTTTCTGGTTCCATATAAATTTTAGGATTATTTGTTCCATTTCTTTGAAATAAATTGATGGTATTTTGATAGGGATTGCATTAAATATGTAGATTGCTTTATGTAGCATAGACATTTTCACAATATTTGTTCTTCCAATCCATGAGCATGGAAGGTTTTTCCATTTCTTTGTGTCTTCCTCAATTTCTTTCATAAGCACTTTGTTGTTTTCTGAGTACAAATTCTTTGCCTCTTTGGTTAGGTTTATTCCTAGGTATCTTATGGTTTTGAGTGCAATTGTAAATGGAATCGACTCCTTATTTTCTCTTTCTTCTGTGTTGCTGTTGGTGTATAGAAATGCAACTGATTTCTGTGCATTAATTTTATATCCTTACACTTTGCTGAATTCCTATATGAGTTCTAACAGCCTTGGAGTGGAGTCTTTTGGGTTTTCCACATAAAGCATCATATCATCTGCAAAGAGTGAGAGTTTGACTTCTTCTTTGCCAATTTGGATGCCTTTTATTTCTTTTTGTTGTGTGATTGCTGAGGCTAGGACTTCTAGTACTATGTTGAATATCAGTGGAGATAGTGGGCATCCCTGCTGTGTTCCTGATCTCAGGGGAAAGCTCTTAGTTTTTCCCTATTGAGAATGATATTCGCTGTGGGTTTTTCATAGATGGCTTTGATGATATTGAGGTATGTACCTCTTAACCCTACACTGAAGAGTTTTGATCAGGAAAGGATGTTGTACTTTGTCAAATGCTTTTTCAGCATCTATTGAGAATATCACATGGTTTTTGTTCTTTCTTTTATTAATATATTGTATCACATTGATTGATTTGCGGATGTTGAACCAACCTTGCAGCCCAGGAATAAATCCCACTTGGTTGTGGTGAATAATCCTTTTAAAGTACTGTTGGATCCTATTGGCTAGTATTTTGGTAAGAATTTTTGCATCTGTGTTCATCAAAGATATTGGTCTGTAGTTCTCCTTTTTGATGGAGTCTTTGTCTGGTTTGGGGATAAAGGTAATGCTGGCCTTATAAAATGAGTTTGGAAGTTTTCCTTCCATTTCTATTTTTTGGAACAGTTTCAGGAGAATAGGTATTAATTCTTCTTTAAATGTTTGGTAGAATTCCCCTGGGAAGTCGTCTGGCCCTGGGTTCTTTCTTGTTTGTTGGGAGATTTTTGATGATTGCTTCAATCTCCTTACTGATTATGGTCTGTTCAGGTTTTCTGTTTCTTCCTGGTTCAGTTTTGGTAGTTTATATGACTCTAGGAATGCATCCATTTCTTCCAGATTTTCAAATTTGCTGGTGTATAGTTGCTCAAAATATGCTTTTATAATTATTTGTATTTCTTTGGTGTTGGTTGTGATCTCTCCTCTTTCACTTATGATTTTATTAATTTGGGTCCTTTCTCTTTTCTTTATAATAAGTCTGGACAGGGGTTTATCAATCTTACTAATTCTTTCAAAGAACCAGCTCCTAGTTTCATAGATTTGTTCTACTGTTCTTTTGGTTTCTATTTCACTGATTTCTGCTCTGATCTTTATTATTTCTCTCTTCTCCTGCTGGGTTTAGGCTTTCTTTGCTGTTCTATCTCCAACTCCTTTAGGTATGGGGTTAGTTTGTGTACTTGAGATTTTTCTTATTTCTTGAGAAAGGCTTGTATTGCTATATACTTTCCTCTCAGTACTGCCTTTGCTGTGTCCCAAAGATTTTGAACAGTTGTGTTTTCATTTTCATTTGTCTCCATGAATTTTTTAAATTCTTCTTTAATTTCCTGGTTGACACATTCATTCTTTAGTAAGATGCTCTTTAGCCTGTATGTATTTGAGTTCTTTTAAAACTTCCACTTGTGGTTGAATTCTAGTTCAAAGTATTGTGGTCTGAAAATATGCAGGGAATGATCCCAGTCTTTTGGTAATGGTTGAGACCTGATTATTTTTTTTAATATTTTATTTATTTATTTGACAGAGAGTAGAGAGATTACAAGTAGGCAGAGAGGCAGGCAGAGAGAGAAGGGGAAGCAGGCTCCCCACTGAGCAGAGAACCCAATGCAGGGCTCAATCCCAGGACCCTGAGATCATGACCTGAGCCAAAGGCTTTAACCCACTGAGCCACCCAGGTGCCCCAGTTGAGACTTGACTTGTGACCCAGGATGTGATCTATTCTGGAGAATGTTCCATGTGCTCTAGAGAAGAACATATATTCTCTTGCTTTGGATGGAATGTTCTGAATATATCTGTGATGTCCATCTGGTCCAGCGTCTCATTTAAAGCCTTAATTTCCTTGTTGATCTTTTGCTTAGATGATCTGTCCATTTCAGTGAGGGGGGGTGTTAAAATCCCCTACTATTATTGTATTATTGTCAATGTGTGGAGGTGTTTTGGGGTCTGCCTCATTTATCCTAGCAATAAGATCCTCCATTTTTTATTGTACCTCATTAATAGCATTTTATTTATTTCAACTTGGTTAGATTTTAGTTCTTTTATTTCTCCAGAAAGGAATTTTATTTTTCCAGAAATAAAAACTTTCATGCTTTTTTTGAGCCCAGCTAGCATCTTGATAATCATCATTCTGAACTCTAGTTCTGACATCTTACTAATGTCCATATTAATTATGTCCCTAGCCATCAGTACTGCCTCTTGTTCTTTTTTTTAAGGTGAGTTTTTCCATCTTGTCATTTTATCCAGATAAGAATAGATGAATGAGAGAACAAAATACTAAAAGGGGTAGTAGCGACCCCCAAAAAATATATACTAACCAAATCAGAAGAGACCTGATACTGGGGGGAGAAGAAAGGAGAAAGGGGGGGGGGGAAATATATATATATATCAAGTGTGTGGCTCTGTTCTATTATATATATATAGATACTATAATATAGATATAATACTATATATAATATAGATAATATATAATAATATATATAGATATTATATATATATAATAGAGCCACACACTTGATTTTGGGTGTATTTTCATCTGTTAGAAGAAACTGCCTCCCAAAATGTTACAAAAACTTATACATATGCAAAATAAGGGTAAACATGATGAAGGGATGGAATATTACTGTAAAGATGAAAATTAGAAAAGATTCTAGAAAAGGAATTGTTAAGATAAGAAGTTGGTTGAAAAGAGAAAAAAAAAGAGGAAAGAATGTGATCAGGCTTGAGACTAGTACAAAGCCATGTGCTAGATTTAGGGTATATTTTGATCTGTTAGAAGAAACTGTATCCCAAAATTTTAAAGAAAGAAAGGCCTATCTATATGTATACAAAAAATGAGGTTAAATGCCTTGAGGGATTGAATATGACTATAACAATGAAAATTTAAAAAGATTTTTTAAAAAGGTATTGATAAGATAATATAGTTAAAAAAGGTTAAAATAGGAAAGAGGAAAAATTCGAAAAAATAGAATAAAAAATAAAATTTAAGAAATTCAACTTTAAAAGACTAAAGAATCATGGGATAAAACATGAATTCTTTTTTTTTTCAAGATTTTATTTATTTATTTGACAAAGAGAGAGAGACAAGAGAGCGAACATAAACAGGGGGAGTGGGAGAGAGAGAAGCAGGCTTCCCACAGAGCGGGGACCTCAATGTGGGGCTTGATCCCAGGACTCTGGGATCATGACCTGAACCTAAGGCAGATGCTTAATGACTGAGCTACCCAGGTGCCCCAAGTCATAAATTCTATGTGTTTCTTTCCCCTAGCTCCGGAGTTCTGCAGTTCTCTTTGACGGGTGAACTTGGTCTTGACTGGATGTTCTCGCTAATCTTCTGGGGGAGGGGCCTGTCGCAATGATTCTCAAATGTATTTGCCTGAGGCGGAACTATACCGCCCTTGCCGGGGCCGGCATAAGTAATCTGCTCCCATTCACTCTTGGGAGCTTTTGTTCCCTGAAGGCTTTCCGTACAGCTTTGGAGGGCGGGAGTGAAAATGGCGGCCTCCCAGTCTCCGGCCACGTAGGAGCCGAGAGCTCGGGGCCCCACTCCTCAGTGTGTCTTCAGAGAAAAGCAGTTAATCTCTCCCATCTCACTGGTCTCCCGCTGCGCTCCAAGCTCACCCAGCCTGTGACTGAGCATTTCTATCTCTGGCACACGGCCCCGTTTGGAGTCTCCAAACCCAGCCGATTCCTGCAGCACTTCCCGCACCACTCCTGGTGGAGGAAAGGGTGTCTCCCAGATCTACCACTTGTGGGGTCCCTGCTTGAAGGATAGTGGTTGACTGTCTCGGATCCCGGTTTATGGCACCTCCAAGCTGAAAGCCCCTCCTTGGCTCCATCTCCGCAGCTGGCTTCCCCACTCCAACACCTGGGAGCTCTGCTGCACTCAAGCACCCCCAGTCTTTCTGTGACCCTATGGGTCCTGAGACCACACTGTCCCAGCGAGGATTTCACCCCCTTTAGCCACTCGAGAGACATCCCTCTGCGAAGCAGGCTTCTAAAAGTTCTTATTTTGGGCTCCGCTGCTCTCTCACTTGCCGGTAAGTGGCTGGTGGAGGCTCCCTCCCTCCTTTCCATGGTCTATCTTCCCATTTATCACCTTGGATTCACTTCTCTGTCTGTTCTACCTTCCAGAAAGTGGTCGCTTTTCTGTTCCTAGAATTGCTGCTCTTCTCTTCGATCTCCTGTTGAGTTTGTAGGTGTTCAGAATGATTAGATAACTATCTAGCTGAATTCCTGGGACCAAATGAAATTTAAGTTTCCTATTCCTCCACCATCTTGCTCCCACTTTTTTCTTTTCCTATATTGGAATTAGTATGCTTCATTCTCCTAGGAAGAAACTCTGCAGACTGTCTGGTCTGTGTTGTTTTTATTTCCTTATGTGGAAGAATTAAGTAATTATTTTGAAAACCGTCAGGAAACCCAGTCACACAAGATAAAATTTTGAGGAGTCTTTCAATTCAAAGTAATAACTTGTTTCACATGTATAATGGCATAATCTCTGACTGATCTGAGCACATGAGATGGAAATTTTTGTGTTAACTTTGTTTTAGGGTGGTCAACATCAGTTAATCAGTGTCCCATGCGGTCTCTAGCTTCTCATCACCAGCAATGCCGGCTCTTCATGGGAGTTGTGTTATAATAATGGCATTAGAGTCTTCTGTGGATTATGACTTCTCTGAAAAGGAATGTTTGTCCTCAGCGGTGGTTACAACTTGGGGCTTCAAGCTGGCTCCTTTGTTTAGAAAGCTGTCCTCTCTGTTGCCGGGCATAGTTAAGTTTCCGGTGCCTTGGATCTGTCTCATGGCCTGATGAAATTTCTGGACCCCCTTCACAGAATGTCTTTTAATGCATAGAATAAAATAAGTAGAATGTCAAAGCAAACTAATGACAGAAACATAACAATAATGTTATCTGTACCCCATTTGGAAATGCTGCTGTGCTATGACCTGCTGTGTCTCCCGGCTCTGGTGACGATTGCTTGTGGAAGGCCTCCAGTTTTCTGCCTCATATCCTCTAGAGAACACAATGGGTGATTCTCAATGTTACCGTATGAGTGGGGCACAGGATAATTTTCTTGAGATGCAGGGTTCTTCTAACACTGAACACTCAGCCAAATGGTCACACCTGCCTCTCATGGAATGGGCCACCTCCCACCAGCCCTGGCTGCCACATTGCCACATTTTTGCTGTCTGGGATGATGGCTCATAACCCAGGCACTGTTTGTGTTGTCTCTAATTGCATACACCATAGGCCACCAATTATAGATGTGAACCAGAGAAAAGCCAGACTTTTGGCTGAGCATGTAACTATCCTCAGCCAGTTTATTGCAGAGATATCCCAGCTTGAGCAAGTAGCCAAATGACTTTCTAACCAGCCTTTTTCTGGGGTTAGGAGGCCAGGTGCAAACCATTTGCCATGTCAATTTCCTCTGTAGTTATAAAAAAATCTCCACTTCCTAATTCAATCCCACATAATACATAAGGTTATTAGAAACTAGAGTTAAGATCATAGTCATGAAATCCTACTTTTTGGATTTAAATTCCAGCCCATTACATAATAGCTCTGTAGCCTTGGTCAAATTTGTTTCTTCATTTCTATAGAAGGAATCACCATTATCATTGCCATCACTTCTTAAGTTATATCATTCATGTAAAATGCATAGCTATCTGATTATGTCTAGAATCTTAATTGATATAATTTTTATCACATTAATGATTGTACTTTTAGGTACTTTGCCCCCCCTGGAATATTGTGCTTTCCACTACTGAGTGCCTTCGCTCTGCCACCACTTGTTTGTCCCTCCTGCCAAGAATAACAAATACCATGCACAGTATATATCTACCCTGGCTTTAGTCTTCATGAGACTGTGCTAATGGAAGCAGCCATGGTTATGGTATGGAGGTGAGGGGTGGGGGGACAAGCTGTTCATGGGGACTCTGTAGACAACTGTCCCCATCTGTCCAGAACTTACAGACTCCCATGCTTTCTGTCACTTGGCTGATTAAAAATAGAAAGTGAGATTTGAGGCTCTTGCACTTTTCATCTCTTTCCCCCCAAATAACAGGGATTGATAATATGGGAAATAGAGAAGACTGAAAACCCTCTTTAGAGACACTGCCCGGAAAGACCAGCAAATGGGCTAGTGCACAGCTGAGCGGGGGAAGATGAAAAGACTCCTAGGTGTTGGTGCATCCCTGAGAAATTAATAAAGTTTCACCGAATGAACATATCCCTACTTGTATACCCGAGGATTCTGCTGCCCTCGGAAGCTCTTGTCATGTTAGCCATCTGATTAGGGGCTGAAAATGGTGTTCTTACCTTGTGTGCTCATCAAGTTCACTTCAGCATGTATTGAGTGCCTATTATGTGAAAGACACTTTTGAGATTCAAAATTCAATAGAGTATAGATATACAAGTATCTGTCCTAGAAGCCAGGCTGGATAAGTGTTATACTGTTAGTACAGTGGGAGAGAGACAGTAGTTAAACTTGCTGAAAGGTGGGAGGGGTGTGGTGGGGCCTGAGGCATGTAGGAGTTAACATTTTCAAAGCCTATGAGCAAGAACTTTGCAGAGCCAGCAAAGGGGGAATGGCAACACCAAGCAACTTGACAAGGGCACAGACTGAATTTAAGAGGTTTTTTTTGTTTTTTTTGTTTTAAGATTTTAAGTACTCTCTATACCTAATGTGGGGCTTGAACTCACAACCTGTGATCAAGAGTCACCTGCTCTACCAACTGAACCAGCTGGGTACTCCTGAATTTAAAAGTTTTTTAGTTGGGATGCCCAGGTGGCTCAGTCAGTTAAGTGGCTGCCTTCAGATCAAGTCATGATCCCAGGGTCCTGATACTGAGCCCTATGTAGGGCTCTCTGCTCAGCTCTCCCCTCCCTTGCCCTTTTCCCAGCTCGTACTCTCTCTCTCTCTCATAAATATTTAAAAATCTTTTTTAAAAAAGTTACAATTTGAACAGGTGGCATTGGAATTCTTAGAGAAAGACTTATCTTTATTTAGAACATCTTTTTATAGGAAGGTGAGGCCTGAAGACCCCATGCTGAAAGAAATAGGTAAGTACCAAGAACTCCATTTGATGTAGGAAGTTAAGAATTTTAGCATGAAAGTCGAGAGAGGAGGTGATGAGAGAATCAATCACGGGACCTAACAAGACAGTGGGAGGCTGGAACCTGAGGAGAAACATGGCCATTGAGAAAGTCCAGAGACCAGGGGGCAAAAAGACACCTAAGAACATGGATACCAAGCACATATTTTTTAGGATGTTGCTCTGTGTTTCCACAGTCCAACCACTGTCATCTTCCCAAACCTGACACGAAGTTTCTGTACATACACATGCTTTGGAAGAGTGCTATGGGGAGTCAAGAGGAAGGACCATGCTTCACATCAGGGTTCAGGTGGCATCTGAAGGCAGACCACCGCTAAAATCTCAGTGGAAACAGTAAAGTCCAACGATAGGATCACATGACAGAAACTTTGAGGTGGGCATTGGCCTTTTGAGTACATGTAGTTTGTTTTACAAAAACCGAAAGGCACGCTGTCCTCAGCTAACAAATACTTCGTACTTTCTATAATCTTTTTTTTAAGTCACCTTTGGTTGCTTTAGCATGAACCCTAACTCATTCCCTGGCCTCATCCTTCTTGCACATCACCATTTCTTTGCTTGCTATTACTCAAAATCACTGACCTTCCTCTACCTCACTGAAACAGGAAGGCCACTTAGAAGGGAACTTTTCAGGCCTTTCTTACTTGCTCTTTCACCAACGTTGGTGCTGTTAAGCACTCTCCCCTCAAGTCACTCCCTTTTTTTGGTTTCCATGTCAACAGAATCCTTATATTTTTGCTATCCTTCTAAGTACCTCTTTTTGGTCTTCTTTACAACTCTCTTTCCTTTTTGCTCATCCCTTAAATGCTGCTGTGCTTAGCTACGTCCTAGGCTTAATTCCCCTCCCTTCTTATTTTACCCCCTCCCTGTAGACTCTTTCCTTTAATGCCATGGCTTTACATACTGTCAAAGTGGCTCTAAAAATGGTGCCTTCTTTCTGAACTTTAGATCCATGTATTCAGTTACCCATTCAACATCTCCATTTATACATATTACTGTTATCTCAAATTCCACATTTCCATGGATCTCTTTATCTTCGCCTGAGACCTGGGCCCTACTAGAACTTCACAGTTCAGTAAACATGGCACCACCATTCAATTTTCCCTAACAGTAACCTGGAAAACTATTGAGAGACTGTCACCTTCTACATCCAAAGATCACTAACTATTGTAAATGTCACTTGGATCCATGGGCTTCTCTCCACTCCCATTGCCATTATACAAATCAAGGCCCCCTTTTTTCCCTAGACTTCCAGAGCACGCTCTTGAATTGCCTTTCTTCCCCTGATCTTTCTCCACACCTGTTGTCCTTCCCCAAGTTCATTCTGCAATCTACAGTCAGAGTGATCTCTCAGAATTAATTACTGGTCATAACACTCGACTACTTAAAAGCTTCGGTGGCTGCTTATTGCCCTTGGAGAAAGCATCCACACATAGCAATGAGACTTTTTTTTGCCTTTGTATTTCTAGCATAATCTTTAGCCACTCTGCCTTGCACCCTGTTTTCTAACCAGTCTATTCCTTGTAACAAACTCTGAAATGTTCTCTTTAACATTGGGCTTTTGTAAGTAGTATTCCCTTTATCTTGAACAAGTTCTTGTACTTTGTCTCCAATTTAGAGGACCATTTTCCCCTTTTAGAGCTCATGTAACAATGTTACTTTCTCTAGGACAATTTTCTTGACTATGGATTAGGTTAAGTTACCCAACAGTATATTCCTTCAACTTTTCTGTTATACTACTCATCAGTCTCTGTGGAATCATTCTTTTTTTTTCTCATTCAGTGTAAGTTCCTGGCAAGGAAGGACTCTCTTGCTTCTGGTTGTAGCCTCAGAACTTAGCAAAGTGTCTAAGGCTGATATTAAGTACTCAGCAGAGATTTGTTGAATGAATCAGTACAATGATGAGGAGGAATTGAATACGATTTCAGTTTTGGAACTTTTGAATCCAGAGTTGCTCTGATACATTGTGAGGAAATGATTTTGGGCCGGCCTTTGGAGATATATATATATATATATATATATATAAAAGTTCCCTCCTTTACATTAAAGGAGAAAGCTGCTACTTTTCCTATTATTAGTTCAGGAAGCAGAGACCAGCTTTGTGAGTGTACACATTTGAGCCTACACTTACACACTCTGTTTTACGCATCTGGGGGGAAAAAGATGCAAACATTTTGACTATTGAAGGATAATAAAGTTAGATTATCCAAAGAGGAGAAAAGGAATTTCTATGTTGCACAAAGTAGAAATGGTCTAACCAAAGGAGAGAGAGATAGAGGTTAGCCTAAACTGAGAAGCAGATGATTGGAGTTTTCTCAAGGAGCAGAAATGTGTGTTCCTCTCATGGCCTTACAGATGGGTGGCTGAATGGAGGATGCCTGGGACACTAGACTCTTAATGATTTTATCTCTGATAGCAGAGATGAGGGCTTCTGTGGCAGAACTTGTATTTGGGAATAGACTTCCAGGAGCACCAACGGGCCTCCTGATGGCAGAAGATCCATTTGACAGCAACATTTTTAACTAAAGGATCAAAGGGCACTAATCACCAAAGAAAGATCAAGATATGGCCCTCATTACTTGGAACCATGCCACGGGTTTCTATAAAGATGAAGTTTGTTGCACTCAAGTATCATTGAGCAAATCCATATTTCTTTAAAATGAAAAAAGGAGAGAAAAGCCAGAAAAAGAATCAAGAATATGCATGGAATTAGAAATCAGTACAGGAACAGTTGATTTTTTTAGGTTTAATGGCACAGCTAGCATTTCATAGCTCTCTACTTCCCTCTTTATGCCATGATAAATTTTAGATAGTTCAAAAACTTAAACATAAAATATGAAATCATAAAGAACTGGAAAATTATGGGGGAATATTTTTGTAAAATTATGGTTGTATTTAATCATGATATTAAAGCCAGAAATAAAAGAAGCACTGACACATACAAAATTAACATCTATAAAGAGGATACCACCATAAATAAGGCTTAGTAAAAAAAAATTGGGTAAAATATTGATAACATTGTTAACAAGAAATAGATTATTATTTCTAATGTATAAAATGCCTTTATATATATCAATAAGCAGGATATGCCTTCCAATGGGAAAAAAAGCAAAGAAATGAACTGGTAATAAAAAAATAGCCAGCAAACATATAAAAAGACATTCAGGCTCGTTAGCATACAGCAACTAAAATTTAAATTTTGATCCGTTGTTTCTTTTTCTAATAGATTTGTATCAAGTATTATCAAGGATATGGGGAGGAAAATCAAACATCCCTACCACGTTACTGGTGGGAATTTCAAGTGCTCCATACTTTTGGCAGAAGATCTAGGCCATATATATATGTATATATACGTATATATATATATGTATGTATATATTTCTACAATTAAAGAATTGAGATGTAATTGACATATAACATTGTGTTAGTTTTAGGTGTATAGCATCATGATTTGTTATATGTATACTTTGTGAAATAATTCCCATGACATACTTAGTTGACATTCATCACCACATATTATACTTTTTTTTTTCTTGCAATGAGAACTTTTAAGATATACTCTTCATATTAACTACAGGCATCATTGTATACATTACACTCTCAGGCATCATTGTATACATTACACTCTCAGGACTTATATATATTTTATAACTGAAACTTTGTACCTTTTTGGTCACCTTACCCATGTCACCCATCCCTCACTCCCTACCTCTGGCAACCACCAATTTGTTTTTTGTATCTATGAGTTCAGTTTTTTGTTTTTGCATTTTTTTTTTAGATTCTACATATAAATGAGATTATATGTATTTGTATTTCTCTGACTTATTTTGTTTAGCGTAATGCCCTCAAGGTTCACACATGCTATCACAAATGTCAGGATTTCCTTCTTGTTTATGGATAAATAAACTTGGCAATATTTATATAAAATAGAAAATGTGAATTCCCCTTTATCTAGAAACTTTCTTTTTTTTCCCCATAATACCTACCCTCCCCAATGTTCATCAATCAGTCACCCCATCCTTCCCAGCCCCCTCCCCTCCAGCAACCCTCAGTTTGTAGAAACTCTATTTCTAGAAACTTATTCTGAGGAGAAAATTTGTCATGTAATGCATCAACATGTACTCATCAATTCATTTGTTCCGCTGTTCACTTATTCATTCACGCAACAGATACTTTATTAGTGCCCACTATATGCATGATTATGAACTAGTATACATGAAAGAAACAGTCACTGATCTTCTGGTTGAGAATACAGACAAATCCAAGAAAGCCAATTTTAAAAATAGTTTCAAGTTACTTGTAAGGAACTATTCACAAGAACAAGAGAATGGGTAATGTACATTAGATAAGATGGCAGAGAAGACCTCCCTTGGGAAGTGTCATTTAAGGAGAGACAAACAATTAAAAAGTAGCCGTGTGAGAATCTTGTGGATGAAGAGCTTTCCAAGAAGTGAAAAGAGCAGGCGCAAAAGCCCGAGGTAAACTATAATACCACGTGTTTGAGGAACACAAAGGTTGAACATGGTGGGTAAAGGGGGAGTAGTACAGAAAGCAGAGAGACAAGTATTTAGATCACGCGGGCCCTTTTAAGCCAAGGAAAGGAATTTGGATTTTATTCTAAGGGTTTGTGGATAATGGATTGGAAGTGGAAAAGAGTAACTGTTTACTGCAGTGTCATTTATATTGTGAAAAATCGTGAACAAGAATTACTTAGGGAACTGGCCATAATCATCATAATGAATGATCAGATATCTGTATTCATTGATATGGAAAAAAACCTCCACAATTTTTGAGAAAAAGCCTGTGTTTGTGTGTGTTTATGTGTGTGTGTGTGTGTTTGTGTGTGTGTGTACACATGCACACACGCCAGAAGGATGTTCACAAAATGATAGTAGAAGTAGTTGACCCTGCTCTGCCTCGAATATAAAATTAGATTTTTTTTTAGGTGGCTTTATGTTTGTTCTTTATAATTTTTAATGAGTGGGCATACTTTTTATAATAACAAAACCAAATCTCTGCACTTTAGAGAACAAAAGATTTATCTACATGGGGGAAGTTATTTAAGTCATTTTATACTCTATGTTTTCAAATTTGCCTACTTCAATAGTTTGTCACTTCTTAATGTGAACTGGCATTCTTGTCTAGTAGGACACACATGTGGATTATGGGGTGTCTGGTCTGTCCAATCTGGTGTTTCAATATGAGCATGTTCCTCATCTGCCAAACATGTGGGTTCGTTATTTCCCGTTAATCCTCAATGAACAACAAACATACATCCTGGAAGATGCTTGCCATTGCCTTAAGAAGAGAAGTCTACATGTAGGCTCTCTCACCAGACTGTGGTCTTTGTAACACGAAGGTACTACAGAATTTTCATTACAAGAGACCCGTTTTCATTTTCCAAGTCTAGGCTAGATTTCAGCTTTTATCTTGAAGGACAAGTAAAGATCACAAATTAGCTTCAGGATCAAACGGCCCTGTCCTCTTCCAGCAGCATTATCCCAGACACCCAAGAATCCCAGCCTGGTCCTTGGGAGCCCAAAGGTTGTTTGAGCACGTTTTCTGAAAGGACATTATTATTATTTTTTTCATTGTGTTACATTCTAACATTACGACATTTTACTACAGTAAAGAGAAATAACTTACTTGGAATTGCAAGCTCCCTGGTTAATTTTCAGTCTTTTCCCCAAGTGGAAAACAATAGTTTTCCCCCCTTTAAATTCCAGATGCTCTCTCTCCTGCTCTTACCACTTTATAACTCCCTCTATAATACCTTTTCCTTGGTTTCCATAGATAATAGCTTAGCCTTTGGCTTTCTTGCCCTTACGCCTCTCACCTTCTTGGTTCTTCTCAAAACTGTTCTTTACTCCAGGTCACAATTATTAACTTAAAGTTATTAGATCATAGCTTCCAAGGAAATACCCAAACTCCTTGTGCGCTAACTCAATTCTTAAAATCATCCACAAAGCTTCTGGTTTATTCAAGGTTTAGTCATGGGATTTAGGGGGATGATGATGAAAATAATGATGATGATTGATTAAATATCATAGGACTGCTGAAAGCACCTGACTCCTCCCTACAAAACTATGATTTCCCCAGAAACTATAGGGTATGTGTACCTAAACTTAAAAGAAATCACATAAGTAACATGCCTTCATTAAAGAAAAATTAGGAAAAAGTAGGGGGGGGGGAAGAAAAATCACTCATAATTTTACTACCACTAATACAATAGTGCTAATACATTGATATGTAGAGGATAACTTATGTATTGTCTTTGAGTGTTTCATACTAGTTATCTTCCAACCACAAAAAAAAAAATCTCATTTTTTTCTGGGCATCTGACTTTTATGTATACATAATCATAAATTATTTCTCTTATATGCACTGCCTCATATGTACTCCTATATGTACTTAATTTGAAGAAATGAAGAAAATAATTTTTTAATGATTTGTTGATTGCATTTGGAAAGTAATATAATGCAAAAACAATTATTTAAAGAATTTGTTCCACTGATAAAGTTGAACCTCTTCACCATGTTGCCCCCAATAAGATATACAAAATAGTTCATGTTCTGCATCCTGTATGGAATTCCATCAATTCCATGGAGCATCTAGAATAAGAGATTCTATCTCTTAGTGCAGGGTTCTTCCAAGTGTGGTTTCTGAACAAACTGCACTAGAAACTTCTCCAAGATTCTGAGGTACCTCTGCAATGGACCCCAGAAATCTGCATCTGTAATAAACAATCCAGGTGATTCTGATGCTTATTAAACACGAGAGCCACTGACTTAGTGCATGTGACCATTCCTGACCAGTGCTAGTCTTTGTCAAATGTTCCACTCTTTTCAAAATTATAGCAGTGAGGCAACTTACCACATTCTCTTTAGTATAAAATGATATTTGCTGATCATATGACCAGTGGAGGTATTTTCTCCTCTCACTATGTTTCAATTTGTCTTCTTTCAAAGTCATAGTGGGAAGGAACGTCATCGGTCACTCTCAACTCAGGATATACATGGATTATTGAATTTCAGGCTTTTGAAAAATCAGAAACACTATGCGGTAAATGTAAAGAACACATAGGTTCATCCAAATAACACTGTAACATTTAATGTTATCATTAAAGAAAGGTATAACTACGTAAAACCCGCTGATTTTTTTTTTCCCAATCTTAGATTAAAAATCCAAAGAATCTGGACAATGTCAAAGGACAGCCAGTGGATGTCACTCACGCGCCATGGATTTGTAGAACCAAATCCAGTTTTTGCTGTTACCTCTCAGAAATAACTGTGGCTGGTGTTCTTATACCTTCGTAACATCTGATATTTTTTTCTTTTCCTTATAAATTATTGACTGATTCTGTACCAATTAGTCCTACCAGTTGGTAGGTTTGTTATCAAGTTAAGCTTCAAGACAAGAACCTGGACTCAAATGATTAAAAATTTAGAGGCAGTTGATTAAATATGCAGATAGTCTGCGAAGCTACTTCTTGAAACCATTATATTGTCTTTTAATACTAATGATTTGTATAATTAATAAAAAAACAAGCTTGAAAGCATTCAAGAAAGAAGGGAGACATTAAAAGGAATTGGGTTAAATGCCAAGAAGTAAGAATATAATTCGACCAGGACACATTTACCCTATAACTTAGTTCTAGCTCCTTTGTTTTTCTAATAAGGTTCCTTTTCTAGCAAAGACTATGTATAGAATTGTACGATTGTTTTGGAAATTATCTGTTGGATGACTAAGTGGTCTGAGGGCTAATTAAATACATTTTGCAAATTGTATACTTTTTCTTCCAATTAAAAATCTTAATTACCTCAGTGAACTTTCTGATTTGAAGGTTTGTTGTGAAGTGTACGCAGTGAAGCGTAGATGTCCAGATCAAATCGGGACTGCTGTTGAGATCCCCTGGCTTACAATAAAGCTATTTTTAATTAATTATAAAATTATGAAATTGCCCTAGTAACTCTGACCCCTAAATTCATGTTTTTTAAACTGCATTTTTCTCCGGATTATGGCTTCTTCTCAGCTATGAGCACAAATTTGGAGTCAGTACGGGTCTTTCCATTGTGTGATAGCAGAAAAGACATTTAAACTCTGCATACTTGCTGTTTTCTTAGTTACATCATAGGCAAAACAAACCATATCAGGAATATATGGAGGCCATTTTTGGAGCCTCCCAAATATGATTTGGGGAGCTCCACTAAGTGTCAAGCACTATCACAGGCTTTTTGCATGGTTTGCCTCATTTAATCATTGAAAAAACTCCAGATGGGGCGTTATGCTTCTCTGATGTCACAGAAGAGAAAGTAGAAAAGTAAAGTAGGAACTGGCTTTCAAACCATGGAGTGTCTGACTCAGAGACCTAAGAGCTTTTGCAATAGGGCTCTTTTCCACAGAGGCTGCTGCCACCATGCTTTCTAAGGCCGGGGGCTGCCCAGGCATTGCACTAAATATGTTCCACCTGTTGACTGAAGTGTGAGGGCCACCAGTGCCGAAGTCCAACGTTCCTGGGCAGAAAGTTTCTGCCAAGCCTCTTCCAGTGCCTTTGAAGTGCCCCATGGGATCGAATCTAGTTACTTATCTTTTGAAGACTCTGGAGTCAGAGCCATGTAGAACATTCGTGTTTATTGTTTAACTTCAGTACATTATCAAAAACAAAACAAAACAAAACAAAACAAAACAAACCCTTTGGTGTATTATAAAAGACCGGAAACTAAAGAAGAGATTTTCAGTCTTAAGTTAAAGATGGAAAAATCATAGTGAATACAAACAGTAGCCTCAAGACCATTTTAAGAGTCTACATTTAACTCTGGGATTGATCAGTTCTCCTTCTGGTAGCCCTGGACACTGCCTGTATGAGGCTGATTACCAGTCCTCCCTGTTGGGAATCGTTTTCTGAAGATGACTTGTGTCACTCCAGTTTTCCCTGGGTTATGTGCTTGCGCATCATCCCGAACTCAGCAGGACAGAGTTATATCTATGGGCAAACACCAGAGGTGAATAAAATAGCAATCGTACAACGATTCAAAATAGGTTAAATGGTTCAGAAAGTGGGGTTCTGGATTTGTAGACGTATGTACTAAGGTATGGTGTTGTATGTATGTATGTAGGTGTATACTGAGGTAAGTATGTTGGTGATATAATTTGTGTTCTGTTTCTTCATACTTCAGGGTTCTTTTGTTTGTTTTGTCCAGGATTTTGATAAAACTATTTCACCTCGCAGTTGCCTTTGTGGGTTGCTTTTCACTTGCTATTTAATGGTTCTATCTATTGATCTCTATCACTATCTCTCTGTCTCTCTCTTTTTCATACCAGACTATAATTCCTTTGTGGACAGGATCCCTGTCCCTGAATGTTTCAATTGGGAGGGACCTTGGGAAGCAGCATATACACAGGGGACAGGGAATGGGAAATGAAAAGACCATGTGTTTCTGGGGCAGAAAGACAGAAGGGACTGTCCACTTAACAGCTCTCTGGCTTTGGAACAAATAACTTCTCTGTACTTCACTTTCCTTTTACAAAAGGAATTAACAAAATGATTGAGATAAATATATAAATCATAGGACCTGGCACAAAATAGCTCAATGGCACAAATAGCTGTATTTTTTTTTCTTTTTCTTGTGTGTGTGTGTGAGAGAGAGAGAAAGAGAGAGAGAGAGAGTGGGAGGGTCAGGAGAGAGGGAGAGGAATCTTAAGTAGGTGCGACACCCTGTGTGGAGCTGGACATGGGGTTAGATCTCACAACCCTGAGATCCTGACCTGAGCCGGAATCAAGAGTCAGACGCTTAACCGAGTGAGCTACCTAGGCACCCTTCAATGAATGCTATAAAAAAAAAGACTATTTCTAAAATTCTTTTCTTTACCCTTCCTCTATGTGAACATAATAATCATTCAGTAAGGTTTCATTAAAAGGATAAATGGCTGCTACTCTTTTTAAAGCCCATTTCTTGATTATTATTTCATTCCTTTTCATAATGTCCTAATGCCCTACCTTACACATTGTTTTAAATGTGGACCTGTTGCCATCCAAACCTCTCTGGGTTCTGCTTTGGCTGATCATTGTCTGTTTGGGGCAGGCTCTCAGGACCTCCTTTTCATATCTACTCCCCTCGAAGTAGACTTTTATTCTCACCCAAGGCCTCCTTCACTTATTCACGATCTTGCTGTACTTCAAAGCACAACTTGAAATATGCCATTTCCGTGAACCCTTCCAAGAGAAAGACACTAGATTCTCACAGCACGCAGTTCTCTCAAAATTTTCCATTTCTGAGGATATGTTGAAGTGGGCTTTGTAAAATTAGCATGCATTTGAAACAAACTATACGGTCCTCATGAGTAGGGAATGTATTTCATAAATTACAGCCTCTCATCCTGACACTACCTAGTAAGGTAGGCATTCAAATATTAGCTGATTTGAATAAGAGATACATTTCCAACCAAACCACATCAGAAAGAAAGAATATAAAATAATCTTTCAGGATTTTAGAAGAAAAATCTTCCTATCTCCATCTTTATCAGTACCTCTTTTTTTTAGGAATATGAAAACAATTTTACATCAATTCGTAGGTAAGGAAATTTCCAAAGGTTTTTGTTTTTATTTCTGTTTTGGCCATAATTGTTTTTTCTACCTTTGACTCATCTACTTAACATTTACTGATCACCTCCCATGTTTTAGATACTTTTCTAGGTGCTCAGGAAATGAAACATAAAAAAAGACAAGGTCCTTGACCTCAAAGAACACATGAAAAGTGAGAAGGACAAATCAGTAACAAATAAGTATAAAGGTATGGTTGGTGCAGAGACAGAACTCAGAGGTACTATGGGATCACCCCAGGGCAAATTCAATCTGCTTTTGGCTGTCACTCTTTTCAAAATAGAATATTCTTATCCCACAGCTTGCCCATGAAGATTTTTAATAGGTCCACACTCTTTCTGTTATCGAAACAGAAAGACATACCTCATACACATACCTCTCTTTCTTGTTGCATTGAATACTTTCATATTCCACGTTGGAAATTTCACGTATTGCATAAGTTTGTGTGGGTGTGTATGTGTATACACATACATATTTCATTTGTGGGCCTTCTTCATTCTCTGCATACAATTACTCTCTAGGTTTCCTTTTATGGCAATATTGATAACATATAATATATTCCTATAGCATTTGCTTATTACCTTTCAAAATCATCAAGAATTTGGGCAATATCTATTCTGATTATCGACATCTGTAAAGATGATATCATAATATATTTCTATATCATTTGACACTTTTGAAAGAATTTTTTATGGACATGTAGGCCTTGGGAGGAATGTGGTTCAGGAAAAATGTGCCATGTTCATAGCAGAGTATAATGGACAGAATATTTGGCAAATGCCACATGTGGCAATTCTTTTCTTTTCAAAGGCAGTCCAAAATGTTTAAGTAATTCTTGTCATGTCAGAGAGTGCAAATGTTCCTCAGGTATGGTTGGTTGATTTTATAAATGAGTTTTTCCACTTTCCAAATTTACGTCAACAGGCGTTTCATTAAATTATATTTAAAGATTTGACAAGACAGGTCCTGTGGAAAACACGTTAGCTCTTGTCACACTACGATTGGTCCAAGTGTGGTAGAGCCTGAAAGGGTGGGCTTAATCAGCATGAACATTTGCAGAAAGTAATGAAATTTAATAATAAATAATTCCAAGAGGCCTCGTTAAGCTGGAACATTGTTATCAAACTGAATATACATGTTGACAGCTATGCCAATAAATTTGAGAGCTGTGAACATTTACTACGTAAAATAATGAAGGTCCTTTAAAAGGCTCTGCAGCTCTGGTCCTAGAAAAAGGATTGCTCACTGATTTTGTTTTCTTTCTTTGTCAAAAAGGGAAAACTGAAGGGAAAAAAACTTCTGGGTTTGCTGTCAGAGACATGCCCGCAAAGAAATGCAGTAGGTCTAAAGGAACCATAGAAAAAAAAAATTCCTAAAGAAGTTTATCATATTATCACTACATCGAAATTAAAACTATAGATCTAGCTGACCACAGCAATTTCCTTGAGGTTTTATATCTTATCAGACTGAGATAGTGCTTTTGGATTTGGGTTATGAATAGGAATATAAGAAGATTACTTAATCCCTAGATCTTGATTCTGAATGCAGAATTAAACACAAACTCATTATAGTTGCTGCATTGAACTTAATAATATTATGAGCCAATAATTAAATACTATGCTTGAGGGTGATTATGTTATTTTTGCAACTACCAATAGTTTTTTACAAAAGATAAAGGAAGCAGACAAGCTCTGTTAGATTTGTTTAGAATTTCTTGTTACAGAACATGGATACATTTTGGCATTGAATTGTCTTGGATTTCTAGTATACAGCTTCACATAGAAAACTTCCAGCATAGATGATTACAATTCAATGCTGGCCAGAAGAGAATCAAATATATTACGGAGGCTATAGTATAATAAATAAATTTGGTAAAGAGACTCATCTTCATGAGATTAATTTTAGATGTAATTACACAAACCTCTAGCATCACTGAAGATAATAAAATCCTCTTTATTTTTTATTTTTTTATTAACATATAATGTATTATTTGCCACAGGGTACATGTCTGTGAATCATCAGGCTTACATATTTCACAGCATTTGCCATAGCACATACCCTCCCCAATGTCCATATCCCTACCCCCCCACCTCCCAGCCACCCTTAGTTTGTTTCTTGAGTTTAGGAGTCTCTTATGGTTTGTCTCCTTCCCCATCCCATCTTGTTTCATTTCTCTTCCCCGCCCATGACCCCCTGCCCTGCCTCTCAAATTCTTCATATCAGAGTGATCATGTGATAATTGTCTTTCTCTGACTGACTTATTTCGCTTAGCATAATACCCTCTAGTTCCATCCACGTCGTTGCAAATGGCAAGATTTTCGTTTCTATAGTATTCCATTGTATATATATACCACATCTTCTTGATCCATTCATCTGTTGATGGACATCTAGGTTCTTTCCATAGTTTGGCTATTGTGGACATTGCTGCTATAAACATTCGGGTGCATGTGACCCTTCGGATCACTACATTTGTATCTTGAGGGCAAATACCCAGTAGGGCGATTGCTGGGTCGTAGGATAGCTCTATTTTCAACATTTTGAGGAACCTCCATACAGTTTTCCAGAGTGTTGTACCAGCTTGCATTCCCACCAACAGTGTAGGAGGGTTCCCCTTTCTCCACAACCTTGCCAACATCTGTTGTTACCTGACTTGCTAATTTTAGCCATTCTGACTGGTGTGAGGTGGTATCTCACTGTGGTTTTGATTTGTATTTCTCTGATACCGAGTGATGGATAATAAAATCCTCTTAAAAGATTTTTAAAAATCTGCACGACGTGTTTCTGGCATGTCAGCAAATGTTCATTTTTTGTACCGAATCCCATCAACAGAAGTAAAAGAATGAGAATGAATTACTCTTCTTTGATTATTGTGCTTTCTCGCAAACATATTAAATCATAGAAAACCTAGTACCTACCTGTCAATTGTAGTCATCAGCAAAATAAAAGATATCTGGCTTGAATTGTCTTGAAAAGCAAAAAAGCCCTGAATGTGCATGTCCTGTGTTTCTGATTCAGGGCATCTTCCACATACGACAACAAAGTCTACACTAAGAGCATTGGGCTAAAATTTTTCTCCCAATTTCTGTATGTCAACCAAACATTTGAATCTATTAAGAGATACTTTTAGGCAGGAATTGGGAAGTCTGCTCCTATATATTTCTCATCCCCCTTTCCAACCTTGCATTGACTGCCCTTCCTGGATATCCTCTCTAGCTCCCTGCCTTAACCATGAACTACACTTTGGTCCCTATTGCTAGCAGTCACCAATATTCAACTTCCTCTCCCTCCAGGCACACCAAAGATAGACGCCTGGAGTTCCTGGACCCTGTAACCTTTTCTGACCAAAAGGCAGGTTGATGATGAAAAGCTTGTGTGCCTTTCTCATTTGCTGTTGACCCACCAGTGGTACCGAAGAGGTTACATCTTCCAGATAGTTGAGCTAGGAAATGGTGAAGTCTCCATTGCCAGAGCTCCCGGGTGAAAAAGAACCCTCCACCAATCTGCTCTGTGTATGTAACATGAGAAAGAAACACTTGTATGTTAAACCAATTAGACTTTTGAAATTGTTTTGGAGTTGTTCTCTACTAAGCCAAACATAGTACCAACTAATTAATAAATGCTCTGACACAGGGTCTTTCTCATTCCTATTCTTCCTATCAAAACTTTCTGCATCTCAGCTGGTTGTCCTGTTAGGTTAGAAACGTGTTAAAAAATATCACGTGTATGAAAATATTAGTAGCTACAGCTACCCCTTGATGGTAGGAAAGAAGGCAATGAGAGGACAAAGGACAAGGGTGACCAGAAGTAACAACACTCTTACTCAAGGAAATAACTTGGTAGAATATCAGAGGTCCGTGGCTGCCCTAGAGGGAAGGATAATTCAGAGCTCCTCCTGATTTCTGCCTGTAGTTGTAATAAAACCCTTCATACTTCCAGATCACTAAATCCTCCACCAGTTTATGTCTGCATAAGCTCAGAAGTCAGTTGCTTCTTAAATGTAGACATTTTAAGTTGTTTAAAGTAAAATTTTTTCCAACATTAATGTGAAAAATAACCATAACTTAAGTTCAGGAAAGTAAACTTGTGTGATACGAGATATGACATTAACTCTTCTAGTGTGCAAGAAGCAGAAATATAACCTAGTCCCTCCCTCACAGTTTTATTTTTCCATGGCAGACAACACCCTCATCCCAAATTAATAAATAATATTTTGTCATATCGGCCTCATACTATTTTTTAAAGAAATAAAACATTATAGTTTCTCCCCAAAGGTAACTACATTCACAAATTTTATGTGTATTTTTTACACTTTTACTACATATTTAGCCATAAACAAGATATGCTATTTTCTGCTTATGTGTTTGAAAAAATTACATAATACTATCAACTTATGCATATTGTTCTCTAACTTGCTTTTTTAAAAAAAACCCAAACATTATATTTTGAGGTCAATCCATGTTGATTGATTTATGTATCGATCTATCATTGTATACATCATTCTATCTAGCTGTGTGTGTGTATATTTCATTCTTGCTGCTTTTTAAGTTTATACCAAAATTAATCCATTTCTCTGGATGTTATTTTTTGTATTGTTTCAAAGTTTGCAGTATTACAGTCAATGCTATAAAAATACTTGAAGTTGTATTTCCTTATGAAAGCTTTGCCTGTGGTTTTTACATTGTTGTTAGATATGTACCAAAGAATTGAATTGCAGGATCTTAAATTTTGTATATTTTCTTTATTCCAAAGCATGCCAAAATGCTTTCATAATTGATTCTAATGATTTATACGCCTGACAGCAATTAATGAGTTACCTAAATCCTCACCAATACTTAGTGTTACACATTTAATTTTTGTTTTAGCCACTCTGGTGTGAAGTAGTATTTTAATAACATCAATACGTGTAAATATCTTCCCACAAGATTATGTTAATTGGCAATTCAAGTTTTCTCTTTTGGTATTTGTTCACATATTTAGCTCATTTTACTATTTGGTTGTGTTTTTATCACATGTGAGAGTTACTTTATTACTTTTCTTAAGTTTTCTTGATTCTAATGCTTTATATTTCTAATGTCTTCTCCCAGGGTGTGGTTTGTCTCTATTCTTTGTTTATGGTATCGTTAGTGCACAGAGATATCAGTTTTGATCTGGCAAAATTAATTCATCTATTCTTTTATTACTCCTGATCGTTTCACATCTTAAGACCATAAATATTCCTACCTTTTATATGTAAGCTTTAATTCTCTTGGAATTTATATCTGTGTATTTTGTTAAGAGTGTGACTTTATTTTTATTATTATTGTTTAATAAGTGAAGCTAACATCCAGATGTCATTTCAAGAATAGTCTGTTCTTTGATGATGTGTTTTCTGTGCCTATTTTACCATTTAACAAGTTCACCTATCTGCACACTTCTGTTTCTGGAATTCTTATTCAGTTCCATTGATCAATCTGCCCTTTTCTACTCCATAATCACATTGTATGAATTACCATGGCTTTATATAAAAGCCTTTATTTCTAGTGGAGCAGGACCTCTTTGTTCTTTGCTTTTTCTCCCCATCAAACATGTTTGGCCAGTTTTAGAGCTTTATTCCCTTATATGGATTTAAAAATCAGTTTGTCAAAGTGTCTAAAAAATCCTACTGTGCTTTTGATTGGAATCGCATTGAGTTTATAGATGCCCATGGCGTTTTGACTATGTCTACATAATACTAATATATGAAAATAATGAATTGGTACCCACCCTCGCCTTTAATGCTGAGCCACAAATAACATGTATACATCACTTCCAGATCTAATGGGACTCTCAAGAGATGTGAACCTGCTTTGGAGGTACTTTAGAAAGAAGGGCAGGTGGTGTTTAAAAATGGAAAAGAATTCGGAGAGGATTCAATTTTAAAAACAGAAATAGGGAATGAGCAAAAAAATAAAAATGTAACCATGGCAGGGAATGAAATGACATCTTATCAGCTCTGTGGATGGGGCGAAGGGGATACTGGGAAGAAATCACATGAGAATGCTAGCTGCGGTGTTTGACTCTTCAATGTCCTGAAATTGGAAACTTTTCGAGTATGTTTCAAAGTGGTAACCCTTTCCCGCAAATAACAAATAAATTAGTTTCAAAAACCACTGCCAAGTTCAAGCTCCAGAATATGCCAGTTTAAATGGTCTGTGCCAATGCATTCTTATACACCCCACTTTCCTCTGCCAGCTTCTCTGCTGATTGGATACTGATGGATGGCAAGGCTCTATTCCACTGCAGCACTTTATAAATAACATAATGCTGTGATCTACAGCACAATGGCAATTCCTATTTTTGAAGCTATTGGACTGGCTGGAAACAAATGATTTCCCTAATAGCAGGCCTGTGAATGGATATTGGGCTCTGGATCCACCTCTAAAAAATATGTCGAGAAGATATTAAGACAAGATGTATATGTTTTCATGAATGTGAACATTTTAGGCACAAAGCATATTTACTATTTAAATACATTTCTGCTACTATATGTGAAAAAAATAAATAAAATAAATTGATACCAGGGGAAATGTCAAGCACACTGCATATATTTGTTAGACAAATATTACTGCGTGGCATTAACTAATGTTGGTATTTTATGTCCCTAGTGTTTCTCTTTATTATTATTTCTGAAGAGTAATTATATACCTTTTTACAGACTTGTTTAAAAAAATATTCCATGACAGGATTGATAATACCTAGGTGAGAAGTTTAACTTAATCCAAAACTTGACCAAAATACACAAATTACCAAAATTTCAAAATTGCCTATCTACAGGGATATGGGCTCCACCAAACTTGATGACATTAAATCTAAGTCAGGAATTTACATCATCTGATAAGGAATGCATCATAGTAATGTCAGATGGCTAGCTAGACTAAAAAGACTCAAGAATAAATTCCACAAGAACTTTAAAATGGATATTGTAAGAATTGTAGACTTTGGTAATTATTACAGCTGCAAAGGGTTGTGTTTAATTTTGTCATCCATTTTATTGATGAGAAGCCAGTACAAATTCTTCTCTAATTCAAATATTACACATGAGATCATTTTAATGTCATGATGCATGCCTCCCTCTCCTGTCCTGTAATGATATCTCCTTTCTGACACACCAAAGCCCTAACTCCAACCTATAGATACCTCAAAATGTTTTGAATCTGCCACACTGTCCTGCTTACAGGCTTTTGCAAATATTCTTTCCATTGAACATACTATCTCTGCCACCACCTAATCCACACCGAAAACCTCCTACATTTTCTTTGATAAAAATAAGAATTAGCAACATTTATTCCATGCTTATTAAATGTCAAACACTGTTCTAAGCACAAGGCATCACTTTACTCATTAAACCCTCCTATTGATCTGATAAAGTACATAATATTATCATCCTCATTTGACAAATGAGAAAACTGAGACTCTGAAATCTTAAGTAACTTGAACAAGAGCACAAAATCTGATGAGCAGATTAAAAGGCAGGCAATGTACTTCCAGGGCATGATATTATAATCTCTATGTTCCATAAGACCACAGATTCAGGTCATACTTCACTTACTCTTGAACTTCTCCTTTGACCCAGAAACTCTCTTTTCTGTATACCCACAGGACCACTACATATAGCACCTTCCAAGGTGCATATTAATAGATTTCATTTTGGCTCTCCTACTGTGATCTTCTTCTTCTTCTTCTTCTTCTTCTTCTTCTTCCTTCTTTTTTAGATTTTATTAATTTATTTGACAGAGAGGAGAGAGATCACAAGTAGGCAGAGAGACAGGCAGAGAGAGAGTGGGAAGCAGGCTCCCCGCTGAGCAGAGAGCCTGCAGATTCAGGGCTCCGTCCCAGGACCCTGAGATCATGACCTGAGCCAAAGGCAGAGGCTTTAACCCACTGAGACACCCAGGCGACCCCTACTGTGAGCTTCTTAAAGTCTCTAAATAACATTATATAAGATTGAGAGTTTGGACCTGGAATTAGAGCTGGATTTGAATCCCAGGTCTGTCACTTACTCAAAATGTGAACTTGGCAAATTATTTACCTATCAGAACTCAGTTTTTCTCATCTGTAAAATGGGGATAATAGCAGTTGCTTCATCATAATGATACGTTAGAAGAATAAAGTACGTTAAGCACATAGTTGCTCAATGTAGATTAACTGTTATAATAATTTTTTAAAAGATTTATTTATTTATATTTATTTATTTATTTATTTATTTATTTATTTATTTATTTATTTGACAGAGAGAGACACAGTGAGAGAGGGAACATAAGCAGGAGGAGTGGGAGAGGGAGAAGCAGGCTTCCCGCCGAGCAGGGAACCCAATGCAGGGCTCGATCCCAGGACCCTGGAATCATGACCTGAGCCGAAGGCAACTGCTCAATCATGACTGAGCCACCCAGGTACCCCTGTTATAATAATTCTTGTCTATATCTTCTAAGTTTATTACCCTCATAGTGGTAGATGCGTATTTGTTGCACAAATAGGGCTATGAGAGCACAGATGAAACTGGTTATATTCTAAATTTATCAACTAGTGACACACATGTTTCATCAACTCTGGCGCTTAACCTTCAATATAGAGAAGTATCCCTTCTTTAGCTACGATATCTTCAGTTTAGGGTCCACTTTGGTAACGTATTTATCATCTTCCCTTCATTGACATATCAAGTCAGGCTACTTAGGATATTATGTAGGGCACAGAGAAGAGAGATGTTTTTTAACGCACTGGTGTTTTCTGAACTGAAGGAAGGACGGACATTGAGAGAATTAAGTCCTTTAAATAGGTCCCTGAAGCAGAGGGAAGGAGCTATTGTGGAGTGGGGATCTGAGCCACTGAGTTGCTGCATGACCTTCAAGGTATTATTCTACTTTTGCCCTAGAAAAAAGGAAAACAAAACTACAGAACTCTTGGTTCCCTTCATCCATCACCCCTAGTGTGTCTGTGTGTGTGTCTGTGTGTGCAGAGATATGGCCCACGCATCATTTTTGTCAATAAGGTTTCGGAGAACTATCTTAGCACTACAGTGGGAGGTAGGAGGCATAGTTCTGAAGTTTCTGCCTTTAAAAATATGACCTTTCTTTATAAAACTGGAACCTATATAAACAAACAAACATCAAGCAAAAGAAAAAGCAGTGACCTCCTCTCAACAGAATGAATTTGTTCATGAAGAAACCTATTCCAGATCCACTGTCAAAACACAAGGAGCCCCCCCCCCCCAGTATTCCCAGTATCAATGTCCCAGTGTACTTCGAAGTTATGATGAGTGTGACGGTGAGATCGGATACCTGGATAAGTGAAGCACCCCCAGTGGAAATTTCTGAGAGGCCCGAGCGAGGTCCTGTTAGTTACGGAAAGATTTTGTCAGCTAATGTTGGCATGTGAAGGAGAGACACTTAGAAACATGCACAACTGATCTCTTTTCCGCATATCAGTCAGAATAATCTTTTAAAATGAGAATACAGCTGATCATGCATCCCTTTGAACCGCTCCCCCAGCTTTCCATTGTCCGTTGCACTTTGGAAGTTATTGCTATGACCCTCAAGGTCCTCCATGATCCAGACCCTGCTTCCCTTTGCAATGTCCTCCACTCCTCTTCTAAGTATGTTCCCAGACCCAGGGGCATCTTTTAATTCCTTAGTGCTTGCAGAGTTCTCCCACATCAGGGTGGGAGAGCGTGCCATTCTCGCTGCCCGGGACGCTCTTCCTCCAGATGTACGCAGGAGGGCTTTCTTCTCATCTTGGAGTCAGCCTTTCAAATGGCTTCTCAGAGAGGCCTTCCCCACCATCTTTTCTGAGAAACTAAACTCTAAGAGGGACCTTAATTGACCTCATGCATCACCGTAGAACCAGCACTTAGCTGACTGTCTAGAACACAGTGTCTGGGTAGGTTTTCAGCAGCACTTATTGAATGAAGAATGAGGGTGTGAATGAATCAACAACTCTGCTCTAGCTTCATAGAGATCTATTAGGTCACTCCATCACCAATTGGAGTCCCAAACCAAGAACTTAATATGTTTATCAGGGACTCTAAACTTCAGACTCACTTTTTTCTCCTTGCTAAGGCAGTTAGTGAGTGTTGGCAGCCAACTTAGAGAAGGGCTCCAAGTGGCAATGTCTCTGAATTCTGGTGAAGGTGGGGACTAATTGAATGTTTAATGTGTATTTGTATATCTGGGGGATATAAATGTGAGCCAGATGTGATCTCTATCCTGTCACATTTTACAGTTCAGGGTATGGGAGTGGTTCTTTAATAGGTACGTCTAGCATAAATGCAGTAGTCACATCAGCACCGTGGGCAATTGTACTAATGTATGCTGAGTGCTACGCAGAAATATAAGTAATACTTTGCCTTTTACGATAGCACTTTGAAGGCAGTGATTCTATTGTCTTTCTACTTAACCTGTTCTGTATAAACAGTGGGCTCTCTGTAATTTTGGGTCTACGCGCCATTACAAAAGTCTAGAGTGGGGCTGGTCAATCCACCTGTCTGCTCTTCACTTAGTGATTAAATCAGGAAGTGTTCTTTGATCTGCTACAAAGAACCAGGCACTGTGCCTAGTGTGCTGGCCCAGGGATATTGCTTTGAATAAGAAAGACAAACTCCCTCCTCTCAGAGAGCCCTTACATTTGTGGGAGAAAGACAGACATTAAATAAAAACTACTATGTCAGATTTTGAAAAGTATAATGGTGGAAGGACAGTGATGAGATGTAGGACCACTGGGGGGTTGGGGCTGGGTAACTTCAGGTCTGCTGATGAAGAAAGGCTTCCCTAAGCATGTGATATTTGACCTGAGGCTGGAGGAATGACCAGGAGCCTCCCCTGGGAGAGCAAGGGGAAGAGCCTTCCATTCAGAGAGGGGCAAGTGTAGGGCTCCAGGTAGGGCAGAGCTGTGTGTGTGAGACTAAGGGAAGCTAGTGTGGCTGGGCCCAGGGAGGATGAGAGTGAGGGAAGGTGACGAAAACAGATCATGTAGGGTCTTATGGGCCATGCTTAAGAGTTTGAATTTTATTCTAAGAAAGAGCAAGGGGAGTCATTGAAGTGTTGTTAAGTGCAGGATTGACAGGATCTGATTTATATTTTTAAAGGGTTATTGCTGTAAAAAGAAGAGGTTGTAAGGGGAGCATGAGTAAAATAAAGGACTTAATGGTCTTTGAGACAGTTATTAGACATATATTTCCATTTATTTTATTTTATTTTATTTTATTTTATTTTTTTTATATTTCCATTTATGATAACACAGCTCAACCCAGCAAAAGTGTGTCACATAACCTCCAGGTGCCAAGCACTGTGCAGAAATAAAAAGTTAGTGTTGCTGGATTCTTTCAACAATATTACTAGGTTTTTCTATAGGGACACAACTGCCATATTTTTCAAAATTGATTTCTTCATTCATTTTCAATTTCCTTTTCTTGATGAGCTAAATCGAAAGCAAATGTTTGGGGTCCTTTTAACCTGTTCACCTCAAAGCCTCCTTCTCTTTTTGAACAGATCTGTAATTTCCCAAAGTAGTACATGGCTGTGGCATATAGTACTTATCCCAAAGAAGCAGGTTCTGCTGGGGGTTCATGCTTGAGTCCATTTTTCTTATCTTTCTTAAATGGCCGAAGTTAACTGATTTGAAAGGGCCTCATTTTAAATTACATTCATTCAGTGAAAACAGAAATTAACACTTAGAGACATCTATATGCTAATGATTGTAGCTCAGGGAATTCACTTCTAACCTTTTCAAAAGGCGCTGGTAAAGAGCCATTTCACTTGAAAGCAACTTAGTAAAACTGGTAGATTAATTAAATACCATAAAATTTCTTTAAAAATCTTTATTTCATTTATCATTTATGCCATTATTTTTTCTTTTTTATGTGGACCATCTTGGCTCAGATCGTGCCTTCTAGGACATACTATTTAGCAGATTATTTGACATGAATAATGCAAAATCCAGAGCAGTAATGTAATGCCAAGAGTTTGGAAAAGAGTGAAAGAACAAAAGACAAACAAAGGAAATCTCTTTATCAAGGCCACCCCTAACTCATGTTGCAGCTTTGTGCAATTTTCTTTTAAGTTCTTTTTGCTTTGTCAGTGAAGCCCTGGGTGAGGATACAAGCCCAGGCTTGGTGAATGAAGTCAGGGTGCAAATCCCCACTTAACTCTTCAGCCGCATGCTCTTGTACAGTGAACAAATTGCACAGCTGTACATGGAATCTTTTAGTGGTACCAGGTCTCCTGTCTCTATCTTACTTACCTATATTTGCTTATCTCTACTTATCTTCATCCATGATTTCATATATCTTTAAATTCTGTTATCAGGAAGAAGCAAGCTCTTCCCCAGTCTACCCCTGCCCTGAAGTGTCAACACTGCTACGGATTTGGGAGTGGGATGTATTTTGTTGAACTCTATGAAGAAAAGATCATGAACTTGAGCAAGGTAGCCCCTTCAAGGCGATAGGTTAATTAAGTCAAAATAACTTGATGTTATTTTCACACCCAAAATATTCCTCTATCTTCTGAATAAGTAGCAATATTTTAGAGCGTGGGGGTTTTACAGTCAGACTTGCTTCTGAGTCCTGGTTCCACCTAACATTTACTGTTTGTATGACTGAGCATGTTATTTGACTATTTGGGCCCCAGTTTCCTCCTGTGAAAAGGGTACAGTAATACTTGCTGGGAGGATTAAATGAAAAAAATGCATGTACAGTACTTGATAAGATGGAAGTAAAGGGTAGTACTTGAAGTGGTAAGGCAAAATGGAAGAAAGAGACAATTGGAAATATTGCTGAAATAAGGGACCTCACTGAGGTACCTAAACTGGCGATATTGCATGACCTTTATGCTAAAGATTCTTTAGCCATGCTTCCTACACATATTACTTCTTGACCTATGTGTTCCAAAGTGGCACTCTATAACTATTAAAGGGAATCATATCAATAAATTTGTCCATGGCATGTTTATTTTTATTACCCCTCCATTTTCTAACAACTGTAAAAATAGATACATTCTGACATTTAGTTATACTCAAAACCTTCACCGCAGTCAAAATAATAAGCATATTCATCACCCCCAAGTTTCCTGGTGCCCTTTTGTAATTCTCCCATCATCTACCCTCACCAAACTTCCTTCCCATCCCTGAATAGCCACTGATCTGCTGTTTGTCACTATAGATTAATTTGCATTTTCTAGAATTTTATATAAATGGAATCATACAATATTTACTTTTTGTTTTTTGGTGTTGTTTTGATCTGGCTTCTTCCACTTAACATAATTATTTTAAGTCTTATTTTCAAGGTAAGCATTTTGACCTCAATAAAGACATTTTTTCCCTCCTTGAATAACATCCACACTATTGTATGTATCAATAATTTATTCTTTTTTCTTGCTGAGTAAATATTTTTTCCTAGATATAACACAATTTTTTAAATCTATTCACCTGTTGATGAATACTTGGATTATTTCCAGTTTGCGCTTACAAAGACATTTGTTATGAACATAAAAATATAAGTCTTTGAACGAACATATGCTTTCATTTCTCTTGTGGAAATGTCTAGGAGTGAAATGGCTAGATCATGTGGTAAGTATATGTTCATCTTTTAAAGTAATTGCCAAGTTGTTTTCCTAAGTGGTTGTGCCATTTTATATCATTTTTTATCAGTATAGCAGAGTTTTAGTTGCTCTATTTTCACCGGCACTGGGTATAGTCAATCTTTTTTGACTTCAGCCCTTTAAAGAGTGGTATCATGGTATCTCATTTTGATTTCAAATTCTCTACTGACTCTCATGTACATCTTGGACATCCTTATAATCACTTTGGTGAAGTGGCTATTTAAATATTTTGCTCCCTTTTTTATATCAAATTATTTTCTTATTATTGAATCTTGAGAGTTATTTATGTATTTTGGAAACAGATCTAGTATCAGAAATGTGATTTGCGGGGCGCCTGGGTGGCTCAGTGGGTTAAAGCCTCTACCTTCGGCTCAGGTCGTGATCTTGGGGTCCTGGGATGGAGCCCTGCATCAGGCTCTCTGCTCAGCAGGGAGCCTGCTTCCCCCTCTCTCTCTGCCTGCCTCTCTGCCTACTTGTGAGCTCTGTCCTCTCTGTCAAATGAATGGATGGAATCTTTAAAAAAAAATTTAAAAAAAAAAAAGAAGAAATGTGATTTGCAAATATTTCCTCTTTGTCTTTGGCTGTCTTTTCATTCTCTTTATGGTGTCTTAAGGAAAGTTCTTAATTTTAATGAAGTCCAATTTATCGATTTTATCTTTTATAGATCTTTGCCTAACTCAAGTTTACAAATTGTTCCCTATGCTTCCCTCTAGAAATTTTATAGGTTTAGGTTCTACACTTAGATCTATGATCCCTTTGGAGTAAAAATTTTTATGTCGTGAGAGATTCAAATCAACGTTCATCTTTTTGAATGTGAATATTCAGTCGGCCCAGTACCATTTGCCGAAAACACTATTGTTTTCTGCACTGAACTGCCTTTGTGACTTTGTCAAAAATCAATTGATCATATGTGTATGGATCTATTTCTGGACTCTCCATTCTGCTCCATTGATCTGTTCATCTATTTTGAAGGCCATGGTATATTTTGTGACCTTTTACTCTGTAAGCACTCTGCTGCGCACCTTTCCGTCAGTCTCCCCTTCTTCCAGGTAGTTCAACTGGGCAACTCAGTTTAATTTTCTTTTAGTGAAATTTAGCCAAAACGAATTTAGCCTGTGATCTAAAATGGATCTAAAGCCTCTCTCTACCCTTTGTTAATTTCATTTCCCAGTTTTCATTTTTATTTGGTTCGTGGTTTTCAGGGGAATGTGTGACAAAAATACCTTGACAGACTGTTTTCTATTGCATATAAACCTATAGAAATTAGTATCAATCATCAAACTGCTCATGGTGGGGTGGGGAGTGGCAGTGGAAAAATAAAATGAAGAGCCCAAAACAAACAGCAAGCCCTCTCTAAAGGATTCCTGCTAGCGACTGTGTCCATTTCTAAATTATATTTAATTTTTCTCTGTGCTCTGTTGTATACATAGAGGGAAAATGTTCACTTTTTTTTTTTTCCTGCTTTAGACCTGACATTAGGGATTCTCGAAAGCAGAGACAGGCCAGAAATCCCAGGGCCAGATCCAGTTGAGCCTGCTTGAGAACAGGGCTTTCTCAGGTAGGATTCTACTTGTAAATCCCAGCTGTCAAACTGTAACGAACAGAGCCTCAGAAGAGGGAAGTGCTGAGCCTCGGGGAGGAGTGAGGAGAGCATGTGTGTTGCACACTGTGAGGCAGGGAAGGTGGTTATCAGCCCTTTCAGAGGTCCAAGCTGATTGGTGAGCTCCTTGTTGATGCTAATGAAGCTATTTTTACCCTGATGGCTATATTATTTCCAGCAATTGTCATAGTTACACGGACAAAAGGAGAAGGTGAATGGTAAACTTTCTGAATAAAGGAGACAACATGAAACTGGAATCATTTAATCATTTATTCTAACAACAAAAACAGATCCTTTGTAGGATAAGTTATGAACTCTGTTTTACTCCTGAGGCTATAATCCTCCACTAACATCAGTCTCCTCATCTGTTAAAATGAGGGGGTGGGACTGGATGATCTCTGAACTCCCTTCTGGCACTGGAAATTCTATGATTCTCTGATTATTTCATCTATTTGTTTCTCAGTCACTGGAGGTTTTGCATTCACTATGTGTAGAAACAAAGGGGACTTTTCAATTGAGAAGTTTGAAATTTTATTTGTATCACAAGCTGGACTTCAAAAGACAAGAGTTTGAACGAAAGGAATTGATCTTTAATCTATTTTGGACCACATACAGTCACCTGCCCATTTGATGACACATTGTGGGGGGTTGGCAGGAAAGCAGCAAAAAAAAAAAAAAAAAAAAAAAATCCTGCTGGCCCTGTGCAGTTTCAAATTAATTATAAGCTCGTTCTTCTCTCGAGGAGAATAACATGATATTTTTGCTAACTCCGATCTGCTTTCAAAATGGTTCTCAAATATAATTTGGCAGAAAGCATCAAGGTGAATGTGGTAGATGTGTCCTCACCTACCACTTGTCAAAGCCCGGCCTGATCAAGCCAGGATGCTCATCTCTGGCCTCGAGCAGACCTTATGGAGACATTAAAAGAATGCATCAGGATTCTCTCAGACAGGAATCCATAGGCAGATTACTAAGATTGTTATGTATCTGGGCCAAAAACAGATAGGACTGTATTGAACTCTATAGCCTTTTCGTAGCATAGAATTACAGAGAATGATCACAATGCTGGAATCAACTACCTGGAAGTGTTGGCTCATTAATCCCCAATCTTCATTGAGAAAGTCACCTAAATTTCTTCTAGTCCACATATCAGTAGAAAAAGGCCCCAAACTTTATAGTTTATGTATATAGTCTTAGCATGGAGAAACGTCAGTAGCCTAGTTCTCAAGGAACTTACAATCTGCTCAAAGAGAGAAGATCTGGTAAGCAGTGAATGACAGCCAGTGCCCTTGGTGGAGGGCATGGGAATAGGATAGGAAATGTTTATTTCAGGTGCTTACTGTGTACCAGGTACTGGGAGAAATTATCACTGTGAGATCCTATTATTCCTATTCTATGGATTAAAACACTGAGTCTCATTTCTCAATCATTTTGAGGGATTAAAGAAAGGGATTAAAGAAAGATACCATGTTTGCCTATCTAGTAAACTTCCCATCAGAGGTTTGAATCCTAGTTCATCTGACACAAAGCCTACCCCATTTTCTTAGCACCACGGACAGCAAATAGGTTTCCTCTCACCTGCTGATGCTGAGTAATTGATGGAGCTAATTGGAGTGTTGATTGAGAAAGTTTCTGAAAGGACATCTGGGATCAGAGGGAAGGAGTGTCTTGGTTTATTTGTGATGCAGCGTGGATTCTAGAAATTTCTCATATTTGCCCTAGCACCTGCTAGGACACACCTCAATTAATGGAGGAATGAAAAGAAAAGAAAACTCCGCCGAGTGTGCATGTTCAGGGAAAATTTCTTAGAAATCTGGGAGACCAGCCAGCCTGGATAGATGGGAGGAATTTGGACACATGGACAGAGAGCAAACCAGTACTCCAAAAGGAGTTTGAGATGTGAGGCAACAAGAGAGCAGATCTTTAAGGCAAAGAAGGGGTAATTTTTATGAGCCTGAGACATTTGCCTTCACGCCTGTGTTAACCACGGGGCGAAGGAACACAGGCAGATCGTTTAAACTGGTTCAAAGCCTTTTTGCATTTACCCTGCTTGAACAATCTTCCTGTGTTTCATTAGTTGCCAATAAGTTACCTCTTTGTTTCTGTGTTTGGTTTTATGGATTCTATTGTTGGGCTGATGAGAGCACAGGGAAGCCATGTAATGACAGGGGGAAGCACTGGCTGGGGGAAAGAAAAAACACTTTGAAGCGGTGGGACTCCAAGGCCGCGTCTGGGCACAATGCCAGCTTTTCTGTAGCTGAAGAACTTGCCATGGAAACAGCTGGCAATGGCTACAATTCACCTGTAATAAAGACAAGCAAGATGACCACTCAGCACACTAATCAATGATTTAATAATTATGTCAATGAAACAGATTATTCAGAGGGCTCTGGGGGATTCAAGTCCCCTCTGCAGTTACATGCTGCCTTTGAGCATGGTCTGGTCTTCCTCAACAGATTTACCCATTTCCCTCCTGTACTTTTATTTTAAGACTCTTCTGGTTACAACTTTTATACCAAAATATATTGGAACATCATATACTCCTTAGACTTGTTGTTTATTGACATTTGTGGAAGTGTCAGGAAATTCCAGAGAGCGAATGGAGCCTTTCCCCACTCCGTCTATCTAGTTTTGTAGAATCTGTCCCTGGTGGCAATATTGTCCCCTTGGGGGTCATAGAACCTCTTCTTTCAAACAAACTGCTGTTTCTCAGGATGCATCACACTTTAGTCTGACTGAGGGGGTTCTGCCGGAAAGAGGGTAATAGATTCCATTGCATTTTGGATTTTCTCTTTTTCTCTGTGATACTGTGAGTTGCTTTAAACCCAGAGGAGGGGCTTTCCCATCATAAGTAGGGTTTCCTATGGAGGATCTGAATGAACTTTTCCGCCCTACTTGACAGTAGTCAAATGAACAGATGCCATAAAATGTCAGGACACTGATTTTTGGCTTGTTCTGGAACGTGTGGTGGGCTGACGTGTGTGGGACAGTATGGAATGTCTGGTGGTCACGGCCCCTCCCATGAGCACGTTGCTCCCAGCTCCCCCTCATGGGGTTTTCATAATGGTTTTCCACCGTATCTTCTTCATCTCACTCAAAATGATTTAATTGACTATCCTCTAAGTTCTCACATGTCAGTTAGACCTAGTAGGTTTTAGAGAACTGAGCATTAACGATACTGAGTCAGTTAGAATTAGGTCTTCCCTGATGGTAACCCTATCATGACATTGACTTTGATGAGGAAAAAAAAAATGGGGAGGAACTATGCCATTGTGTAAGCAGCTCTTAAAGCTTGTTGGTAGGTAGGCAATATCTCAGACAGGGCCTCAGATAGGTTTAAACAAAATCAGGACCTTCCCCCAACCACGAAGGTAAACAGGCTTAACATTTTATAAAGAATCTGCTCTGGGTCTCTTTCTAAAAGCCAGGTTCCAGTTATTTGTTAAGTGTGCCAAACTCCTGCAGTGCTGGGATCAGACTGCTTGGCCCCGATTGTTGGTGATTCCCTTTATAATTAGAGCATTTTTTTTTTTTGGTGTCTGTTATTTTGAACTGTGGACCCTAGTGCCCATTTGGAGGCAAACAGAAAGGCCCCACTCAACATTCTGATATGTATAATGGCCCCAGGCAAGTTTTCCATATCTGGAAATACATTTATGTTGTATTATTTTAAAAACACCCCTCTACTGTCACTCTCCTTATCCCTGGTTTATTCTGAGCTCCATTAATTAAGGGCCTAATCTATGAGAATATTGTGGCCCTTTTAAGAGTATATGCATTTTAATGGGTTTGCTTAAGGCCCGAAAAAGATTCGAGACACAAAGGACTGAGTCGATAATGGTGGGATTTCAGGCAGCATAACAAGCATTGAGGGATATACTTTTGGCCAGAGGCCCTGCCTGACTCCATTCAAATTTCACAAAATAGACAGTTGTCTCTCCATAAGCAAATGAACAATATCCTTTTCTTCCTTTTTCCTTTCATAATTTTGACATAAGCTATGCCGGGGAAAGCAGGTACTGGCTGGTAGTATCCATTATGTATGGGGGCCAATTTTATTAAGGATCTAAGAAATCCCTCCCTTGGTGGCATATTTAGAAAGTACTATTGGCATCCCGTCCCTCTGTGTTACCAGTGAATGACATGTCAATGTCTTGATGCCTGATCTTAATTATTCACTCTCTGCCATTTCCAGAGCCCTGAGATGGCTTTCGTCTGTGCTGACACATGGAATATAGCAAATAGCATTAGTGGATTCCAAATATGACTATGAGAACAGAGAAGAGAAATTATACATGTGTATATATAGATATATAATATATACACACACACATACCAGTATATGGAGATAGATAGATAGATAGATAGATAGATAGATAGATAGATAGATATAGATGCATCAATAGCTATATGTAGACATAAAGGTTGATCCACAAAATCAATTTAGTGGCATCCAGCATGTATGATGAAAGCACTGTCTCATTCATACATGTAAGAAACCACAGAGACTTTTCCTTCCTGACCATTCCCCGAAGAGCACACTGGAGTATTCAAATGTTACCTATTAATATTTATGCAATGTTTCCTATTATATAATTTGTAGAGCATTCCTTTGAGGATCAAATGAGACAATAGATATGAAAACTTCTTGAAGATCATAAATTGTAAACTGAAAAATATATTTCATCATAAGTATGACTATGTTTATTTTCATGGTAACAATTTGGTTTCAAGTTCTGGATTATAACTTCCGAGGTGGCATAGGTGATGTCAGACGATTTTCACTGTGAGCACCAGACATGGCACAATCATCAGAAAGGTTCAAACACAGTGAAGTAGAAGGAACAATGAATGCCAAGGAGATTGAGTTTTATTCCCAGCTTCCCAGTGACAAATCTTATGCCTTGGGCAAATCATTTAACCTCACCAAGTCTTTGCATCCTTATCTTTAAAATGAAGAGGTGGCTCAGCCAATATCCCATCCAGATTCAATTTTCAGGATCCTTGGTTAACCTTTAAAAAAACAAAAAACAAAACAGAAAAAACAACATAGGAAACTTCTCCTCCGGTAAAGTTACAAAGTCTTTCCTCCCACCACAATAATTAGCTTTGGTCCAGGTCCCACAACATGCTAGGTTGTAAGAATTTGGCAAAACTGAAATATTTTCCAGAAAGTATTTTAATGCCAAGAGGCTGTTATCAGCTGTATTGCTGCCAGGATATTATGATGTGTGAGATGAACCAGTTTTTTGTTTTTTTTTTAAAGATAAGAACACAAACAGAAACAAAAGTGAGGGTGAAATCTTTTGCTGCTGTTTGAATTTTTGGTGTCAATATGATTTGTCTGACTAGAAAGAAGTAGTCAATGAAAAATTTTTTTCTTTTATTTTTTTCCTTCCTTTCCCTCCTTCAAGAGCCCTCTTCTATATAGAAAAAACAGGGTCGATAGAATCAATGTTTGTAGCTAATTTGGATGGTATGGGCCATTTCAATGGATTGTCAGTAACTTTTTGGAAACCCTTCTTAGGCCTTCTCATTTTTAGAAGAAGATAAAGGGAGGAGAGAGAAAGAAAATACAGCGGGAAACACATCTTCAGTTGTCTCCTGGCAGAAAGCCATAGTATTCTTCCATTAAGTGCCCATATTATGCACCCAAACTATGCCAATGTTTGATTTTCCTCTGATAAACGGTGACATTCTGTAAACAGTGTGCAGCCTTTGTAATTTCCCCACTTTAATTTTAACTGCCTTGATAAATTAACTGGATTAAACTAGTTATAGAAAAAACAGATGCAAACATCTCTTAAGGTCTTAATAGTACAGTGATATTTGATCAACAATCTGAAGCAAGTGAAGGAGCAAGCTCCCATTCATATCCATGTTGGTGAAAAGCAATCCAGGCTGAGGGAGGAGTAAGTGCAAAGGCCATGGGGCATTTCTTGAGGCCAGGGAGTGCCTGGTTGGAGAAAGAGCAAGAATGCCAAAATGCCTGGTCACAGCGAGGGAGCAGAGGGTAGTGGATGATGTGAAAGGTGAGGACTGTAGGACTTGGTAGGCCATCGTCATGAAATCAGGACTCATTGGAGGATGTGAACAGAGGAATGACTTGAACCAAGTGATGTTGGACAGTGTGTATCTGGCAGTCAACAGTGCTGTTAGGAGGCAATTAGAATAATCTAGGTGATGGGTGAGGGCATCTTGGAAAAGGCGGTAGTGGAGGAGATGGTGAACAATAGTCTGGATCTATTCTGACCGAAGAGCTGATATATTCTGTTGATGGATAAAATCAGGTGTCAGAGGGAAAGAGACAAGTCCAGGGTAACTTGGAAGTGATGGCCTGAGAAACCAAAACTATGGAATGTCTGTCAACTGAGATGAAAGGATCAGGAATTTGTGGACCAAAGTTTTTGACACCCATGTGAGAAAGAAATTTTAGTAGGTCCTTAATCAGTACACTTGTATTGGGTAACTATTTTCATTCATATTTAAATTCGAGAGAGAGAAAAAAATAAATAAATTAAAGAGAGAAAATAAACTAAATAATAATAATAATATAAATTAATAATAAAAAACAAACTAAAGAGAGAAGTTTAGGAAATGGGAAAAAAAATACAGGTTTAACCCATTATCTTGGTTTCATCTATTCAATTTATTTATTTAGTTAGTTATATGTACTGTAATCTCTCACACATTAAAAGTTAGGTACTAAGTGCTGCAAGAGCTAGAACAATGTTTGAATGAGAATTATACCACCAGCATGCGTAGAACCTAATCGAGCATGGAAGTATGTGTCATTGGCACAAGTAGGGTGTCATGGTGTTTGGATACACCAAGGTGATTAGGAGGTCTTCACACGTGAGACAGCTTTAAAAATGGGTTGGCCCTTTACATTCCAGAAGGAAAGTCTTTATATCACCAATGCCAGAAAGACTGTTGAAGGGGAAAGGAATTTTCTTATTTGACTTTGCAAATTTACCGCAGGTAATCTGGAAGAACAGTCTTGACCAGTCTTTCTTAAGAAGTTTTGAGAATTAAGCTCTAAGGCTCATTGTATGTAATTAATTTACTTATCTCACATGCATCTAGAATGCAACTAGCTATGTACCATCAGTGGGAGAATTGAGAAAATTGTTCTGCCGTTGAAAAAGGCTGATCTAGTCTATATGGGTCCTAAATTCAAAGTTATATTTAATGAGTATAGGATATCTCAGCTTCTGGTCAAACTTCCATATCTAACCCAGAAAGCAAATAAGATGAGAGGTACACACCTGATGTCTGCTGAGCTCGACATCAGGTAAAAGGCTACAGAGATAATGAAAATGGCAAAAGAAAGAAAAGAAATTGCTCTTACTCTTGAGGCTCATATAATCTAATTGGGAAGACAAACACAAGGACAAGTACATGAGAACTGCTTTACAGCACAGTCTAAATATTGACCAGTGATATCATAGTCTGAGTGTGGGCAAAAGGTAGGGTGGTAATTTGTGTCAAGGAATAATCAAGGTTGGCCGGGTTGAAGCAGAAAGGACATCCTTGAGGGTCTAACTCTTAAGAAAATATTGGCAAGTCATTGATTAGTCAATTAAAAAAACGTGACATTTGAGCATGGATTTTATGAGCTAAGCAACTGAGCCTTTATAGGGATCCTGATATTCAGATGGCTTTCCATGATTTTCAGAATAAATCTTCATGTGCAAAAATCTTTGCTTCATTCCTATATGTGCTTCTCAAGCCTGTTGGATTTTCCTCTCCCGAAGACTGACATCTGTCTAATACTTGAGTTGCAAAAAAAAACCAAAACAAAACAAAAAAAAACCATCCCCTTTGATAGACTTTTCTGTTGACAGTTATAAAATTTCCTTGTGGTGATCACTGAGGGCTGCCTTCTCCAAACGAACACTCCAATAGGGTGAAAACTTGGAAGGCGATGCGGGCTCCCATGAAAAGGCAAATTCCTCACCCCCAGTGTGTGGATAACTGTGTGATAAAGCTTTTTTGCCTCTTAGGATATAGGACGTGGTCAGGGATTCTGAGGTAGCACTGTTTGGACTCAGCAGGATGCATAATCCTCGGAGTGCTCCATGCCAGTCTAGAAATATCCGAACACACCGAAGACAGAAGGAAATCACTGTGTACTTTCCCAGGACTCCTTGGTGGAATGTGTTGCTGAAACCAACACTTGGTAATGGCAACATCTTGAGGTGAGGTGTTAGAGGGCAGGTACTGCTGCAGGTGGAGGAGGCAGGGTCGTTAGGCTTTCTGAAGGCAAGTTGAGGGGCAGCAAGAACGAGAGAGCGCCCCGTGCTACCTGCGTACAGCGCAGTGAAATATCACATAAGCGAGGCAGAGCATTTAATGAGTCGGGACTGAAAACTTTAATTAGCTTGTAGGGCTTTTTATTATTTTATTTTTTGTTCATTATATTTTCTGCTCAGTCTCTGTGGATGTTCTGCATTTTCATCATCAAATGACTGGCTGGCTATTTTTGTCAAACAAGAAGCCTGAAACCATCAAGTCTGAGTGCGGAGACGGTCTGCCCGCTCTGTCAACAGGATGAAAGTGAGTCTCGGGCTTTTTTAATTACAAGGATAACATGTTCGCTCATCTAATAATGAAGATGGTTAGCAATTTTAAATTTTAATAATCAATTACTGAAAGTAATTCTCCATTAAACCACAAGAGAGCCATTAAATCTCAAAAGATGGAACATGCTGTATGTAACAGTAGCAAATTTTCTATTTTTAAATATCATTAGGGAATATCTGATTGTTTCATTTCTCTGCATTTCTTTTACCTTTTTCCTCATGCAGACCATCTCATTTTCCACAGGAAGACAGCACATGATCTTATAAATAATAAAAGAAAACCCTTGCAAGACTTGATCCAGGGGTGTGAAATATGTGCTAAGAATGTAATTTATTTCAGTCTGGGATATTTTGACTGAATAATAAGGAAGGTGACTAATTAATATTATACTATGCTGTGGGCAAGGCAGCACAGTGGGCTAATCCACGCTCCCTTCACCTCTGGAGACCCACATTCAAGTCTTAGAAGAGTCACAACGGCAGAGCACGGCATGGGGGATGGGAGGGGAAGGTGTCAGATGTCTTTTCCTGGCTGTGGAGACCCCTGTCCATATTCTAAAACCACCCTGAACATCAACCTCTGCTCTGAGGAGAGAAGGGAAAAGACAAATGATTGCTACTTGGCTGTGACAATTTGGCCGACTTACATGTCAGGGGGAGAGAGCTCCATGACAGCCTCAGCTGTCCCACTTCTAGCCTGCTTTAGCCGGCGCGCTTGCATCCCCCACTTAAACACTTGGAAATAGATGGAGTCAAAGAAAAGGTGTGTGTGTGTGTGTGTGTGTGTGTGTGTGTCCAGGTAAGATATTAGCTAGAGGGTGGGGGCACAGTAACGAGATGGCCACAAAATAATGATTAGTTAGAATCAAATTAGCCTAGGTCTCCCTTAGAAGCAGCTGATTCCATTTCTGCAGTATCCGAAGCTCAAAGAGCGGAAAGGTACCGTGCTTTATTTCTAAGGCATTCGATTAGCTTTCAGACAATGGCAAGGCCACTTAGAATCTAACCAGTAGGCACTACACTCGGCACCGCCCCCTCCCCCCCAAACTCCATGTGGTCTGCAGGAGGCAAGGACATGGGCTGACCCGAGCACCAGGAGCCACGGGGCTGGAGACGAGCTTCTTAACCATCTAGATGGTGTTTCTGATGGGAGCTGTGCCTGTGTTTCTGAACTGCGCTGGCTCTTCCGGGGTGCTGGCAGTCCCGGGCTCCCCTGGGGAAGGGATAAAGCAGAAACTCTGCCAAGCCAGGCGGGTTGGGAGTGGGGGATCGGGATTTCATGGCATGGATAATTAAGAGGCAGCTCCTGTATACTTGTTCACTGGAAATTTCAAGTGTCTGGATGTTGGGGGGTTCCTGTTGCTCTCTCATTCTGCTACTTGGACTTTAATCCTCATTAGAACCATGAGCAGGGAGAAGCAGCTTTCGTGGGTAGAGTGGAATGCTGGTTCTCAACGTCAGGAATTCCCCCCGGGTGACATTCAGAACTGGTCCCTGCATGTGGAGGGCAAGGAAAGAAGGAAGGAGACAGGCTACTCCAGGCGGTAGGTGGGCAGTTTTTGTAAGTAAGGGCACTTCCATATGAGGCTTATCTTGGGCTATGCAAAAATGAGATCTCTGTTACCCACCTTGCAGAATCGTAATTTACATAGAGGACTTATACAGCCATGTACCTAGTCCAGACTGTCTCAATAACCCGTTACTCTCAGGGCTGTGTCCTTGTAGTGGCTCCTAGTGTGGGAATGGTGAGTAGAACACACATTCCAAGGGGAGGTGGGGGTAAGGAGCCTCTGCTCTGATTGCCCAGATCCAGTTCAAATGTCAGCCGGGAGTCACGTCCTCTCAATGACCTCCTTCAGCAGAGGAATGTGATCCACACGGAATAATTACATCTGAGAAGTGACTTAAAGAGAAGAATAAAAAGCTGTTACTGTTTGGGTTCTGATGTGAGTCTCAATTATCTAGCTATGATGACGAATTCATATTCTACCTATCTACTATTGGTCTGTGTAATGGGGTGTGAGAGTGATAATATATTTTTTAAGATTTTATTTATTATTTGAGAGAGAGAGAGCGCCAGCACAAATGGGGAGAGGGGAAGAGGGAGAGAGAGAAGCAGTCTACCCACTGAGCAGATAGCCCAATTTGGAGCTTGATCCCAGGGCCCCGGGATCATAATCTGAGTTGAAGGTGGACTTAAATGACTGAGCCACCCAGGTGCCCCAATAGCGATTAATATTTTATTGAACTTTGAAGCATATTTTTACTTTCCCAGATCACCAATCATGGGTTATTATGAGTGGATTATTATGAACTATTGTGATTATTAGGAGTGGCTACATCTTATATTTCTTCAGAAAAACTTAGCACTATTGAGTGCCTGTGGCATCCTATGGAGAACTTCAATCTTTGGTTATAGAGCTAAGAGCTCCTGCCCTCACAGCCCCAAAAGCCCTCTTTGAAATGATCCATATATATTTAAACTGGGGCAGAGAGACCCCTCACCTCTGCATGACATAGGCAGATTTTGAGAACCAGAACTCCTTTTGGCAGCCACATCTGTAACTGCTGTGGAATAAATTCCACTTCAATGGGTAGTTCTGCTTGATATCTTAGTGCATTCTTACATATTCTTCCAGATCTTGTTTTCTGCAGAAACAAATCTGGTCCTTTTAAAGGGCACAGAATAGACTACTGGGTATTTACCCTAAGGATACAAATGTAGTGATCTGAAGGGGCACGTGCACCCAAATGTGTATAGCAGCAATATCCACAATAGCCAAACTATGGAGAGAACTTAGATGTCCATCAACAGATGAATGGATAAAGATGAGGTATATATACATAATGGAATACTATTCAGACATCAAAAAGAAAATGAAATCTTGCTATTTGCAATGACATGGATGGAACTGGAGGGTATTATGCTAAGTGAAATAAGTCAATCAGAGAAAGACAATGATCATATGATATCTCTGATATGAGGAATTTGAGAGGCAGGGCGGTGGGTTGTGGGGAGTAGGGAGGGAAAAAATGAAACAATATGAGACTGGGAGGGAGACAAAACATAAGAGACTCTTAATCTCAAAAAACAAACTGAGGGATACTGGGGGGTGAAGGGAGAGGGATAGGGTGGCTGGGTTATGGACATTGGGGAGGGTATGTGCTATGGTGAGTGCTGTGAAATGTGTAAGCCTGATGATTCACAGACCTGTACCCCTGGGCAAATAATACATTATATGTCAATGAAAAATAGTAAAAAACATAAAAATAAAAAATAAAAGGGCACAGAATAGGAAACTTTTTTTTTTTTTTAATTTCAAATCTATTTAGAAACAAATTACAGCTCCTGATACTGTAGTGTAGTGAAGCTGCTATCCGGGGGGCATGTGTCTTATTTCTGTAATGAGTGTAAAAATACAATGACCCAGGGCGTGAAGAATCTAGCTACATGCTGCCTGCTAGCTTTGTGTGGGCTGCTTTAGATTGGTCCCGGGGTGCATGCAGGTAAGTGAGCAACAGGAATTGGGTCTTCAGTAATTCAGTTTGGAGGTCGGGCTACAGATTCCCTCCCCTAGGAATACTACTTCAGAGTGGGAGAGAGTCAACCCTTAGTGACTTCCCTAAGGAATGTCTGATACTCCACAGACAGTTGGTGGGAAAGGGTGATGCCAAATCCTGCTTACCTCCCCAGTGGTGTTTGGGTTGTTTGATGGAAGGAGAAAAAGTCATCCACGATATCAGTGAAGGCAGGATTCTCTCCACAGAGAAGATGGCAGTCAACAGAAGGACACTCTGGGGACTTCTGCTTGCAGAGAAGCAGAGAACAGAATAAGGGCAAAGCCTAAGGGAGGCAAATCTAACACCTGGTGGAGAGATGGGCCATCAGCTCACCTTGCTGGAAGGCTCAGGGCTAGAATCATAGAAAGTTAGGGGAAACATTTAGGAAAACTCTAGATGTGGAATCCCAGATTATAGATAAGAGTTGGAATGACTGGTGAAGATCAAAGTGGTCAAGAGCAGCCTTACTTACACCAAAACCAAGGACCTCGGGTTCAAAGCCCTCGTTTGCTGCACCGTGAAGTTGTGTACAATGAGGTAAATGTTTTCAAATGAGCGACAGTGCAGCAAGAGTGTGACATGATGGTGAGGGTGTGGATTTTGGTGTCAAACCGTGCTGGGTTTGAGTCCCTCCTCGACCACTTATCGGCTCTGTGATTTTCGGCAATTTATAACCTCTTTAAGACTCCTTTTTCTCATCTGTCAAAGGGAGATAAAAGTAGGCACTCAACTTCAGCACTATTGACATGCAGGACTTGATAATTCTTTGTTGTGGGGGGTGGCCTGCACTAAAGGCTGTTTAGCAGTATTCCTAGCCTCTCCCCCCTGATGCTAATATCACAACCCCTCCCCTTGAAGTGCCGACAGCCCAAACCGACTCCAGACATTGCGAATGTCCCATGGGGTCAAGATAGTTCTAGTTGAGAACCACTGCAATAGTGTGATAGTGGGAATAATGAAATTCTAGGTAAAGCCCTTGGCATTGGTATCTGGCATGTAATAATTTCTCAATAGATATTAGATATTGATTTTATTGATAAAAATGCCCATTGATAAAAATGTGGGCAGTATTTTCATTAGATACTAAATAATAATCGTTATTAGGGGATACTATTTACTCTCTCAGACCATGTATGACTATTCTTAGTCCAGAGTTGGAACTGGCCTTGCTGTTGTTGCTTTGAATGAGGGAAAGCAGGTTTAAAGAAAGGCATCTTTTTTTCTATGTTCACATTCTCGGTTCATGTACATTGTGCAGATACACTCACGGCTCACCTGGTAGAGGCTTTGCAAAACTGTAGCTGCATGATTAATTGATTAAACATTGCAGTGTTCATAGCATATTCTGAGGGAACAATTACAAGTTCCCCAATGTAATACGCATCTCGATGTTGAGTACCTGCCCACAATATTCTGATTTGGAAAGACATTCGTGACAGTTATATGTAGGTTTCTATTAAAAATGTGTTTATATTGTTTCTGAACCATGGAATATTCACTTGTTTTGTTGACATAATCTAAAGAAGAAGGATGATATTCATTTCATCCTATCTCATTTGGCTATTATGTGATAGCATGTACAACAATATAATCAGTCAAAATGAAATTCTAGCTTCTTCTTGAATTCAGTGATTAAAAACAAACCATACAGGATGAGCTACCAAGTCTTGGTTTCACATCAAACTCCCACCATTTTCTCAGCAAAAGCAAACTTTAGTGGGCAAGTAAGAATAGGCATGACTAACCAAGGTAATTTCTTCCTGCATTAATCTTAAACTCTTTAAAAGTCATCAAGGTTTTATGTCTTTGGCTCCAGATTGAATTGTTGAATTTTGCAGAAGGCATTACAAGCTACACAAGGAAGATTAAATGGAAACAAAAGACACAATTCCCATTAAGACATTTAAGAGGGTAGAGGAAAAGCTAAAGAATATGTATGTATATATGTATCTTTCTTTTTTTTTTTAAAGTTTTATTTATTTATTTGACAGAGAGGAGAGAGACCACAAGTAGGCAGAGAGGCAGGCAGAGAGAGAGGGAGAAGCAGCCTCTCCCCTGAGCAGAGAGCCCGATGTGGGCTCGATCCCAGGACCCCGAGATCATGACCAGAGCCAAAGACAGAGGCTTTAACCCACTGAGCCACCCAGGTGCCCCTATATATGTATTTTTAAAAGAAAATTTGGGGCTAAGAATGACCATCTTTCAACTTGCATTGGAAATATTTGAGTTTGCTTTTTGAATTTAATCTGTTTAGAGTGAAACTCACAGAGTAACTTATGGAATAGTGATTTGACGGATACTTTAGACAAACACTTTGGACAAAGAGTATCTTAGGGGAAAAAAGTATCTTACAATTAGATTTTTGTAAACTATAGGAAACAAACTGAGTGTTGCTGGAGGGGAGGTGGGTGCGGGGATGGGATAATTGGATGACGGACTTATGGAGGGCACCTGATGTGATGATCACTGGGTGTTATATGCAACTAATAAATTATTGAACATTACATCTGAAACTAATGATGCACTATATGCTGGCTAATTGAGTTTAAATAAAATAAAATAAAAAGAAAGCATACACACACACACACACACACGCACACACGCACAAAAGAATTAGATATTGTTTTCCAACTTGCAAAAGCAATGTGAAGAACCAAATCAAAACAAATTGTTTTTTATTTTAATTTAAATCTGTGTTGCATGGTCTTTGAGGCCATTTGTCAAACACCCGCACCTAAACTTTCTGGCTCTTGTTTCTACTACAACTTTATCAGCCTCAAATATACACTCTCATGATTTCCTATGTTTTCTCTTTGGACATCCATCTTTATCAATTCTTTGATGTTTTGGGTCAAAGCTCATCCTTTCAATTGTCTTTTCTAGTTACACTTGGGTATACTGATCATGCCCTTATTCCACATCTCCTTATTACTTACATGAATGATTTTTACTATGCTATTTTGTACTGGTTTGTATATGACTTAGCAATTTTGTGCTGGTTACCTATGTTTCCTATCTTTCCAAGTAGATTGTTATATCATGGCAAGCTTAGACTGTCTTTGACTTTTCTCAAACTACCATCAAGGTGTTTTGAATGTCTTGGGTGAATTAATGAATACTGTACTGAACTATTTAAAAGTGAGTTTTCATGGAGGGCCTCTTATTCAAATGCTTAACATTATATGATGAATCTATTTAATAACCAATAACAACATCAAAAATGACACTTAATCAGAAAGATGTACTGGTTTAATCTAGTCTAATTCTCATTTTACAGATGGAAAAACTGAATGGATAAATGACTCAATTGGTATAAACTCAATGATCAGGCCAGCAGGATATTCCCACCCACAGCCCCCAGTTTTCACCTCTTAGTGCCATTAGTTGAATATTGCCAGTGGAAAGATACACTGACCTAAAATAAATATAATGGGGGGCTCCTGAGAGACTCAGCCGGTTAAGTGTCCAACTTTTGATTTCAACTCAGGTCATGATCTCAGGGTCCTGAGATGGAAGCCCATGTCGAGCTCCACATTCAGAGGGGAGTCTGCTTTAGAATTTCTATCCTTCTCCCTAGGCCCCTCCCCCTACTCTTGTACATGCGGTCTCTCTCTCTCCCTCTCGAATAAATAAATCTTACTATATATACAATGGTGTCAGGTCACCTTGCCCTTTGCTAATAGGCAACATATAGCATGCTGGAGTTAAGCTCATGCTTGAGAAGCATACAGGTTGTAGATCAAGGGCTAGCTTTGCCACTCATTAGCCCAAAGAACTCAGTTGAGAAATTTAAACTCCCAAGCTTGTTTATTCATCTGTAAAATGGGACTAATAGTTGAATTTACTTCAAAGTACCTAACATACCTAATACAGTTTGTGTGTCATATAAAAAGCTGTTAATGATTGTTACCTATAATTATTAATACTTTAGGGCTATATAGTTTAAAAAGAATTTCCAATTATATTCATTTAATGTACTTTATAGGTTTACATATGGATATCAATCCGTATATTTTATAGTACACTTTTAGAAATGTGTATCTTTTTATTCTACTTTGTCAGTATCTCCAGGAAAATTTTTCCCAATTATCATTTTCTCTAAATTACCTTGAGAAAGAAATTCTTCGGAGTTTTCAGTTTAGGTAATTTTGCTGTTATAGGTACTTTTGTTTTCAGTTTTAGGAGAACTCTCATGATCTTCATTTTAAAAATAGCTATCAACATTCTTACATTACTTAATAGTTTGAGTCATATATCTCCTTGAAGAACTACCTTTTTCTTTCAAAAAGTGAAATGATGTAAAATAATACTGAGATAAATTGCTTATTTTAGTTTTATGTAGCATAATATTTTATAGCTACTTCTTTTAAAACCTTAGGTTGAATATAAAATTCTCATGAGGACAGAACTGTACATTTCTTTCTTTTTTATTTCACATCTTATCTGTTTTAATTTCAACCCACACCCCTTTTCTCAGATGCTTGGAAAAAAATAACTTTCTGGAAAATGTGTTACATACTATTAATTTTTTTAAAGCATTTGCTATTATCTAAAATCAAACTAGCACAAATGTCTTTTCTTGGTCACAAGCAGATTTGAAGTATGGCTGTACTAGGGCAAACTCCAAGTACCTACTCTACATAAATTGATCTCCCAAAGGAAAATGCATTATGCTTATAATTGAAGTTATCATTTCTAATACCACCATTAATGCTGATTGAATCTTGAATTTGTGTTGGGATCATTTATTTGAAGACACTATATCTCTTAAAAATTCATGTCAAGTACACCCTATAAAGGTTAATCTACAGTCTTGGAGCTATTTCTTAGGTTTTGGCAACCTAGAGAAGGTCAGATTATGAATCTATGAAAAAATAAGAGCCTATTTTTTTAATGGGTTGAGAGCGATATCTATTTTACAGAAAAGATAGGGATTGGTAAGTTAGATTAAGGCTTTAGTTTTTAAATATAAAGATTGGTAGATCTGTTCCCAATATCATTCTTTTTAAAATTCATTTCATTTTGTTAAAATTAGGATTTTTATTTTAAAGCCATCTATCCTACTGTACTTATGGTGAGTTTGGGAATAAATAAACTCCTCCAATCAGTCCATTTCTTTGTCTCTCTCTTCCTCTTTTGTTCATCCCTTTTCCTAGATAGGTCGATGTGCCATCACTATCTACCCAGTTGTCATATTTAGAAACTTTGGAGGAGAGTTGCTCTCAATGCCCATTTTTCTCCCTTTTGCCATATCCAATCAATCTTCAAATGCTGTATATGTCCTCTCAAAAACAGCTACCTTAAAACAGAAAATAAGGAAAGCATTGACATCTTTTTATTCTCCCTCTCATTGCTTTAGTCCAAGTAATAACTACCTAACCATTGGGCTGAACCATATGAAATTGGCACTTTTGTCAGATGAAAAAAACCCTCATATATTCATAATTCATGTATTGCAACCTAAATAATTTTCCTTTTTTTTTTCTAACTCCTTGGTTTCCACTGCATTTGAGAAATCTTTCAGAAACACAAATCTGATTATATATCACACTTGTTAATCCTCTTCAGTGGTTATCCATTGTCCCCATGATAATGCCCAAATTCTTTTCCATGACCTACAATGTCCTGCATGAGCCAGTCCCTACTGATTTCTTTAGCATCATTTTTTGCAACTTTTCACCCCTTGCAATTTTGTTCATCTTATCTCTGGTCTTGTGTACATATCAGTTCCTTTACATGGTCTATCTTCTCTGCCTCTTTAGTTGGCTGAATCCAATTCATTGTTTCAATTTCAAAGTATCCACCAGTTTCTTTAACTCCTGGATCTGCATTAGAAGATTTCTGAGGCCTTTTGGTAGCACTCACCACACTGTATATAATTTGGTATTTGTTTTTTCATCTCCTTTTCACAACAGCTGTACGAAGGAGAGAGCCGTATCTTTTGGTTGATACCTGGGCTTCTGGTGCTAATGCATTGCAGGCATTCAGTACATTCTTGGGGTACACCTGGGTGGCTCAGTTGGTTAAGCATCAGCCTTCAGCTCAGGTCATGATCCTAGGGTCCTGGGACTGAGTCCCTCCTTGCTCAGTGGGGAGTCAGCTTCTCCCTCTGCCTGCTGCTTCCCCTGTTTCTACTCTCTCTTTCTCTCTGATAAATACATGCATACATACATACATTCTTGGGCAAGTTACTTATTCCCTCAAGTTAGCCTCAGTTTGTACGTATCGAAGATGAGGGTAAGTGACCTCGTAGGAAGGTGGTGGTGAGACTGCATGACAATATTTGTGGAAGAGGACTTTTGGGCAGGCTATTCTTATTTTACTCAATGTCCCTTCCCCATTTACTTCCTTAGTATTTGTTTCCTTTCATTTGAGAGCTTTATTTTCTCGCTGGTAAAGGAGAGATTTGGTGCCGGATATACAGAGGATAGAGGAAGATGGGAAACGAAATGGAGTCACATTTCCAATCCTGCCAACTCACATCCCTCGGACTGTGTTTAGGCGACTATATAGAGAGAAGCAGAAATGGTGGGACTCCTCTGTATTGTTTTTAGGTAACAAAGTGGGCACACAGTTTGGAAGGAGACCCTTTTGCCTTCTTGCATGGGACCCAGTACTTTGTGACTCTCAGAGGATTGGGACCTTGAGTTTGCCAGGCTTAGGTTATAGGGATTTATTGTGAGACGACACCTGGCAGTAAGGAAGGCAGCATTTATCTTCTGGGCATAGAGAACAGTAAACGTAACATGTAACATGCCAGTCTTTGCAGATACTAGAACTAGATTCAAGAATCTCTAAGGAACCTTTGTTTTATGGATCTTCACTTTTGTGTTCTTCTGTTAATGGCACTCCCAAGCCATTCCCAGGGTTGTTTTTGTTTCTGTTTTCTCTTCTCCCGTCTCCCCTTGCTGCTAGCTGTTTTACTTATCCTCTACTCTGTGTGTCCTTTAGTCACAGCTTTTATCTATTCAAAACATCTATGCATAGCTGAAATTATCTTTATTATACCTTGGATGATAAGACTACATAAGAAACCCTTCATTATTTGACTTCAAACTTAATTTCTAACCCAGTGTCTCTGTAAGCATTCTTTGTGTTTCCTCATTGATTCATTCGGTTAATTTGTTCAACAGATATTCATTCAGTGAGCATCTCTTGCATGTTAGGCATTCTTTTTGATACTCATGATAATGCCTAGATACTGTCGAAATACTATAGACATAAATGTCCCTGCCGTCAAGATACTTATATTCTAGCAACATTCAAATGATTGCAATCATTGGAATATTGGAAATGGAGAAGAGACTGAGGCTGGAGCAGATTTCCAGCAGTTACCAGGGAGACATTATGTTGCAAGCAATCAGCGAAGTAAGGGATGAGGACATGGAAGTCTTGTTTCGGGGGCTCCTTGAGGCAGCTCCGTGTTTCCTTCTGTCCACTCAGTGCTCAGAGGTTTCTCTTTTGTCTTACCTCTAAGTACATGATACATACCTTGGACCTTTTCTCCCATCAGACTGCCCACTCCTATGTCTCACCGTCATGTAGAACCCAGCATTCCCTAGGCCATGGGCAGTTTATCTACGAAGTTAATGTAAGGGCTGAAGAGTGCTCATGAATTAATGCGTATCCTGTCCAGGTATTGTGTTGGAATTTCAGCAGGGAGTTTCTATCATCTTCACCCCCCTACAAACCACCTCAAGATAATTCCGAACATTTTCCCCCCCAGGCTAATGCAGAAGCAACTGGCTGACAGGCAAACTTTTAATTGCGTCCCCAATCTCACCATCTATGTGGCCAGTTGGTAAATACTGTCTTAAAACCCCAAAAGGGAAATAAGTCAGAATCATTGCTGTTTTTATGCCAACTGTTGCACCTGTCCTTCCTTTGAAAAAAGAAAACACTGTGAATCTAAAATATTATGGGATTATTTTCGTGTGATGCTCATTAAAAATGTATATAGGTCTTCCTTGTGTTTGGCATCGTGATGAAAGAATCTCAGGTAAGATCTTCAAATGGGATGGGATCAGTGAACAGCTGTTTAAGTACAGAAGTGCAACCCAATTGTAGCGCTATGTCACTTACCATTAGGCTGGTATTGTCATTCCTCTTGGCATAATTTTGCCAAAAATATCAGTACATGTATTGCCTTGGACCCCAAGATTCACCACCCTGAGTGTTGCTGGCTGCTTTAAGGGCAGAGTCGCTTTCCGAAGTGATAGCAGCCTTAGATCGTAGTGTTTTCCAGCTGTCATCCTCCTGTCATACCCTCTCTAAAAGGGTTTGGGGTTCTCCTTTCATTACAAATGCATAGCTTCCATTAGTGTTAATCACATGCTCCATTTTAGAGCTGTTTTGGCCCCTCCAGTTAAATGGGCGTTTAAGCAGTTTTTAATGCATTATATGTACTTATTTTTTAAACGAGTATTATATGCCCAATTGACTGGAATGAATACAAAGTCCATCAGGTGAATACAGATTTATAATTGTTTTTAAAGCATGTATTATTTACTCGGCCAACCATGACAGCCCTTTTGGAGTCATTCCAGCTGAGAGGGGAAATACATGTATATGTCAATACCAAATAAACCTTCATGAAATCTTTCCATATGGTTCCCTCAGCTAAGCTTAAAGCTTGTGTGGCTCGTCATTTTACTCTCAGTTTCTCTCTCTTTTCACAAACAAATGCTCAACGTATTGTTCACTATTTTTAGCTTGCATCCCCAACATCTGTGAACTAGAGGAAAGCTACATTAAGCCCCATTCAATTCAAATAAAGTCAACATCTTCAACAAGATACCTAGTGTCTGCATGACATTAGGCCTCGATACTGAAAAAGACAGGATATGCTCAGTTCTCAAGTCACATTTAACTGACCTACATAAATAGTAGTATTTAATAAATTATTTCATTTTACAAATTACCCAAGCCAACTAAAAATTACTATAGCTAGCAAATTGAAAAGGAATTAAATATATTCCTTGTTCTCTTCTCAGACATAAAATTAAACACGACTCTGCTCTTCTGTCATACCATTCAGCAGGTTTCATGTCTTTTCTTCCTTTCCTGGGTTACTAAGATTATTCCAAAATTGTTTTCCAAATCTGTAACATATTTTTTACTTTTTCAATATCTTCACTTTTTACTCTAATAGTCAATTGACTGTATAATAGGACACTGGAACTTATTTTTATTAGCTCTTAAAACTTAAAACAGATATGTCATACAATTTTAGGCAATGTTTTCAGACCCTATGCCAAATGAAAGATGACTGTTCTAGACCAAAATGTAAACCAAGTACTATGGTGGGTAGAATTGAAACCCATGTTAGCTGTGGGAAGAAAATGTATCGCTTATTACCAGAAAAGTGCAGCACATAGAACTACAATTTCTGGCAGTGAAATTTAAGAGTTTTAAAATTTCAAAAGTACTTAGGAAGAACCTGCCATTCTTTGTAGTTCAAAAATGACTGCGTGAGGAAGACTGCATTCACTGAAGGAACGGAAGAGTAGTTCTTTCTGTGGTGTCTTCATGAAGACTGTTCTTGGAGAGAGTGCTGTAGCCTCTGTTTGCAGAAACTGGCCGTGTTTGCAGTTTTCCCCCAGACTTGAGCTAGGTCTGAGACTTGCTAGTAGAGTCATCTCAGGTAGCAGGACTCAGCTCAGGTGTTTGCAGCTAGCCGCTGCTGTTGTCCAGTGGCTTCTAAGGAGGCCATTAGTTGATGGTTCATTAGAATACCCTTGAGTATTCTTGGGTGGTTATCACAGAGGGCAGCTTAGTTATGACGCTGTGGCTCAGAAACAAGACAGCCATGGGTGGAACATGGTCTCTTTGTTTGAGACAAAAACATAAACTCACCTTCATAAAATGTGTCCTTGGAGAATTAGAATGAAGTGAGGTGAGTTTACATACTAAAAAATCCATGTTGAAATTCTTAGTAATAGATTGTCAGCCCAGCAACCCTATTTATATATCTGCATGACTTACTTGTAAGATTGGTGCAGTTCAACGTCTGATAACAGGGGCTGTTTAACTTAATATTATTACATATTTTACACTATTCATTTTCTTTTGGGTTTTCCCCCCGTTAGCTTTATTTTTCAGTGTTCCAAGTGTTCCAAGATTCATTGTTCATGCACCACACCCAGTGCTCCATGCAATACGTGCCCTCCTCAATACCCACCACCAGGCTCGCCCAACCCCCCACCCCCTCCCCTCCAAAACCCTCAGATTGTTGCTCAGAGTCCACAGTCTCTCATGGTTCATCTCCCGCTCTGATTTCTCCCAATTCAGCCTTCCTTTCCTTCTCCCAATGTCCTCCATGTTTTTCTTTATGTTCCACATGTATTCAAGCTTGTCCATCCTTTCTTTATTTTCCTTTCCTTTCTTTCTTTTTTCCTCCATTCTCCAGTTCCACAAATATTCATTGTAAATTTGCTACATGAATTTGGCTTTGAATGAAATAGAGTTCAAATCTTCTAGGATGATGTCCATTGGGATTCACTGGTGACGTGGATTTTTTTTTTTATTTGTTTGATACAGATATTTCTATACTGATCAACCATTAGCAGTAGCAAGGGTCTTTCTTAAATTGAAGAATGACATTTCCCTGCAAGAATCAAAATGATTCTATTAAAAATTATTAAAAAAAGGTCCCCAATGCCCTTTTGCGTATCTTGGTTAAAAATATGCGTTTTCAAGAATATAAAATATGTAGTTGTTAAAATTCCATACAATAAAAGTCTTATATATAAAAGTAACAGCTTGACCTCAAGTTGTGTAGTATTATCATTGTCATTGTAGTATCTAACTAAACAAAAATATAATTTACAAAAGAATAAAATAAAACTTCACATGATATTGTAAAAAGATTATAAAAAATATCTGCTTTGCATTTCCTCTCCACTTAAAAAGAAAGCCTTTTAAAATTGTTCATAATTTAGGGGAAATTACTCTAGGGAAGAGGAATCTTTATTTCTCCCATCATTGGCATATTTTCTTTATTATTTTATAAGCAACCAACTTTCATTTTTATGTCCTTGTTCCAAAGTGCAAAATCCTTTGTGAACGAGCCACATTCCCTTACACATACATACAGGTCCATGCAGCATAATCACATGGATTAACTGATCTGGATCATTAATTGTTACACTTGAAGAACTCTATAAACTTGAGCAGAGAAGTCAGTAGTAATGTGACATTGACCACAGAAATTGGCATGTTGTTGTTGTTGTTTGTTGGCTTGTATTTTAAAATTATTTTTATCCCCTGGTTATTTCCCACTTGAAAGCAATATTATTGAAATATTTTATTAAAATAGGTGACTTCTGCATTTAGTAATCTCTCAAGATGCCCAAGCATTTCCTTAGTTGGCATAAACTCTAGATTTTATTGAATTCTTACTAGTAAGGCAATAAAGTGATAGCCCAAGTGGAAATAGTTAAGTAAAAAAGCACCAACAACATCAAGGCGCTGCTGCTATTGTATTTCAGAAGAATGAGATGAAATTGTGATTTTTTTTGTTTATTGATATTAATACTTTGAGCTTTCCTTCCCTCTGTTATGCAGATGGGGGCTTCAATGAGAGCTTTGCTGGAAACAGAACAGCACAAAACAAATAAAACCTAACCAACCAAAAGCATATTTTACAAAAGAACAAAATAAAACTTGCCATGATAGATGACTGTAAAATATATATATATATATATATATATATATATTTCCATGGCATTTTCTCACTTTTGTTTTAAAGCCAGGTGTTAAAGTATGCCTATTTCTATGTTGTTTTTGGAACGCATTTGGAGTTTCTAGCATTTCTAAACATTTCTAAAATGCTTGTTAAAATATTAAAAGCCTGCTGAGCTAATTCCAACAAAAGGGAATTAGTTTGGTGTGGCAGATATGTCCTCAAAAAGTCATTTCTCTGAGAAATAAGAAAACACATTCAGGTTTTCAGAGAAAGAGCCGATGAATTTTAAGGAGTTGAAGTATTCTTTTTCTCTGTCTCTTTCAAAGCCCCTGAAATCGACTCTGCGGCTGAGCTGATTTCATGTTAGAAAGCTGTCCTAAATACACACTGACAGAGGGACTGTGTGAATGGACACAGAGCTGTCTGCTCCCACTCACATGTCACAATGCACACTCGCAAGTTCTGAATTGTTTAAGAATACTGTGCACAGTCCTGAAACTTATTTTGAAAATGCAGTCTAGCTAAGATGAATACAGACTCATGCACCTATATACATGTGTGTCTAGAGGCTGTTACCTGATATTTAGGTGAATATGTATTAGAAAATTATAGCATCACTGTTTATTAGCATCTTTATGGGTTACATAAACATTGTGGTGCGTATTATGATTGATCCAGAAAAAAAAAATAGTCTAAAAAGAGAGTAGATATACTTGAACTTGGTACGGTTGGTTTGAAAGGTGCTTTCTCAGTTTCCTTGCATGGTACAACAAAAGCCTGAGAAGAATCTACAGTGATATAAAGAGATAGAATTCCTATATGTCTTTATTGAATGTGTCACAATATAATCAAAGAATGCACATAATTAAGTACTCAAGCTCAAAGCATCTTTGAAGCAGGAATTCTGCTGATTTTTTATTTTATGTGATTGCTTACAGATTAGTTCTCTATTTGCTCCTAAAGAATATACTTAAACACTCAATCAATGAATAACCTACAGCAGTTTGTTGTAGATTCAATAATGGGGAATGGTGCATTGTACCAGGATAGTCAGATATACCCATAGGGAGTGTCAGTGGTCAAAATGCTTCCATTGCCAGAAGGTAGTCTGAAAATGGTCCGGAAATTCAATACAGCATTGACCCTACATTGTATACATGATCCACAGTCAGTTTCTCAAGCATACTTGAAGTTTTAAAAAGAACCATTAAAAAAAAAAGCTGGAATTAAAAAAAGTATTTTAAATGAGTTTTTTGTGAAATAGTTGATTTTAAATGTATTAGTTCAAATGAGCTAAGTAGGAAATCTAATCATTTTCATATCTAAATTTATCTAAAATTATTCTATTTAAAAATCATTTAATAAAATATTTTAAAAATTTAAAAATAACTTAAAAATTTAAAGTTATGTACTGGTATGCCTATTTGCATGAATCCTGTTAAATGGTCTTCTATTTTGCCCTTCTAAAATCTCCTGATCGTCAAACAACAAACAGCCATATGTAAATACACACCTTGTGATGTCTATCTGATTTCTTTATAAAATCCTTTTTCCTTTATTTTATCAGTGGATTAAGAACAAGTCACAAGATTTCTAAGTAAACAGACTAGAGTCTTTTACCAAATATACTGATGTGTTTGCTTTTTCCTACACCTTGAGAATTGCCAGCATATGTTCATTAAAACACATATCAACTTTGCTTTCTCTAATTATTAGGGGCTTTCATTTGTGTAGTTACCCCAAATTGCTTTGAGATGTCACCTTTGTCATCCTGAAATCAGAATAAATTAGGAATTAGCATTCCTACCAAAAGAAAAGATAATAACTTATTTTGGCATACACTTTGGGAATATAGAAATTTCTTGTCTTTCTCATTGAGTTCCTTCTCAGAGTGTCAATAAATTAAGAATGTATGTTCTTATGTTAACATACATCTTAGCACCCATTTTGCAAGTTTTAGACCTCTCATTTTCAAAATTAGAACAGCTACATTGGTATTTTAAGAACTGCAACTATACTTACATGTATAATAGTAAATATTACATATATGTAAATAATGTCTTTATGTGTTAATACACATAAACATATGCATTTCAGTATTTCACTTGGGGTTAGTAAACATATGAAGAAGACATCAGTTCTGCTTGCTGTAGAAGCTGGTACTAAAATCTTAGTTTGACATTTATGGCTATTTGGTCCAACGGCACGAACAATCAGAGACTCATCCTGAAATGTTGCTGAGAATAAAATTCTTTGATGAACTTTAAACAGCATCTTACTGATTTTTGTCATGCAGATTCTGTATGTTAGATTTCAATCCTGCTTTAATGATGAGAACAATAATTCAAATGTTCATTTTTTTTTCCACATTGACAGGTTTACTTTTTTCAGCCTGTAAGCTACTTTCTAAAGAACTTGCTTTAAATCTTACAACTCATCAATTAGTACAAATTCTGTTTAAGAAAAGTGCTATTTCTCTAATTACGGATGAAGAAATTGTGTTATAATACAAGCTGATTATCACACACACTGAAATAAGGGTTAGCTTTAACGATTCCTTGGTTTTTCTACTTAACTTCCTTCTGTTTTAAGATAAACAGCACACTAGTCCGTAAAATGATTTACCTGATCTTAACCTGTTTATGAATGATGTGATTGTTGGTGGTAAAAACAGGCAAAGTTGCCGGAATTGGGCTGGGCGCATAGTTCGATGTGTAACAAATGCTAAGTCTCTGTATTCTGTTCTGTATTCTGTATTCATCACAAGAATTCTAATGTGTTGTGCCTTTTTGTGAGAGAAGACTATATTTTCTAATCTGGGCAAATCAGCTGGGAAATTATAGTGTACCTTGAAAATAACACAGGCTAAAAAAAAAAAGAAAAGAAAAAAAAGAAAATAACACAGGCTCTAGAACAAAATTTGCATAAGCACTGAGCTCAAGAGGGTTAAGAACTGAAAGTACCAGAAGAACTTCACTCTCACACTGACTCATGATCATAACTCAATAGTAATGATTCCGAAGCTGGTTTTCTAGTTGAAAACTATAGGCTGCAAGAGGACAGGGCTGTGCATTTGTCTGTTCGCCGGTGTTTATTCAATTCCAGGCATACAGTAGGTGCTCAGTAAATATTGTTTATGCAGATGAGCAAAAAGCTATGATTTTTCTTTATTTCCATCTTTATAAAGGCATGTAAATTAATTAAAATTGATTTAATGACCTTATGATATTTAAAAAAATAATCAGGACATTCTATTTCAATACTGGCTCATTCTTCCAATTACTATTTGTTCTAAGATTGAAGCTAAAGCAGTTTCATCCAGATCATAATTCAGCCTCCTTATACTGGGGGAATCTCTAATTTTCATTTCTGATTTTCTCCTCACCCTGCTAAATGGTGTTATACCTAGCACAATAATCCGACCTCAATTGAGAGGTTTATAAGAGTTTAATGATCTTCGTTTACAGATCATCATTTTTTAAACAGCTCTTTTTGTTAACTCAGACCTTTACCAATATGTTGGTGGGTGGGACCATTAAAAAGGCTTTTCTCATACCTAGAAATTAGTGCCTGCTGTACTTTCACCGATGCAAATATGTACTAAGGACGGAGAGGAAGAAAACAGTCTTCCACCCTCTTTTTTTTTTTTTCCCCTCTTCTGAAACCTAAAAGCATTTTGTTTTCTAGAGCTCTATAAAAGTTCAGCACATAAAAGGTTAGGAGCCTGACTTTTTTCTGTCGTGTATATCTTTGAAAAATTGGTTTATGAAGAGTCATACATCATGTAGCCAGACATATGGGAATAGTTAAAGATTAAGGTAAATAGACAAATTGAACTGCTTTAAATCATTTTCCTGGTTTGGGTTTTATGAAAGAGCTTATGAACAAAAGCTGACGTTAAGCAATCACAATAGGCTCTTCTATATGTTTTAGACAGTGGTAAAGACTTTAGTGTCAGAGAGGGTTGCATCACCGATAGTTACATCAATTTGATTGGTGTCCAGATTTCAAAAATGTTACCTTGTCAAACCATAACCTTTTCCAAGTTTTTCATTTGTCATTGTTTTGTAGATTATATCATTTATTTTACATTACCTGTATCAGAAAGCATGGATCATGGATTATAAGATCTTTTTTATTTTATATTGGTTGGTTTTGTTTTTTAAATAAAATTAATACTGTAGGCATTTGTGTTCGAAAGGGACTAATCAAATATTTTGGAAGGAAGTTTGATTTCATGTAACAAACATTACTGGAACTCTGCCTAAGGAGACCTTTGATTCCTTTTTACTAAAAAAAAAAAAAAAGGAAAAAAGATATTTTCAGAACCATTAGGATAACATTTCTAATAAAACTGAATAAATATACTGAACTTTTCCAGGGTAATACACTAATATCCTGTGGAGAGAACCTGGCTGTTGGACTTTAAGGTAGGTCCCAGGAATTTGCCCAGTGACATGGTGACAAGCCCCTACTCTTATGAAAAGTGTTATGGGATCTTTAATGTCCACACAGGAGAGTAAGGATTTAAGATTTTGTGGTCTCATTTGAAAGACCCCTACATAGTAAACTGCATGGAACTCAATTTATCTACCTCAGAAAGGAAAGAAGGCTTTGTAGCCCCTGTACCTATAAATCTAAGAAATGCTGTGAATATATGCCTTCATATTCATGCAGCACCAATTCCCTTCTTAAAAAATAATAAAAATAACAAGGTCTATGATCATCAGATTGATATAGATAAAAATCTATTAACTTTTCATCATTATCACAGCTCTCGTATCAAAGCGCAGACATTCGTGGGGCTGGCTCACCTCCCCTGGTAGCTGTGCAAAGAGATAGATGAAGATCTTTTACATACTTTGTTGGTTTGCCTTTTATAGCGTATGTGCTCGATTTAGGAACTGCTGATGGTAAAACGTAATTTAAGAAGACTACAAATATTTGCACAGGTATGTGAGCCCAGCTTATAAGACACCCTGCTAACAAGGTTTCTCGTATTCTGAGTAATGTGAACGATAGGAAAAAAAAAGAGTAACTTTAGAAAATGTTGACCAAGTTTATTGCAGAGCCCAATGTGAGTCTATGTGATAACACATCTGTTTGTGCCCAGCCTGGAGACTGATATGTATTAGGTACTGCATAAAGGTTTTTTTTCCTTTGGAAATATTCTAATTGTCACTAGAAATATGTATAAGAAATAATCTTGTCAAGTTTGCTGAAGTACCTCAGGATGGAAATTATGAACTGCTTCTTAATAAGAAATTTGGATATAAAGGAGAAAAACACCGTCATGCATATTCTGATAAAATTCTAGTATGTTTGTGTTTGGTACTCTTTCCGGGATTGAGTGCTACTAGCAGTTTTGTCTTCAATCTCTCCTTATCATATCTCCAAGTGCACACACACACATAGAGTTTTGATTCACTTAAAAAATGAGATATTCGTGTGTTGGTTTTTTCAGGTCAGGTTAGCTAAGTGACTTGTTTATAAAAATACAGTTTATGCCTGCGTAAAATATTTAGTATAAATTCATGAATTCTAATTCCTTCTCTACACATTTAGCTTATCAACCCAGAAAGATATATCTATTATTTAAAATTGAGTACACACGTCTTCCCTGTATCTGCTCTTCATGATCATGAAATTCTATTTCAAAATAGAAACCACTGTTTTGCAGATATCCTTTCATCTTTCCAGTAGTCCAATGTACTCATAACTATAATGGGATTTATTTGCGAAATGAAGGGTGTTACAACTAAGAGAAAACAAAATGGTTATCTAATCATTGATGAGATCTTTATTGCTCACCTTTAAAATCAGTTATTTTTTAAAACAAGCCAGATTCATTAAAATTTGGATTCAGAGAAATTGAAAGGTTTTTTCTTCCTACTGTTACTGGAAACAATGTAAGTTCCATATTTCACTGAACATTTTTGGCATTGAGTGTGAAACAACCTTTCCCTTTAAGGTGTTGTCATTAGTTAAGCGAGTTATCCCAGCAATTTAAACGATTAAAACATATCCCGAAATATCCATAAAACTTGACAATGTATCACCGAAGCAATACTCTAATAAAGTTAATGCACTATTATAACTTAAAAAAATCTTAGATCATTTTAAATTTCTCCGGTATGCTTGATCACAGGATTATATTAAAACATTTTTAAGTTCAAGAGCACAATTAGGTCACTTGTGATGATGGATATACTTTTTAAAGTTTCTTAATATTGGCTATAAAGCAAGTGTCAATGAGCTTGAATTGCATGGGAATGGTTTTTCCGCTTTCTTCAAGGTGCTTCAAAGCTATGGACACTAGAGGGAGCTGTTGTAACTGATACTAACAAGACACCTGAACTTGCTCTTTGAATCAATCCTATCAGGATCCAAAAAATGTTTCTAATGAAATACTCTATCGTTATTAGTTTTTAACATTGGGCTCTGTGAATGTCATCAGCCCAACTTGTAAAGCAAATCACAAAAGCATAATTAAAGCAAAAAACTCTGTAACTTGACAATTACTTGTTGTTGAAAGGAAATCAAGATTCTCCTCTCCCATCCTTTGCAATACTCTCCCGGTCTTTCTAAAGGATGTATAGGTTGGTGATACATTTTTATAAATGGCAAGGAAAACAGGCTTGTCAGGCAATTAACATTTTCTTTGGACTTTAAATGCACATAGCCACACAAGGCTGTTTCTCAAGACGAATGCGTCAAGAGCCTGCAGGTCCAACTTTTCTCCTGGTGTTTGCGGGAAACTGTGGCCCTGAGAGGATGCCTGTACATGAGGATACACTGTCTTTATGTCAGAAAACCTTGCTTTATATGAAAATTAAAAGACTCATCTTCCCTCCCGGCCCCCCCTCCCTGGAGTGATTTACAAAGGCATCATTGGTAGTTGCCTTTCGTAGACCTTCCCTGCAGGCATGATCAGACTCAAGCAGGCAGCGATTTCTCTTTAATTTTCCCTAGCAAGCCAGTAATGTTTATGATTATTGTGAAGTCAGGAAAAGTTTAGTTTCATCAAGTGACATGTAGTGATACAATTAGTTACTTAAGCACTTCTCATAAAATGTTTCACCATGGAACCTAGTTTGTCAGATGCAGCTACATATTAGCATCTCATATTAAACACAAGAGTAAAGCTGCCTCGTGGAAAGCACAGCTGACAGCTCTCAACATGAGCTGAATGATCACTCTCAATTGTAATCGATTCTGTAAGTACTGAACACAAACCCCCAGGCAATTGAAGAAAATAGGATGATGAAGGACTGCAAACTAATATGTTACACATCTTCATTGATTAGACATTGATTAACCATTATTTTCCTGAATGACAAACAGCTAGTGGTAAAGTAACTGAGGCTTGTGATTTATTTACATCTTAGACAGAGATGACTTCTTTATTCAGCTGATTGTGAGCTAATGCTAAACTAGGAGACGGCAATAGTTTAAGAATCCAGGCTGCTGTTTTCTTTCTTTCTTTTTTTAAAAAAAAATCCTCTCGGGCAGTCTTGGATTTCTGGCATGTTTCTGTTAGAAACAAATTTAACTAGACTTAAAAATGGTCAGCTGAATTCCAAAATATAGACCATGTAGCCGTGGTATAACTACATTTAAAGGGAAGATCATTTTATAGACTTGGTATTTACAAGCATATTGATCAGTGTTTATTGAACTTTTAATTTAATTCTCTCTTTTCTTCAGTGCCTTATTGGCAATTATACACAATTTTAGAATGAGTCGACTAGGAGTGTGAGGGTGTTGGCTTATTTTTCTTCTGTGAAGCATATTGCTTTACACCTATGTGAATCTACTGAGATAATGATACATAATACATGCAGGGAGGCAAATATTTCAGTTTAAATAATTTTTGGTTCACAAAAAACTGGGATGTTATAGACAACCTTGGATTTATGTAACAAAATCTCATGGCAATGCAGTCAAATTTTTAAAATCTATTTCAATAGATCTCAAACAACATGCCCAATGGAAAAAAAAATTTCTCTTGAACTTTCAGACAATCCCTTTTCCATTATGATGAAGAAAGAAAGGATAGCAAGGTATACATTGGAATGAATTGCATTAGCACTAAGTTAAAACCAAATTATAATGAGACTAGTTTTTTTCCCCCTTGCTTTCTAGAGCGCTCTCGTGCATTCTGAAGATTTGTGGAAAACATTATTTATAAGCAGAAATAATTAAGATGTTTTGGCATTCTTCATCATAATGGTCGTGATAAAGACTTTTGATGTTCACGAAAGCATAATTTGCTTCTCCATTGGAATTTGATTGTAAATTAACACTAATTAATGTTCACTTAAGTGTTACAGATGTGTGATATATCTAGTTAGTCACCAAAGGGGTAACAGTAGAAAATTTGTTCTGTGGAAGTATATGAATTTAGAGTAATGATTAGAATGTCATTTTAAAAAATGAGAGAAATTCATTACCATTTCCAGTGTTATAAGTCAATTTTAGCCTGTATGTACCTTAGGAAAAAAGAAATTAGTAAACTGTACAATTCAGTTAATTAATATAGAGATGCATTCAACACCACCCTTATTAGTTATTAAATTATCAGACATGTAATTGTGAAATTTCATTGTCTTTTGCCCTTTAATGTTATTCTAACTTTAGGTTAATAAATCAACTGTGTTCTTTGTGGACATAGCTATCTTTATCATAATAAATGTATGAATACGCTTTTCCCCAAGCAACTTTTGGTAGCCTCATCTAAGACACTGGGCCTTTGTGTGTAGCGGAATCGACACAAGTCTTTTAGTTAAAGATTTGTTGCACAGTTTCAGGATTTTAGTACTGGGGTAGAGGGAAAATTCTGTGAAGTTTATTTCTGTATTTTTAATTTTAACAGTTGGAAATCCAGTCGATTTGTTAAAGAAATCCAGCTGCACTCTAGGGAAACAGACTCGTTAAGTTTTAATACAGGAAGACTATCTGGTCGGATGACACGCAGTGCTCAAACTTTTACAAAGGAAACCAGAGATGAGCTTTGACTCCCCAGTTTGCCCTCAGTTTAAAGTACACCAGTGGACCCATGCTAATTATAAATTACCTCCTTAGTAGTATTTTTGAGGGTTAGGTTTGCCTTTGGCTTTATACAGTGCTCAGAACGTGGGGCAGGGAAAGTCTTTATTGGCTAGTGGATTATGAAGACAGAAAAATGGAAGTCCTCCAGCTCCATATCCCAGAGGGGGCTCAGAACCCCGGAAAGAAGTCTAATAGTGTGTTGTTTCCTGGTCCATCTGCCGGTAGGGGAGAGCACCAGGGCAGGGGTCTGCTTGTGAAGGCAAGAATCAGAAACCTGGAATTCCACAGAAGCAACAATGATGTGATATTGACACAGCAACACTCCTTTGGGGGAAAGAAAAGGCGCCTCCTTCAGGGTTGGCTGTCTTCTCTTTTGTGTGCGTGGTGTGCGCGTCTGTGTGTCCGTGCACGTGTGCGTGCACCCCGCTCCCCCCCCCCCCCCCCCGACTCCCACACGAAGAGGCTTGGTGCGGAGCTGAGTATGCGTCAGTTTCTTCAAGCATATTTAATATCTTTAAAATTTTAAATGAAAATGTAGCTGTCAATTTTAAACTAATTTGGATGGACAGCAATAAAATGCAAACCTCACTTCAAATTAGAATTTTCAGTGAGGATTTCTAATGGAAAGTAATTGCTGACAATAGGAAATGACAAATTACTAATTACTTAGTTCAATTAGACTTTTGTGCCTTTGGTCCTAAGTGGCAAGCATACAGCAAATCTTGCACTTTTATAACAATTAATGACACTAAAACTATTTAAACTGCCAACAGATGTGAGTAAGAAGACATGAATTGAAACTTACTTAATTTACATACTATCCCTATTTTATATCAAGTAAATGGTGTTTAATTTTTATGCTACAATTAAATATTACTAGTACAGTGAAATTTTCACAGACCTTCATAGGGAAAAATATCACTGCTCAAAAGCCGGTCAGTGTTAATGCTTCCTTTTCTCTCATCACAGCAGTATTTCTCTTTAAAAGATTCTTAGAGTATGAATTTCTATCTACACTGTATTCATGGCTATACATCAGTGTTCATTAAATAGCAGCATCCCCGCATTTTGCTTTTCTTCTCTTTATTTTTCCTCTCTTGGGTTCATCTTTAATTTCCTAATGATCTACTTGGAATTCATGTATTTTTGCTCTTCTTCTTTCCCCCAGGCCTAATTCAAGTGTGGTTTTGTGAGAGGGTTTAGTGTAGAAGTTTAGTTCTATCACCTGTCTCTGTACTGTTGACTTCTCTCTATAGCTTACAGGGAACTTAATTTGGTATTCCTGGTACCATCATTTTTGATAATTTTAATTTTGCAAATATAGGATTTTCTTAATGTTTCCAGTTATAATCAGAAATATTTTTCTCTATAGGTCTATAGGTCAGCAGACCTATTGCAGATGCATGTGGAGTAAGAATGACAGGCAAGTGATCCAATTACATTTATAATAATCAATTTCCCTATAAGACTTTACATATATTTATTCTGTTCTCAATGTATGCAAAATCATATTTATTTGTGAACTGAAAACAAACATGCTGATCAGTACGGGGGCCAATTCACCTGGCATCTTGTGCTTATAGGTGAGGGCAGGGATTTTAAGCAACTAAACTAGCAGTACAAATAAACATAAAAGGCCAGTAGAGAAAAACAAAATATATTACAACATTGGTGAAATTAAGGGCTTCAAAATCATTCCATAACTAAGGGAAGAAGTGATTCAGGCGTAGAACCCCCAACTGGCCATTCTAGTCCAGAGTTCTCCTTGGGGATTGCTTTAGCTCATGAGATTCTCTGCATGTGGCTAAGAACTCAGGCATCTCGGTTTTGATCACCTTCCTCAGTGTTCTGGATAAGACTGCAAACCTCCTATTCCAAATAAATGTATGTTCTTTAACTTACCACTTACAGTTTACGATGGCATGTATTCTGTGTCATGTAGTTACTGAGAGTTCATTGGAGTGGGGTGAATAGAATCTTTTTGGTCCAATTCTCCTGTAAACAAGAGGAAAATGTACCCATAGCTTATTTCATCTTATGGATGCAGGGGCAGGGCCAATTTGAGGGCCCTAAGACTTGAGAACAAACAGATGACAAGTCCTTTTTCCAAAGCTTTGGCTTGATTTTTGTCGGTTTCTTTCTTTCTTTCTTTCTTCTCTCTCTCTCTCTCTCTCTCTCATATTCCTGTAATTAAGCTGTTGTTTGGAGGCAACACTATAAACTGGATTCAAATAACCAAGGGTAGTGTTTGGACAAACCTCTGTTGTTTCACCACAGCTGTAGTTTTCTTTTCTCACGAGCCCTGTGAACTTTAAGGGCTAGAAATATAACAGAGAGTATAGTAGATAATAAAGGAAAAAGGAAAAGCTTAGGCAGGGGGTAGGAGGCCTGGGCAGGGACAGAGGAAAGAAAGACTTTCACAAATCACAAGGAAAATGGCACTGGCATTGTGCCTAAAAAAAGATAACGTGGAAAAGAGGCGATTGCAGCAATGGACTTAGCAAGTATATTTAGAGCAAGAAGGAGAGGAAGAAAGAGGTGGCCTAATTAGAAGAGAGGGAGAGAGAGGGAGAAAGAGAGGGAGCAAGAGTGCAAAGCAAGTGTCAGAAAGAAACAGAAAGTAATGAACCTAGGGAAATTAGTAAACATGGTCAAAGCTAAGGATCAATCTCTCCTCGCTCACGCCACAGTGCACCATGAGAATGAATGTTTCGGGTGATTTAGACATCCAAATGCATCATTTCTTGCCTAGTGTCTGTCATCATTCTTGAGACACAAACAACATATAAACGTCACTTTGGTAATCTAGATTTCTTTCATGTAGTTATCTGAGGAATTGAAAGCTATATGCTAGCTGTGTATTATGTAGTATCAGTTATATAAAATTGCCATACATCTACTTCTATATACTTTATAAACCAGGGATGCGTCGTGTACATGGTTTATGCATATTCTGTGTTCAGTGAACATTTCGAGAATTCTTTTAAGCTCCAAGAATTTTGAACTCAATAATTTTTTAAATGGGAAAGGAAGATGACTTTTTTAAATGATTTTGAGAGAACTTTATATTTTTTCTAAACTTGATATTATAATGAATTTATATACATAAGCTTGCAAGAAAAAAGCTCTTTATTGAGTTGCATTTCATGTGTGAAGACCTTACTTCGATGGCCATGCTTTCTAGTTTGTTGTCAATCACATTTCAGTTTAGATGAATACGTGGGCTGGATTCTGCTCAGTTGTATAATCTTTCTAGACAGACAGACGGAAGGGGAGATTTTTGCCAGTCATTTCCTTCTTTTGATGCTTCCTTTCCTTTTCTCTGGATATACAGGGCCTGTTTGGATGGATTTCCCATCGGATGGATTGGATATTATTCTAAATATGAATTATAATATGAATGTGAATTGTAACTTCATGGGCTAGATGGATAAGGATAGGATTTCCTTTCAATAATCTTTGGTGGTGCTCTAGAATGCTTAGTAATTTATGTCATTAAAGCAGATCTAGCCATGTAGATATAGATATCTGTCCCTTCTGGTTCAGTCAGAAGTCTTTGAATCATTTGGATAATATGCTCCAACTTCGCTGGTCATGAAGGGTTGATTCCACTTAGGAAGCTGGCTAAGGGCTTATTATAATTACTGAATATGTTAGTAGAAAGTAACTCAGTAGATAGAGGCCACTTTTTGATGTACTTCCATCTCTGTTTTTATTTCTCTCTCAGAGGCTGAAGGCTAATGTGGCAAGGATTAAGATTCCTACCAAATGGATATCATACCAAATGTAGATATCTTACCATCTACCACTTTTGTTTGCTTGGAAACTATTCTCTTCTTTCTGGAGAGTTTCCCTTTTCTCAGGTATTATGTACACCTAAAATGAAGAAAAAGCTGAGGGAGATCATGTGAATGTCCTAGACAGCACACAATTTTTATTGATAGGGAGAATTTTATCTATCTATCTATCTATCTATCTATCTATCTATCTATCTCTATATCTCCCTATCTCTCTATCTATTTATAGATAGGGAGAATTTTCATATATATAATGATAGGGAGAATTATATATATATGTCTCTCTCTATATATATACACATACATATATGTAAATATATTTTATAGACCACTGCTATATGGTCCTTGCAAAATTACTGAGGCTAATTCACATTTTTCTATGTTACTTTCCTCAAATAATTATTTATATATCCTGAGAGATTTCAATGTACTGAATGACAATATATACAGATTTCAGGTTTTTACTTAAATTGTCACTATCTTTATTTCCACTGTGAGATTAACAAAGAACATCTATTATTAGTGTGATGCAAATATGAATAGGAAAATGTATGGATTTATCATAAGCATAGCAAAAGGAATTTGAAATCATAAGATGTACTTTGAAGAAATATTTTCTCGGTTTCTGCAGGTTCCTAGACTTCAAAAGTCATCCTTCAGAGAAGACTTATTGTGCTAGCAACTTAAAGTCACGGCACATTTTTGTGACTTTCTTGCTAATAGTGACTGATGAACAGAGAGTAACTGGACTTATTGTATAGTAAAAAAAAATAAGACGTCAAACTTTTACATAATAAAGAGCAGAGAAAATTTCAGCCAAAAAACCAAATGTGCTTTTCGGAATTTGAATGATTTTAAATTATCTCAGATTCCTTTAAAATCAAGAGCAGAAGAGGTCTCTTGCCAGATGGGAATTCATACGTGATGACACGATTCTGGAGATGAGGGCCAGGGGAAGGCAGACTTGAAGGAAAAAATATTAGTGGGGTATCTGCAATTCAAGTACTAAATATGTATTCTAAGAATCAATTCTGGCTTTTTAGATATACAGTAAATTATGAATAAATAATAAATTCAAGAAATATGAAGTATATTTTCTTTGTTTCACTTAACAAAACAAAAGCAAGTGGACCTTTTCTGTCTTGAAGAAATTGAAAGATAATTAAAAATTATCCAGCCACCAAATGGACTCTAGAAGCTAGACATGTCAGTTTGAAATATACTGAGCTTTAGGCTAAAATCAGGAGCAAATTCTACTTCTAAATCTGCCATAACTTGCCATGTGATTGTGGACAAGTCATTTAAACCTTTCTGGGCTAGAACACTTGTTATAGAATGAAGATAACATCTGTCTCTTCTAGGTTTGGTTTTGTTCTTAGGATAAAGTGAAAAAATATAATAATTACTTTGTGATGAATGATGTATGATAAAAGTATCTGTAGAAGGACGATTTTTATGTGTTTGGTAGTAACTGAAGTATTTTGAAATAAAGTGGTTACTCGGGAAACATTAACACTGTAAGGATTAAATAAATACACCTTTTAAAAAAATAAAATTCAGTATAAATGTAGATGCTTCTAAATTCCAAATACCTTAAAGTCATTTAAAAAGTTACACAGAAATACTACTAATTAAATTTAAAATTTGAAGAAAAGTGAGGGGGAGAGAAGAGGAAACAAGGATTAAGTAGCAATGGAAAAATATCACTAGTAATAACATTTTAGAATTGCAAAATATTTTTGTGTTATTTAAAAACTAAGCTTATTAATATAAAAAGTATGTGAAAGTAGATGAAGGCCTTTAAATTGAAAATATATTTTGACTATAAAATGCTTCAGATTACTTGAACACATGTGTTCGCTATAGACTTATATTTGACTTTGCATTTAATCTTTAAATTGTATCCAAATTGTACTAAATTAGACAGGACAGCACAGTATGCTATAACTTCAAAGCCTGCTACAATTTATGCAAAAATGAAGAAGAATCAGCAAATGATTTTCTCTGATCAGAGAACGATTTTCTCAGGTTCTAAGGGCCTTTCTAGTCTGACTTCCGGTGTGACCGGACAATCTCCTGCACAAGGGCCTTGAGCATCAACCATCCAGGCTCTGCCTAGACACACCCAGTGTTGGGAGGCTCACCCTCTCGTGTAGCCATGTTTTTGTTACAGTATTTGAGATCTACTTTTCATAATTTGGACAGCGGATATCTAGTAATGACAAGTTTGCTTCATACTAAAGCTTTTGGAAAATTAGAACATTCTATACTTTTTGGGAAACATATTCATACATTTTGAAAATCAGTTGTATTACATGGACATGGGGTGTCAAATGCAGCGAATCATGGACCTGGATTCGAATGTCTAGTAGTGGAGAGGTTATAGAGAGCAAGACTCAAATAGTTACAACATGGTGTAACAAGGACAACAATAGAAGTATGAACATACTACAGAGGTGGCACAGAAGGAGATTTAATGGGTTTAAAGGATGTATTTTATAACAGGAGAGGCTTCACTGAACAACGGATAACTGAAAAGAATAGTGAGGAGGAAAGAAATGCAAAGTTGAAGAAAAGCCTCATGCCTCGGTACTGAGGTCCAAATAACATAATATGGGGAAATTGCAAGACAAGGGCCATACTAAATGCCCCCTCCTTTATTTTTATGATTGATTTTCTTAACAGCTTTATTAAGATACATTTGATATATAAGAAACCCTACGTATATTTAATGTTTACAATTTAATGAGTTCAGGCATATGCATACACTTATTAAAACATCACCACAATCAAGATAATAAACAGCATCACCTGCAAAATTCCCTCATGCCCCTTGTTTTTTTTTTATTTTTTTGCTTTTGTTTTTGTAGTAAGAACACTTAACATGAGCTCTACTCTCGAATTTTTAAGCGCATATCAGAGTATTGTTAATATAAGCATTTTGTTGTCCGGCAGGTTTCTAGAACTTTTTTATCTCGTATAACGGAGACTTTCCACCATTCTATTGCCTGATTCTGTGGGTCTGACTATATTAGGTACCTCACATTAGTGTAAACATGCAGTGTTTGTCCATTTGTGACTGACTTGTTTCACTTAGCATGGTGTGTTCTAGCTTCACTTATGCTTTGCATGCTAACCTAACTCATCCCTGGTTGTTGAATTCTGTCTAATGGAATGACTTCTTAATCCATTCTTCAAAGAGATATTGGGTGTCATCCATGTTATAAACACCATTTAAGTACGAAGCAGAGAGGAATGAACAAAACTGGCACAAATCTCAGCTCTTATGAGACCAACATTCTAGTGGGGGCAGTGGTAGGCAATGAACAGGACAAATAAATGAGATATATAGAATGTTAATAATTCAATACTAAGGAAACCATGTAAAGGAAAACAAGATGGGAAATCTTTGGGAGGAGGAAAGAAAGGCGTTATAAAATTAGATAGGGTGGTCAAATAAGTCTCACTAAAAGAAACAGATGGTGAACGATTTGGGCCTTTGGGAGAAGAGATGGGAGGTAAAGAGATGAGAGATCTCTGGAGGGCAAAGTATGCCTGGTGTGTTCTAAGAGCAAGAGGGATACAGTGTGGCTGAACTGGAATTAGCAAAGAGGAGATTAGGATGAGACCAGAGAAAAAAACGATAGCTTTCTATGTCACTGCAATAAATTTGAGCTTTTACTTTGGAAAGTCCCTGGAGGATTTTGAGGAGAGGAATGACATGAGTGACTTATTACAGGGTCATTTTGGCTGCTCTATTGAGAACAGACCAAAGCTGGCCATGGACAAAAGGAAGGAGGCCAGGCGCTGGTTTTTTTTTTTTTTTTTTATTGCTGTTGTTTTGTTTTGTTTTGTTTTGTTTTGTTTTGTTTTGTTTTGTTTTGAGGGAGGGAAGTTTGCTACTGCAGATACCTGCAGCTCAGACTAGGATGGCAGCAAAGGAAATGGAAAATCACTTCCCTTCTGGATAATTTTGAAAGTAAAACAGGCAGGATTAGCTGAAATATTAGATGCAAACTAGGAGAGAAAGTCATGGGTGATTTTAGGACCTTGGGCCTGAGCTACTGAAAAAATGGTTGCCATTACCTAAATGGGGAAGAGGAACAAGTTAAGGAGAAAATATTGGGAGTAAAAATTTTAGAAATCAAGTAAATATTGAAGAAAAATATTAAGCAGGCAGTTGGACATATAAGTCTGGAGTTCTAGGGAAAGATATGGGCCAGAAATATAACTTCGAAGGTCAATTGCATGTAGGAAATACTATTTAAAACCTACAAACTAGATGAATTATCAGGAGAATGAGTGTAGATAGAGTATAGAAGTGATCCAAGGATTGAGCCCAGGGAACTTTAGCATTTCAAGGTTGGAGAGGTGATTTGCAATGAGCAAAGGAAAGTGAGGAGTGGTCAGAGAATGGTGGAAAAAGTGGTGTGAGTAGTTTCCTGAAAACCCCGTGGAGACTGTGTTCAAAAAGGAAGAGGGGACACAATTCTTTCAAATGCTACTGATGGCTCAAGATGAGAACTGATAACCATTAAACTGAGCAACATAAAAGTCATTAGTGGTCTTGACAAGAGGGGATTAGTAGAGTGATGGGAGGGGAAAGTTTAATTAGAATGAGTTTGGATGGCATTTGTATGCCCCCTTTGGAGAAGTGTCTTTTCATGTCTTCTGCCCATTTTTTGACTTGATTATTTGTTTTTTGGAGATTATGCTGAGTGAAATAAATCAAGCAGGGGAAAGTCAATTATATGGTTTCACTTACTTGTGGAACTTAAGGTTAATGGAGGACATTAGAAGAAGGAAGGGAAAAACGAAGGGGGGGATTTGGAGGGGGAGATGAACCATGAGAGACCAGACTCTGAGAAACAAACTGAGGGTTTTAGAGGGAGGGGGGTGAGGGGATGGATTGGCCCAGGGGTAGGTATTAAGGAGGGCATGTATTGCATGGAGCACTGGGTGTTATACGCAAACAATGAATCTTGGAATACTACGTTGAAAACTAATGACGAACTATATGGTGACTAACATAACATTAAAAAAAAAAGGAATGAGTTTGGGAGATAATAGAAGATTATTTGGGGGCAGTGAATCTAAAGAGTTATTTTCCCCCCATGAGGCCTGCTAGGAAAGAAAGGAGAGAAATGGGGATGGTAAATGAGATGAAAATGAGGCAATTTTTTTTGAAGATGGAAAAAACTTGTGTAAATGGGAATGAGCTGATAGAAAAAGAAAAAAATATTTCCATAGAAGAGAGATGGGGAAATCGCCAGAGCAACATTTTTAAGTAGGCACGAGGGGATAGACTCAAATGGACGAGAAAGTAGAGGGGGTTGTCATGTTAGAAGACAATTTTCATGTGTCTCCATCTTTTCTGTGTATCTCATTAGCAAAGGCACTTCCTACCTCTTTGTTCTGGACTATTTTTTCAAATATGTTTGTTTGGCTGATAGCCTTAGAAATTAGAGATAGAACCTATCTCCCTCTAGAGAGAAGATGGGCTTGCTTCTGTCTACTACAATGAAGATAATGTCTCATCCCATTATAAAATATTTGGGTTTCCTAATCTCAGATTTCCTCTTCTGTAATGCAACCCACTGCATGGGCAGATGTCACTTGGTCCTCACACATTGCTTGTGGGAATTGAGGAACAGTATTGGTTTGAGTTTTTCAGAGAAACAGAACCAAAGAGATTTTGTGTATAGATATGTAAAGATTTACTATAAGAAATCAGCTCTTGTGGTTAATGGAGATTGAGAAGTTTAAGATCTGCCATTAGCAAGCTGGAGACCCAGGAGAATTATGTATAGTTCTAGTCCGAGTCTGAAGACCTGAAGACCAGAAGAACTGATGGTTCCAGTCCAAGCCTGAGTCTGAAGGTAGAAGACCAATGTCCACCCTCAAAATTAGGCAGAGAGAGAAAATTCTTTCTTACTCAGCCTTTTTATTCTATTCAGATCTTCAATGGATTGGATGAAGCCTACCCACTTTGGGGAGGGCATTCTTCCCGGGGTGGGAGAAGGGCATTCTGCCTTAGTCAGTTTAACCTCATAGAGGAATGCTCTCACAGACTCACCCAGAAATAATACATGACCGAATATCTGGTGTCAGTTCAGGCTGCTATAACAGAATACCATAGACTAGCTGGCTTAAACAGCAAGCAATTTCTGACAGTTGTGGAGACTGGAAGTCTGAGATTAGTGTGCAAGGATAGTCAAATTCTTGGAGGGCTCTCTTCTTGGTTTTGTCTGCACATGATATTCCTTGGTAGGTACCTAGAGAAGTGTGTGTGTGTGTGTGTGTGTGTGTGTGTGTGTCGGCGGTGGGGAGATCCTGTATCTCCTTGTCTTTTTTTTTTTTTTTAATTTTACTTATTTATTTATTAGAGAGAGAGAGACTGAGAACGAGAGGGGAGAAGGTCAGAGGGAGAAGCAGACTTCCCGCAGAGCCAGGAGTCTGATATGGGACTCGATCCTGGGACTCCGGGATCATGACCCGAGCCGAAGGCAGTCGCCCAACCAACTGAGCCACCCAGGCGCCCCTCCTTGTCTTTTTATGAGTGCATTAATTCTATCATGAGGATCTCCCCACTAATGATATAATCTAACCCTGATTACCTCCTGAAGGTCTCACATCTAAATACCATTACATTGGGATTTAGGGTTTCCACATATGCATTTGGGGGGAACACAAACATCCATCCATAGCACCTAGACAACCCATGGCCCAGACAGGTTGACACATAAAATCACATCACAGGAACCATTACAGAAAAATGACTGTACTCTTACTACTGTGATTTCTATGAGTAATAAACAATCCTTTGTGTCCAACCCAGGACTCTCATAGCTTTTGGTATCACCCATGCAACTGAGGCATACTAACTTCTTAGGTTGCAAGGAGAGTATAATCTCACACCTTTTGTAAATCTTGATAGGCTACAGCTAGGAACTTGGACCGTTCTCCACGTTAACAGAAGGGTAGATAGTGTTGATGGGCTTGGATACATGTGGGTGACTGGGATGGCTCAATGAAATTGAAAGCAAAGTCATAGTGAGGATTGAAGAGAAAACACTGTAAAATAGTTGTTGAGGAGAGTGGAGAATGGGAACGGATAAGGGAAACATAATCCTGGGTGGTATTAAGGACTAACTTGCTCATGAATTTAAAGTGAGACTAGATAGCATGGCTGTGACTAGTTTAGCTTCTGTCATGTTTCAATTCAGGCATAGGTTAAGATGTAGAGGGTGGAAGTTTAGTCAAGAAAGCCAGGGAGAGGAAAGAGAGGTAAGAGCTTATGCAAGAGAATGGTTGTAATGACTGAGTCATGGAATTTAAACCAGCCAAAGAAAGTAGTGAGGGCACCAGGGGAGAATGGGGGCAGTGGAAGGTGGTAGGATTGATGGATTATAGATCTCAGAGCAATCAAAAGACTTTGGACTTGTGGTACTAGAGAAAGTGAGCTGAAAGATTATTCTGATCATCATATTACCTTTCTTCTTAGCATGTATCATCTAAATTCTACTGTTTATTCACATCTTGATTTTTTTCTAAGTACTTTGCTCAAGTCAAGATAGTATTTACTCCATACTCTTAATGTCAGAGTGACATTATTAAAAAGACAAATCAAGTCAGTTGTGCTAGTTATTTTTATGAAAGTCATCCTTGGTTCTTAATGATCACTACATGCTTTTCATTATATTTACATTTCTTTTCAAATGTTGACAAAATATCGCTTTTAGAATGTTCCTGATTATTGATATTAGCCTTACAGATCTATTATTTACAGAATTTATATCCTCCAGATTGATGGCTTCCAAATGTTTTTGATAGTGCATCCCTTGAAGTAAAATATTTTTATGACTCTGAATCGAAATAAATGTTTAATTATGCATAAATTATGTTATATTAAAAAGTGAACATAATCAAATACAAATATAGCTACATTATAAAACTTGGGCAATTATAGGGATTGAAAAAGAATGAAGTTGAATGCAACTTTGTTTGTTTATTTATTTATTTATTTATTTATTTCCTTTTTCTTTCAGTGTGAAAGTTTTTTTCTCGTTTAATTTTAATACTTATAGCCAACCTTAATACTGTTAATTATAATAGTTTAGTGATAGTAACCTGATTGTATTAGATCTGATGGGATTATCATTGACTTTGAACTCATAAATGGCTGATAAGAAATTTGCCCAATGGGGAAAAGAAAATTTAGCATTGCCATTTTCTAATTGTTCAGTTGTGTTAGTAGAATTGCCTTTGATCTGTGGCTCCTTTGCAAAAGTCTTTCTGAATTTCTTGCTCATTTTGCGAGGGTGAAGTTTCACTTCATTTTGTGAGGGTGAATTTCATTAAAACTGATCAATGTAATCTGTAAATCTGCTTAACTATTGCAATTAAACTGCAATAGTTCAACTATGAGCAAAGGCCACCTGTCTTATTGACCTCCCACTGTTCCATCAGGATGTCTTGATAAACCATAAGGCACATATAATGGTCTCACATTTGAGCTTAGGGAGGATGGTCTTGCCAACCTATATGTTATACATACAGCTTCATAGCTTTCTTATATCTAGGCTAAAAAAATATAAGGAAAAATTCTAATATTTTATTTTCACCTAAATGAATTGTCTTAATTTTTCCCTTTTGAACAGTCTACTGTCTTTGTCAGATCCATGAGAGAATAGACAATTTCTTTTCTACTGTTCTATTTGCTACAGCTATCATAAAAACTAGTATGTATCATATGGATTCACGAATGAATAAACCCATAAACTCGCCTTGATTGAAAAATTAGGAACCTCCTTGTTTCTAATATTTTGATGCATCTTTATATTTTATGATTTTTCATATATTTCTCACAGTAGTTTTAAAGTCACATTTGCTTGTCATCTTCCTGAGATAGATTATGGTTAATCTCATCCTATACAGCACTTTGAAAATTTATGGTCAAACCCATTTTTAAATGGTTTCCTCTTATGTGTGATGGCTGGCCACCACACATCTGTTTGTCGTTTTTTCTTGTGCTGTTTTTTCTTTTCTCCATGATTCCAACATTTTTCTCTTAATGTTTTGGCTACACACACACACACACACACACACACACACGTATATGTATGTATGTATGTATATGTGTACATATACATGTATATATACATATACATATATATATATAGCATACATATGAAATAATTTAACACAATATGTGCTAAAAATCAAGTTCCATAGCTATAAGTCCGTGTCAGTTTGCTCATATTGACTTTCAGAAACAAGGTTAGGTATGTGGTTTTGTTTTTGTTTTTAATGATTTCCCTAATTCTGATCCCACTCCGAAACTCTAGAACTATCTGAAATGTGGACAGCCATGAGCTGACAACCTCTTGGCACTACTTTTTCATCATAGGAAAGAATTTAGTTGATCTAAAGAACATATGATGAATACTTATTCAGTAAATGGTATATGGATACTGAAATTCCTCATGTTCCTGAAACTTCATTCCATAGTGTGTGTCCCTCACTTCATATTTGTGAAAGAGGTGAGGATTCTGTGTGTAACCCTTACTCCCTTTACTGTGGCTTGTTTCCCCCCTCTCCTTTAATACCTGCATACAACTTTGGAGTCTTTTTTTTTTTTTTTTGAGTCTTTTTTTAACTGAATGTATTTGTTGTCTTAGATAACTTTGAAGTCTGTCCCTTGATTATTAAAGTTTTAATAGAGAAGAAAGGAAATAAAACTGAGGATGTTTTTAGGTGATTCCAAATTTTCCTCTCTCCTCATGCTATTGTGTTTTTCTTCCTTTTTCTTCTGTTAAAAGAATGACTTGTTACCACCCTTGTTCTTCCTTCACAATCACTGTACAGATTCTTTCAAAATTATTTTCTGTTATATAATGTCTCTGTGTGCCCTGTTGATGACAACTAGAGTCTTGTCTGTCAACATATACGGGCAAATGTATCAGTATCTTTCCTTAACACCTTCATTATGTTTAAAGAAAGAATAAACTTCCCATTAGTTTGTCAGAAACTCTTTTATTCTGACAAAAGTACAACTTAGATTTCAAAGGAATTTATAATACGGCACCTCTAGTCATCTCAAATTTCTTCTTTCATACAGTGGTTCAGTGATGGCAGGAGAACTTGGAGGCAGGCTTTTTGGATGGATCCATTTGAGAATTCCTGCAGTCTATGTCCACATGTGGTCATTCAAATCTCTGAAGGTCCTTTAATTTAAAATGTACTTAAATTACTCCTCTACTCCCAACCAAGTATACTTGTTTAACAAATTGGACATCTTTTCACTGAGATTTTACAAAAAAAGAGAAAAATGAGGATGAAGTTTTCAAACTTGTTTTCATTTTAATTTATTGATGTATTAGGATTGCCAAATCTAAATCCAAAAGGAATTAATTTGTAATAGTAACAGGAGGTTAGTCTGGACTATTACTTTTAAAAATAAAATTTAGTGTTTAATTTTTGATTACGGTAGTATGCATGTTGACCGTATTTGGGAAATACAGAAAAGAGGAGGAAAATCTTCACTTATCACTAGATAATCCTGATAGAATTTTTCTATGTTTTTAAAAAGTTAAATAGCATGAGAAAGTTGAGTTTAATTTTTGACACCCTTTCTCATTTTTTTTTTAAAGATTTTCTTTATTTGAGAGAGAGAGAGAGCAGGAGCTGGTGGGGGGAGGGCAGGCACAGAGGGGAAGAGACAGAGGGAGAAGCAGACTCTGCTGAGCAGAGAGATAGGACCCGGAGCTCAATCCCAGGACCCCAGGATCCTGGGATGATGACCTGAACTGAAGACAGAAACTTAACCAACTGAGCTACCCAGGTGCCCCAACACCTTTTCTCATTTCTTTAGAGGTTACTGGATGTTTAGGTTTGTGTTCTTAGATAGATTTTAGTAGTTTTTTAAATCTTCTTAGGAACTCATCCTTTTTATTGAAAATGTCATTTTTATGTTATAACTATAGTTAATTTGTTTTGATTTTTACTTGGAATCTTTTTCTTCTATTTGCATATTCACTTGTGTATGCAAGATATTCAATGTCAAGTTTTCTTTTTTCCAATGTATTAGTTTCTGCTTTATTATATAACCTTTTTTTTTGTTTATAGTTAAGTTTATTTTATTCCTCAACCTCCTACCCCAAGCTATTGAATTAAATGCTAAGTTCATTGAGATTTATTCTTCCTTATTAAATAATGAGAGCATTTTAGGGTTATTAATTCTCTCTAACCACAGATTTGACTGCTTCCTCTAAGTTTTGTAATGTAGCATTTCTCATGATGTTATTTCATGTATAGTCTATAATAGTGGTGGTGTTTTCTTCTCTCTGGACCAGATTTCTATAAGGATCGTAGTGTGGGCAGCACTTCCTAATCACCAAGGGTGCTACTCTCTTAGAAGCTATCATACCACAGAGACCACAGAGTGAAGTAGTCAGAACTACAATACCATTTTCCTCTAAGGAGGGCCATATTCCTCAATGACTGTTCTTCCCACAATTCTTCACAGCATAGGAAAAACAGACAATAATAATATAAAAATACAGCTCAATAGGGTAAACAGTTGAGGCTGCTTCTAGTTGCAATATCAGTTTAGGAGATTTGGGGCTCAGGTCCTGCTCAGTTGCCCTCACAGCAGCTAAGAGACTAGGATTTCTGATATACCTGAAACCTACTCTTGGTACATCAGTTGGGAATTTCTTCTCGGAGAGACTGTCAAGGCCACTTTCATCATGCTTTATGCAATTGTTTACCTCAGATAATGTCAGAAGTCCAAGCCTCCACACCTGTTATCAACTAATTTTTTAAGTCATTGAACTTTAATTTACATGCAATAAAATTCTTCCATTTTAGTGTACAGTTTTATGAGATTTGACAAACATCTACAGTCATGTAGCTACCAATGTAATCAAGATTTGGGACAATTTTTTCACTCCAAGAAATTCCCTTGTACCCTTTGTCATCTGTCCCTCCTTACTTCAGACCCTAAGCAACTACTGGTCTGTTTTCTGTATCCTGTAATTTCACCTTTCCAGAGTATATACACATGGAATCAGACATTGTGAATTCTTTGCATATGGCTTCTTCCACTTAGCATAATGCATTTGAGATACATCCATGTTGCCACATATATCGATCAGTACTTTGTTCCTTTCTCCTTATGGTTGGGTAGTGTTCCATTATATGGATATATCTCATGCAATGGGTACCTGAAGGACTATGAGTTGTTTCTGAGTTTTAGTAATTAGGAATAAGGCTGCTGTAAAGATTTGTGTACAACTTTTTGAGTGAACATAGCTTTCATTTCTCTTTGATAAATGCACAGAAAAGAGTGGTGCTATCTAATTAACAATGATTCATATATAGCCATGAATATTGTATGAACACAAATTCATTCTTAAATGGACTTTCACTATAGCAAAGAAACCCTACTATGATGTTCTAGAAGCTTCCTTCCAACTCTTTAAGCCTCTCAATTTCCTCGGACTAAATTTCCAATGAAGACCTTACTTCATTTCTCATTGAAAAAATAGAAACCCACAGATGCAAAATCCATCATATTCCCACCACAGTCTAAAGCTCTTTTTACCGCTGAGCCCATTTCCTCTATTTTTCTCCTGTTAAAAAAGGAAGCAGTTCCCTCTATCTATCTTCATAAAAGGGTTTATAACAAGGCTGTTTTTATTTCTCTAACGGATATTTACAGCCCCTTACCCCTGCTTTAAATTTGGTTTTCCCTCCTGCTACACAAGGGAAACTACTTTTGGCAAAGCTACCAATGTCCTTCATGTTGCTAAATTCAACGAATTATTATTCTGTCCTCATCTGACTCTAGTCTCTTGTGTATTTGTCATTGATTGCCACTTTCTCTTGTTTTATTTTAAAGTCATTTGTTGCTAAAGCTGAAATATTTAATAGAGTCAAATTTAATTATTTCAAGACATGTGGAGCAGTCCTAGACTATAAAGTGGTGTTTTCCATTTTTCAGTTTCAGTTTGGCCCTATTATTGTCTTCTCCCCCAAACTTTAATTTTTAAAACTTTCAAACCTATAGGAAAGTTTCGAGAGTAGTGAAAAGAACATTCACATACCCTTCACTTTGGTTATTCAGTTGTTAACAATTTGCCAAATTTGATTTCTCTCTCTCTAAATGTATCTCTATAGAGGTCAATATCGTTCTATATTTCTATACATGCTTAAACCACATATTTTCTCTGCATTATACCTTAGAATATTAATAATTTAAGCTTATATGTTTAAGGCTAGGATCAATTTCAAGTTAACTTTGTGTGAGTTGTGAAGTAAGAGTTGAGTTTCTTGTTTTTTCCTAAGTTTTTTTTAATAGACTTTTTTTTTTTTTTTTAAGGGCAGTTTTAGGTTCACAGCAATCTGGAGAGGAAGGTATGAGATTTCCCATATATACCATGCTTCATATATGCATAGCCTGCCCTATTACCAAGATCTCCCACAGAGTGGTACAATAAATCTACTCTGACACATCATCATCACCCAAAGACCATAATTTACATTAGAGTTTACTCTGTAGTGTTATTTTATGGATTTGGGCAAATGTATAATGACATATATCAACCATTATGGTATCATACAGAGGGTTTCGCTGCCCTAAAAATCCTCTGTGATCTGCCTATTCATCCTTCCCTCCCCCTAACCCCTGACAATCACTAATTTTTTTACTGTCTCCGTAGTTTAGCTTTTCCCAGAATGTCATATATCTGGAATCATATAAGATGTGGCCTTTTCAGATTGGCTTCTTTCACTTAGTAATGTATATTTACGTTTCCTCCATGTCTGTTTATAGCTGGCTTGATAGCTCATTTCTTTTTAGAACTGAATAATATTCCATTGTCTAAATATACCAGAATTTATTTATCCAGTCACTTACTGAAAGACGTCTTGGTTGCTTCCAAGATTTGGCAATTATGAATAAAACTGTTATAAACATCCATGTGCAGATTTCTGTGTGGACATACATTTTCTATTCCTTTGGGTAAATACTAAGGAGTGTGATTGCTGGTTCGTATGGTAAGAGTATGTTTAGTTTTGTAAGAAACTACCAAACTGTCTTCCGAAGTAGTTATACGATTTTTCCTTCCAACCAGTAATGAATAAGAATTCTTGTTGTTTCACATGCTTGATAGCATTTGGTGATGTCAACCTTCTGGATTCTGGCCATTCTAATAGTTGAGTAGTGTTTGTTTTAGTTTGCATTTCTCTATTGGTGACATGCGAAGTGGAGCATCTTTTCTTTTTTTCTTTTCTTTTTTTCATCTTTTCATATGCTCATTTGCCATCTGTATATCATCTTTGGTGAGGTGTCTGTTAAGGTCCTTTTGTTCATTTTTAAATTTGGTCATTTGTCTTCTTTTTGTTGAATTTTAAGAGTTCTTGGTATACTTTGGATAATAGTCCTTTATCAGATGTGTCTTTTGCATATGTTTTCTCCCAGTCTGTGGCTTGTCTTTTCAAGGTCTCTTGATACTGTCTTTCACCGAGCAGAAAAATTTAATTTAATAAAATCCAGTTTATCAAGTTTTTCTTTCATGGAATGTGCCTTTGATGTCCTACCTAAATGTGATAGCCAAACCCAAGGTCACCTAGCTTTTCTCCTATGTTTTTTTCCCAAGAGTTTTACAGTTTAATGTTTTGCATTTAGGTCTGTGATCCATTTTGAATTAATATTTGTGAGGGGTGTAAAATCTATGTCTAGATTCATTTTTTTTATTTTTTTGCATGTAGATAGTCTTTTGTTCCAGCCCCATTTGCTGAAAAGACTATCTTTTCTTTATTGTGTTGCCTATACCCTTTAGTCAAAGATCAATTGGCTACATTTATGTGTATTTATTTATGGGCTCTTCATTCCATTGATTTATTTGTTTATTCTCTCACCAGTACCCTACTGTTTTGATTACTGTGGCTTCATAGTTAGTACATTAAGAGATTGAGTGGTGTCAGTCCTCTAAATTTATTCTTCTCCTTTAATATTATGTTGGCTATTCTGGGATACTTGCCTCTCCATATAAAATTTAAAATCAATTTGTTGATACCCAAAAAATAACTTGCTGGGTTTTAGATTGGCATTGTATTGAATATGTAGATCAATTTGGAAAGAATTAACATCCTGACAGTATCATCTTCCTATCATGAATATATAATATCTCCTCATTTATTAGTTTTTCTATGATTTCATTCATCAGAGTTTTGCAATTGGGCATTGGTTGTTCCTATATAGGAAAGCAACTGACTTTTTGTATGTTAATCTTGTGTTCCGCATCCTTGCTATATTCATACATTAGAACCAGAATTTTTCCTTGTTGATTCCTTTTGATTTTCTACATAGATGATCACATCATCTGTGAACAAAGAATTTTATTTTTTTCTTCCTAATTAGTATACCTTTCATTTCCTTATCTTGTCTTATGGCATTATGTAGGACTGTCAGTACAATGTATAAAGCAGTGCTGAGAGGGGACATTTTTGCCTTGTTCTGGAACTTAGTAGGAAAGTTTTAAATTCTCTCACCATTAAGTATGATGCTAGCTATAGGAGACATGGCTACTAAATGTAATGTCATGCCCTGGGCTTGATCCTATCATACACAAAAAAAGTTATAAAGGAAAATTGAGAAATTTAAATAAAGTGTAAACATTATTTATTAATAAAGTTTCAATATCATTTCATTAATAACAATAACTCTACCATGCTGATGTCAGATGTTAATAATAAAAAAGACTGAGTATGAAATATATAGGAACGCTCTATACTATCTTCTCAATAATTTTGTAAATCTAAAACCACTTTAAAATAAAAATCTTATTTCAAAAAAGAGCAAGATTTGAGAATTTAGAACACGCGAATTGAGGTTAATGTAAACTATACATCTATATTAACCAACAGTCTTATTTGGCATTAAGATAGACACATAAAGCAATGAAACAAAATAGAGTATCCAGAAATACACTCAGACCAATATGGTCAATTTATTTTCAACAAAGGTGGTAAGGAAGAAAAAAATATATATTTTTAACCAAAAGTGATGGAAAATTAAATATCCAAATGTACAAAAAAAAACTTTGAAAATGTAGGTCAGAGTAGAAATATTAAGACAAATTTAAAAATATTTTGAAAAATGAAAACAAAAACACACTTGTTAGAATTTTGGGAATATAGCAAAAGCAGTACTTATAAGGAAATATATAGCAGAGAATGTGTTCATTACAACAGAAGGAAAATCTAAAATCAGTCACCTACACTTCCACCTTAGAAAACCAGAAAGAGAAGAGCAAGGTAAAGCCAAAGTAAACAGAAGAAATGATATAATAAAAATTAGAGAAGATTAATGAAATCAAAACCAAAAAATTAATAGAGAAAATCAGTGAAGTTAAAGCTGGTTCTTTGAAAAGATTAATGAAATGAATAAGCCTCTAGCTAGGGTAACTAAGAAAAAAAAGAGGACAAAAATTATTAACATCACAAATGAAAGGTGGAACCTCATTACAGATACCATGAACCTTAAAGTGATAATAAAAGAATACTATGAGCAACTCTATGCCCACAAATTTAATAACCTAAATGAAATGGACCAGTTCCTTGAAACACACATTCTGCCAGAACTCACATGAAAAGAAATACACAATCTGAATAGGCCTATATCAATTAAGTAAATTGAATCAATGATTGATAATCTTCCAAACAAAAAGGATCAGACCCAGATGGGTTTACTGGTGAGTTCTATGAAACATTTAAAGAAGAATTTATACTATTTATCTTCAATCTCTTTTAGAATATAGTAGCAGAAAGAATACTCCTAACTTATTCTTATGAGGTTAACATTACACTAATACCAAAATCAGACAAAAACATTACAAGAAAACAAATCTACAGATCAGTATCTCTTATGAGCATAGATGCAAAAATCCTCAACACAATATTAGCAAATCAAATCCAAAAGTGCATAAAAAAATTATATACCACAGGCAAGAGGGATTTATCCCAGGTATGCCCCAATCTTCCTGTGAAAAACGCCAACTTATTTAGCCTAGAGTTACAGCCTAAGGCAGAGACTTCAGGTTTCCCACACATCTAGAGACTAAGGAAGTGTTCCCAGGGAACATGAACAGGGGGACACCATCTTTATGTACCTTCTTGGCCTCATTACAGCTTGATGAGACTTCTCAGAAAGGAATTTATATACTCATCTGGAGCCCCAATTTTTGCAACTATGAACCAGGGGCTATTTCCAGATCTGGTCTGGAGGCCAGCAAGGATTATAATTGTGGCCCCATAGGACTGTATATACTTACATACTTTAAAAGCTGTTGCCTGAGGATCTGGCTTCCAATCAGCATGAAACGAGATGCTAAATGAGATTCCTCCCCTCAGAACACTGACAGCTCTCAGCACACCCTGAAACAATGGGGGAATAACAAGAATAAATTAAGCAGTTTAAACAATCACAAAGGTTTGAGAAACAACCAAAATCTAGGGCAAGGTTGAATAGGAAGGATATGACCTACACAAAGCCACTTCTTCAAGCAGAGAAAGGTAACTGTTTTATCCAGTACACAGAAACAAACACAGAATGTTAAGCAAGATGAGGAAACAGAAATATTAAAAAAAAAGAATAAGACAAAAGCTCAGAAATAGATATGAATGATATGGAGATAATAACCTACCTGATTAAGAACTCAAAGTAATGGTCATAAAGATGTTAACCAAACTCAGTAGAAGAATGGATGAACACAGGGAGAACTTCAACAAAGAGAAAACATAAGAAAGTACCCAATAGAAGTCACAAAGCTGAAGATTACAATAACTGAATTATAAAATAAACTATAGGGTCTAACAGCACAATGAATGCAGTGGAAGAATGAATTAGTAAGCTGGGAGATAAAGCAATGGAACTCACCCAGACAGTACAGCAAAAAGAAAAAAAGAATTAAAAAAAAAAAAAAAGAGACTTCTAGAACAACATCAAATGGGATAGTTTTCACATTATAGGTGTCCCAGAATGAGAAGAGAGACAAAGGAGAAGAAAAATTATGAAGAAATAATAGCTGAAAATTTCTATAACCTGGGAATAGAAACAGATATCCAGGTCATGAGTGTTCCAAATAAAATGAACCCAAAAAAGCCACACCAGGTCACATTATAAATAAGATGTCAAAACTTCAAGACAGAATCTTAAAAGCAGCAAGAGAAAAACAACTGGTTATGTACAAGGGAAACCCCAAAAGGCTATCAACAGATTTCTCAGCAGAAACTTTGCAAACCAGAAGAAAGTGGCATTATATATACAAAGTACTTAAAGAAAAAATAAATAAATAAAAACTTTTAAACAAGAACACCCTACTTGGGAGGTTATCATTCATATTTGATGGAGAGGTAAAGAGTTTTACAGACAAGAAAAGCTAAAGCAATTTTTCATTACTAAACTGACTTTATAAAAGATATTAAAGGAATAATTTTATCCTCAAACTCTTCCAAAAAGTTAAAGAGGAGAGAAGGCTTTCAGACTCATTATATGAATTCAGCATTACCTTGATACTAAAACCAGACAAGAACATCACACATACACATTACAGATTAATATCCCTGATGAACACAGATGCAAATATCCTCAGCGAAATATTAGTAAATCAAGTTCAATGATACACTAATATCAGCCACATGATCAAGTATGATTTATTCCAGGGATGAGAGGATTGTTCAACAAATCAATTGTGACACCACATTATTAAAATGAAAGATAAAATTCATATGATCATCTGAATAGATGCAGGAAAAGCACTTGACAAAATTCAACTTCTATTTAAAATAAACTCTCAACAAAGTGGATACAGAGGGAGTGGACCCCAATGTAATAAAGGGTATATATAAAAGACCCACAACTAATATTATACTCAATGGTGAAAAGCTGAAAGGTTTTCCTCTAAGATCAAGAACAAGACAAGGATGTCCACGGTTCCAACTTTTATTGAACATCATATTGGAAGTCCTTGCCATAGCAATTAGCCAAGAGAAATAAATAAAAGACATAGAAATTGGAAAGAAAAAAATCAAACTGTCATTATTTGTGGATGACATGACAATATATGAAAAATCCCTAAAGCTTCACCAAAATACAATTAGAACTAATATGTAAAATCAGTAAAGTTGTAGGATACAAAATTAATATATAAAATCTCTTGTGTTTCTATACAGTAATAACAAAGTACCAGAAAGAGAAATCAAGAAAATAATACCATTTACAATCATTTACACACATCAAAAGAATAAAATAACTAGAAATAAATTTAACTAAAGAGGTGAAAATTAAGGTACTTGTGAAAAAAACTGAAAAAGACACAAATAAATGGCAAAATATTCCATGCTCACAGATTAGAAGAATTAATATTGTTAAAATGTTTATGTAATATCCACAATATATAAGGAACTCATTCAACTCAATAACAATTTCAAATAGTCCATTTAAAAAATGGGCAGAGGATCTGAATAGACATTTTTCCAAAGAACACATACAGATAATCAACGGGCATATGAAAAGATGTTCATCATTAATCAGAAGGGAAATCAACACCACAATGAGATATCGCCTTACACCTCTCAGAAGGTATATTATCAAAAAAACAAAAAATAACAAGTGTTGGCAAAGATACAGAGAAGAGAAATTTTGGGCACAGTTATGAGAAAGTAAATTGGTACAGCCACTGTGGACAACAGTATGAAGTTTCCTTAAAAATCATAAATAGAGCTACCATATGCTCCAGTAGTTCTACTACTGGGTATCTATCAAAAGAAAATTATATGTATGTACACACACACACACACACACACACACACCACACTACTAGTCAGCTATAAAATATAATGAAAATTTGCCATTTGTGACAACATAAATGGACCTTCTGGGTATTATGCTAAGTGAAATAAGACAGAGAAAGACAAATACTATATGATTTCACTTATACGTAGAATCTAAAAAATAAAACAAACCAACAAAACAAAACTCAGACTCAAGTACAGAGAACAGATCAGTGGTTTCAGAGTTGGGGGAGTTTGAGGAGGGAGAAATGGGTGAACGGCATTAAGAAGTATAAACTTTCAGTTATAAAATAAATGTCATGGTGATGTATATACGACATGGAGAATATAGTCAATAACATTGTATTAACTTTGTAAGGTGACAAAAATTATTGTAGTGACCATTTCACAATGTATACAAATGTCAGATTGCTATGCTATATACCAAAAACTAATATACTTCAATACTTTAATAAAAAAGAGAAACGAATATGTGCAAAAACCTTATAGCTTCTAATACATAAGCATGGAACATCATTCAATTTTTTAAAGATCTTTGATTCCCTTTTGCAGTTTTCCACATACCAACCCTGCATGTCATTTTTTATTTGTCCCCATTTCATTTTTTGATACTATCATAAATACTATTATTTAACTTCAAGTTCCAATTGCTCATTGTTGGTATATATGAAAGTAATTGCTCCATATATTGACCTTGTATCTTTTTTTTTTTAAAGATTTTATTTATTTATTTGAGAGACAGAGAAAGTGAGAGAGAGCATGAGAGGAGAGAAGGTTAGAGGAAGAAGCAGACTCCCCACAGAGCTGGGAGCCCGATGTGGGACTCGATCCCGGAACTCCAGGATCATGACCTGAGCTGAAGGCAGTTGCTCAACCAACTGAGCCACCCAGGCGCCCAACCTTGTATCCTTTGAACTTGCTGTACTTGCTTATTAAAATCAAGAACTTACTTATTTATTTACTTATTGCAGGTTTTTTGGGTTTTCTACAAAGAAATTATGTCATCAGTTTATTTCTTTCCAACCTATATATCTTTCATTTCTTTTTCTTGTTTGATTGCACTAGATAGAATTTTTAGTATAATGTTGAATAGGAGTGGTAAGAGAGGACATTATTGCTTTGTTCCCCATCTTAGGGGAAAAATGTCTAGTTTTTCACCATAATGTATGTTCTAGTTATAGGCTTTTTGTAAATGTTACATATTGAATTGGAAAGGTTTACTGAATTGAAATGGCAGAGGGTCACTTCTCCTGAATTCTATCAGTCAAAGCAATAGTAGATTCACTTAATTCAAAGAGAAGAGTGATGGGCCAGTTCTCAATGAGGAACATTTCAAAGAATATGCAGCCATTTTTAATCCACCGCAATCTTAATCTGGGGACATTATATGATTTTTGTGTTCCCCATACCCAATTTACAACAGTGAGGTAAGGAGAGAATAACAGCAACAGATCCTGTTCAAATGAGGGGAAAACATGAGGTTATGGAAATCTCTAGTCCATAGGAATTCCAAAATTCAATCAGGCATGTGTTGCCATTTTTTAAAAAATTAGAGCCCAGTACTGTTCCATAGAAATGATTCCTTATGCCTGTGGGCTTCTTCCTCTCAGCTTTTGGTCTAATGTTGGATTCACCCTTCCTTTCTAAAAGAAATAACCTATTTTTGTAGCTAAGTAGTTTTCTCAGTCTTCTTTTTGTCTGTAGGAAATTTGGGATCCTAATGCCTTTTTTCATTCTGTAATATCACTCTCTTTTTCAGTTTAGGTGGTATAATTATTTTATGTTTTGTAGACTTCACATGTATTGGTCTATAATCCGTTCCAACAGACAACACCACATCCACCACATAAATATCTACAAAATAGGCTCTTCTCCACCTGAACTCTCAAGACCCTTAGAACCCTAATATTCAAAAGGAGAAGGTCTATAGGTCTTGCCAAAGAAGTCTTTTTGTCCTTAGAAGTCATTTTGTCTAGCTGCAAGATGGTCTATGAAACACCATCTTAAGTCTCTCTGGGGTCTTAAAAATTTTTTTATAGTTTCACCCTTGACTTTACTTCACTAAATAGGAACTGAATTGGATCCTGTCTTTGAGGCTATTTCCTACTTTTAGCAGGTTTTGTTGGTTTGGAAAGATTGTCCTGAGTTCTTTAGTATTTCCTTCATATTATGCTAGAAAACTTAAGAAAATTTTCCCAAGTTTGTCTCTCATTTTTCATTTTGTTGTGGGTAGCTAGAAGAATCTGTGCCTGCAAATCTCTGTAGCAAGATTTCTGAGATCATTAGGTTGCTATTCTATTTTCCATATTGCTGCAGGCAACAGTTGCTAACTGTTCTGTCTGTATATAACTCAGCTGCCCTTTTCACTGGCCTTCAATAACATTTCCCTCATTGTCCTTGAAGCCCTAATAGTCTCCCTAAGGCCAATCTTGGTTGTTTCACCAAGAGTTCCTTCCAGCTCCTGCCCACCACCTATTTCCAGCCAATCTTATAATTTTGTGTGTTTTGTTCATTTGTTATCATAACATCTTACTTTCAGGTACTAAATTCTGTCCCAGTTATCTATTACTTATAACAAATTACCCCAAAACTTGGAAGCTTAAAACAAGAAATGATTTATTATATCTCATGATTTTGTGAGCCAGTAATTTGGATAGGGCTCAGCTGGTTCATGCTTCTGCTTTATATAATATTCATTGATGCCACTTGGTAGTATTCAGCTGCTGGATGGGATGGTCTGGAGGGTCAGGGTGGCTTTGCATACATTTCTGGTGCCTAAACAAGGTTGGCTGGATGGCTGAGTTCATCTTGGATTTTGGACCACATACCTGTATCTTGCCATTTTAGCATAGAAGTCTCAGGGCAGACGGATTGTTTTACATAGCAGCAGCCCAAGGCTTAAAGAGAGAATGTTCCAATAGACAAGTTCAAGATGGTGTCTTTTAAGGCCTTGGATTAGAAACTGACTCAAGTATATTTCAACTATATTCTAGTAGTCAAAGTAGTTACAGAACTCCCTCTGGTTATAGATATATTCCAGTTCAGTGACCATAGAGTCATGTCTCTATGGGAATAGTCTCAAAGAAGTTTCGGTTATTTGCTATACCTCCTATTTCTATTTTCAATGAACTATAATAAGCCAAGACTCTTGAGTCATGGGAAAATTTTTCTTGTAGCAAATATTTGGAAAACTTGAACTCTTGAAATTTGTTATCAATTAGCCATCATTCTATTAGGAAAAAACCCTCTTTTTAAGAATTAAACTGTACCCTAAAAATGATCTAGTCCAGTTTAGACCATGCCTTTAACATTAAAGAATCAGAAGCTTCCCATTAAATATCAGTTCTACCACTTAGTCATTTTATTATCCCAGGTGAACATCTTGATTTTCTAAATTGTAAAATAGGTTATAGGGAGCTATATTTATGGTATACATACAATTTTGTCTAAACTGGCAGCACTTTGGGCAATACTAAAAATGAAGTGGCCAAGTCTTCTTGGCAAATCTGATGCTATCTTGGGTAAATGAGAACCCATTTGCCTTTCTCAAGGTTCTTGTGTTAATCAAAGAAGACTGTATATTAACAGTCATTCAAATTATAAAATGTGAAATGGAAGCAAGATAGTGGTATTACTTCAAATGCTTTTGGGGCTATTAGTTATATCTTCTATTTAGACTTGTAAAATTGTTTCTAAATCTGTTTCACCTCCAGTTTAACAACACTGAATGGATGCTGCTTTTCCCTAATTGCAGAACTGGCGTGATATATTTTAAAATAATTTCTTTTTATTCTATTCCCAGGGAATTCTGAAGAGAGTTGATCACTACCCAGTTTTGAACAGTAACCTTCCCTACCTATCACAGCTCCTTCTGTATCCTTTTAGTTGGACGTTTTTCAGACTAAGTAATATCGGGTCCTTTATGTCCTATGTTTCATCTTGTTAACATAGTTTGATATTCATTATAGTTGCTCCTCCATGGTTTTAAATTATAAATCTTAGGATAGTTTTTAAGCTGATTATCTATTAAATAAAGCTATCCTTTTACTTAAATATAATGAAAATCTTTTAGCTTAGCACATATACATTGAAACCATTCTAAAATACACTAATTTAGAATGGTTTGTCTTAGACAATTTCATTATTCACCCTGAGCTTCCAAGCCCACAATATTATTTTTAACACTTTGGCTTTATGTCTTGTGAATTCTTGCCTAACACTAGGTATAGTTACAGGTTGCTGGTCTTGCTATACTTGGTAATTCTGGAGTAACAGGAACCTGGAAGATCAACTCTGAATAATGTCCAAAATAGGATTTTCTCCAAAATAAAACTGGTCTTCAAAGACAGGGAATTTTTTCCTTGTGGAAGCTGGAGGTAATAGCAGCATAATCACTGGCTAGAAATCAGTTATAGGAGAACGAAGGAATAAAGTCAGATCATTCTTAGCAGCCGTTTTAACTCAATCAGCCATTCAGGGAGTTAACCCATGAATCTTTATATTCTCATCCCATAGGTCCAGGATCAGACCTTGGTTTGGATTTGTAAAGAGCCTTATCACATGAAAGAAAGAGTTGCGATCTCTGCATTCAAAAACAATGAAATAGGGGCACCTAGGTGGCTCAGTTGTTAAGCATCTGCCTTTGGCTCAGGTTATGATCCCCGGGTCCTGGGATCTAGCCCCACATCACATTGGGCTCCCTGCTTGACAGGAAGACTGCTTCTCCCTCTCCCACTCCCTCTGCTTGTATTCTCCCTCTCACCGTCTCTCTCTCTCTGTCAAATGAATGAATGAATGAATAAATAAAACAAAAAACAAAACAAAAAAAACAATGAAATACAATTTGAAGTATGGTCAAACTTGCCAAATGTACAATAGAAAGAAATGAGTACTTATAAAATTAAATAAGAACATCGATGAGAAAGGGTGAGTTAGACTGTTGGAGTTATGTCCAAGTCCAGAGCAGGTAACATGTTTATCATAGTGCTTGGTTAATGTGTGTACATGGATGGAGGAGTTCCAATGAGGTAGCATTAATGAAGTTCAGGAAATGCTATTATATTCAAATCTTAAAATATATACATAGGTGATACTAGAAAACTGCTTCAAGATGATATTTTAAAATCATAACAAAACCCCTATCCTTTCAGGGTTTGATACACCCATGTCATTTTAAATTTAATGCCATATTAGTTGAACATCCTCTGGATTTTGCTTAGAAATGTTATTTAATTTATTGCATATTTCCTCTACTTCTATAATAGGCTTTTATCTTGCTGTTGATCTCAAATATATTCTTGCAAATTACTACAAAGTATCAGTGGTACTTGATTAAGTGACATCAATCTAAATGGAAGAAGCGCCAACCTTGCACATAGTGTCAACAATAGACTTAATAATGCTATGAAATGTGAGTTTCCACTATTGTGTTAAGAATGAGAATTATGAGCACTCTCTTCTCTTCTTTTTTAAAGTATGTCATTACATTTTTTAAAAAGAAACAATAATTAAAGAAACACTCCACAGTGCATGGTTTCATGGCTACATTCAGTAGAGAGTCACTTGTTTTGATAAATTCTTTACCAGTAACTCTGATTATGAGAATCACTTATTTAAAAGTGATTGTAATAGTCATAAGACAGAGTTCATTGTTTTCATTTTGTAGAGGTTGCCTTATAGGAAATAAAATAGACTTTCTCTTTCTGCATTTTCTTGTCATTAGATTATTTTATGTCTACAGTAAATTGTATATAGCTACATTTTTTTATTATGTAGGCTATTCAAAGATGATAAAATGAAAATTCAAAGTCTTCAAAAGTTTTTTAAAATAATACTTTAAAAATTCTAGTTGGTAATCTTTGACATTAAGAACATGATTCAAAACAATAGTATTTATTGAGTTGAATTAAATATATTTTATTCTTTAAATATAATGCCATTTAACATTTAGTTTGGAGACAATAAAGCCAATGTTATTGCAGCAATAATGCTTCCTTCATTAAAATTATACATTATACTTGAGTTATTGCCAATTATAAAAGGCTTTGGGCTTATTGCACATTTTATATTAAGGACAAAAACTATTATTTTTAAACTACATTTGGATTGACTATACACTAACCCGACCAAGTAGTCTTCTACTTGAAAACTTGCTTAAAATGCCTCAAGATAAGAAAGTCCTAACTTTTTATTTTTTAGGTATTTATATCATGAGTTAAAATGCTTTACATTTAAAGTATTGAGTTACTAATTACATTAATTTTAACTAAGGTTGTTAGTTATCACACTAACTTCAATATGTTTTAGATCAAATTCTTGCTTTCTTGACCACACTGTTGAATTTTATCTACTCTTTGCTTTTCCCTTAATGAACTGCAGAGTCCATATTCAACCGTAATAATTGTACTTTTTATTTAACTAGTTTTTATTTTAAAATTGTCTACATTATTATGAACGTTATTTCTCCATTAATATATATTTAGATAAAATGGCTTTTATTTAACCAATTTTAACTTTACCCATTATATTAGTTACAATGCAAAGTTAATGTTACTATTTTACAAATTTGTTAAAATACTCCTGTACAAAACTAAGATGTCCACTGGGATAGAATGGTCACAGTAAAGGACAGCAAAAGGACATAGGAGTAAAGGGACCATTTTCCTTCTCTACTACTAATATTATCTGTGGGACTTTGGGCATTTTATTTAATATGTCTGAGGTTTAGTGGACATATTTGTAGAATGAGGAAACTAATATTTATCTGCTTGAAAGCAAGAAATTCTCTTGAGCTACATTCTTTTTTTTTTTTTTTTCTCCTGAGCCATATTCTTATTCTAAGATCTCAGATTCCATGATTGTTGGTTTCCTTCTTAATTTGGAGCATTTGGATTTTAAGTGTTTATCAATAGACTCAAAATTATGCCTATAAGCCTCTTAGTAGCTAATCTCTGTCTTGAAAAGTTTGTTCATTGGTCTCTGTTGATTCCAATGCCGTTTATGTTTACGGTATATTTATATTACTTGATGTAAATTTGTTGGGGTGTGGTCAGGAATCATTGCAAAAAAAAAAAAGAAACTAAGTATGAGCAAGCGTGAGTAGAGGGTCAAAACAATACCAGGAGAAGAATCTATGAGGCACATACTAAATGAGGAAGTTTGAAAGTATGTTAGATCTATGACACTGTCAGAAAAAGAATTTGTTTAAATTGGGATCAACTCTCTCAACCCTTAGTCTGCTTCCTTGAATTATTTGGTGGGAAAGAGAGAGGTGCAGAAGGTAATAATGCCTGGTCTAAGGAATGGATATGAATCTTGTCCAATATTAAAGATTATCTTTTATTCCATTGTACAGATAATATTTTAAAGCAATTGATAAATTAATGATTAGTACTGACCACTGTAGAACAAGGTGCCCTAAACTGTAAGTTCACAGGGAACCACTGATGGTGTCTCTGTGACTTCCTATCAACTATACTTTATACTTGTGAAATTTTTAAGAGCCTCATGGATCTCCATTTTTTCTTTATTAGGTCTTTTTTGTTTGTGTGTACGTAATGTTACTTAAGGAAAGGGTATTGGGTATTATAAATAGATCTTAGCACTTACTATTTGGCATAAATACATCAATTGAAATTTATGTTATGTTTACATATAATATTCTGCCTACATAGTACTTTTCAGCAAAGTGTATATTGTTGAGTAGACAATTACATTCAATACTTCAAGTAGTCTTAAGAGTCTTGTAGAGGGAGCTCCTGGGTGGCTCAGTAGGTTAAAGCCTCTGCCTTTGGCTCAGGTCATAATCTCAGGGTCCTGGATTGAGCCTGCTTCCCCCCTCTCCCTCTGCCTGCCTTTCTGCCTACTTGTGATCTCTTTCTGTCAAAAAAATAAAATATTTAAAAAAAAAAGTGTCTTGTATAGAAACAGAACCCTAGAATTCTGGGGACAAGACATGGAACACATCATATAAAAAAATTTTAAAAATGGTGTGAATGAGTGAGGCATTACCAGGAAAATAATGAAATGACATTCCAAGGAAGGAAGGATTACTTGTGCAAAGGCTGGGAAATGAGAGCAGAGTTTGGTCAAAGTATGTTATATTAAAAAGTTGGAGAATGGCAGAGAGACAGATCATGGGGCTGGAAATTGAGTGTCATGTGTTCAGCAACGCTAACTAGGAAACGCCAATAATCCATCACTGTTTGATAAATGTCTTAGAAAAGATATAAAAAATAGTGCAACTTGTCCTCAGTATTATACTTATATTTTATATATTCTACATTTACCTTATCTAAAATATTACTCATACTCAAAAAATAAAATAGAATATATACTTAATGGATTAATAGTATTTTTAGTAATAATCACATCTTCTATGTGGATCTGCTGTTTATACAACCAAGACTTGAATGAAATTGTGGTTTTTGTTTATATATAAGTCAAAGGAATTTTTTTTACATGAATATGGGAATTTTTAATATCCCTTTAGTATCTTACTCTCAGAGCAAATTTATCAATAGAAATGATGGATAATCCATTAAATGAGAGTTTTGCTTCAACTTAGAAACAAAACTTAGAAACATCAGAATCCTAAGAATACTGAGTGAACTAAAAAAAAAATGGAAGAAAAAGTCATAACAGTAGTAAAGTAGTAAATTAATTACAAAATGCCCATGGGAAATTAGACATGTTTGTTAATAACAGAAGATACAGAAAATAAGAATAAAAAAGCCATAAGAATAAAACAATAAATACGGGATAGGATCAGAGAAAAAAAATTAATATAATTGAAGAAAATTGAAGAAAAAAAACCCAAAACAATGGAACAGAACTGATATTTAAAATGATAATCTAAGAAAACTTTCCTGGAATAAAAGAAGGCTTGATTTTATATATTGAAAAAGTTCTCCATCTGCTGGCAAAAATTTACTTTGAAATATATTCTAGTAAAAATACTGGACTTTAAAGATAAAGAAAAAAAAATCCTTCAAGCTTTAAGATTGAAAAAAAGAAGAAGAAGCAAGCTACTTAAAAAGGAAAGGAAACTAACATGGCATTGGAATTCTTGATGGCAACATACAAATCAAGAACAGTGGAGAAATGTTTTTAAGAAACTCAAGGATAGAATGACAAGGACTTTAAATCCAGTCAAGCTGTCTTCTAAAAATTAGGCTAAAGCAAAAACGGTTTACACTGTAAGAACTCAAAAAGTCTTATACCTTCAAGCTCTTCTCCAAGAAATTGCTGTGGAGCAAATTTTATCTAACCTCTCAATGCTAGGGGAATTTTTGACAGACTGATAATGAAAATTGAAAACATTTAGATGGATTTAAGTATGGAAGAAGAGCATGTATAATTTTTATGTGTTTGACAAAGTTGAAATAATGCAACAAAAAAGAAAATAAGGGAAGGCAGAAAGTGTCATAAAGGAAAAGCCAATGAAATGTCATGTAATTATCATTTTGGACTAAAAAATATTATTTCAAGCTGAGAAAATGAATCAGAGACGCTTAAGTAAGGAAAAGGAGGGCTAAGGAGAATATACAAAGTATTAGTATAAAAGTAATCATTAGGAACTTTATATATCTTCCTATCAAAACAGTGGAAAAAAGAGCAAGGAAAATAGAAAACATGGTGAAAAACACAATAATTATAATTTAGCTAATTATGCATATGTCTGTATATCAATCTGACAGAGACCAAATATATCAGTCATATCAACATATTTAAATGAGATTAATCACTTATTAAAAAAAAAGTCTTTTTAAAATTGGGTTGCAAAGAAAAACCTAAATATGCTACGTGCATGTTAATAGATGAAACAAGTGACTCAGAAAGACTAAAAATAAATAGTATTGGTAAAGCTATACCATGTGTATTCCACACTTTTGTGCACCGTTCTAACTTTTAAGTCCTCTTCTGATTTCAGACATTGCTGTGGCTACTGGTTACGAGTAGACTTTGCACCTGTACGAACTTGACAGTGCCTCACCTTGAACCTATGCCATCTACCTCACTTCTAGCAGAAGGGATGATGTGATGCCATGGCAATGATGACTCAAGGAAACCTGCTCGGCAGTCATGGACAACCCAGAAATGTAAAAAATGATTAGACCCACGGAGCCCCCCTTGAATAAGGAAGAGTGGGTGCTGGTGGGTAAAATGATTCTGCCTTTCATCCCTCGGATTGGTGAATGGCTATGAGATGCATTTCATAGGGCTGTACAGTCCTGCAGGGTTCAGAACCAGATATTTATAAGTTCAGCCAGTCTGATAAGCCCATATAATTTGATTCTATTGGCTTTATTTACTTCCTTCCTTGTTTCACCTTACCTACCCCTGACTTCAGCTCTTTAGGAGTGGTCCCCATAGGCTATGGTTGTGGTCTAATCCACCAGTCAAATACAAACAAAAACAAAACAGAGATTCCATTCTTTGTATCTGACAAGCTCGAGCTCAAGACTGAAAGTATTCAACAAGGCATGAAAAGCTTTTTATAGAACTAGAAGCTCCATAATACATATAGGGAACATAGGAGCTTTCATAATACATAGGTAACCATTATAGATATATATGTGCCAAATAACAGAGCCACTTACAGAATGTACAGAGAAACACTGTAACAATATCAGTTTTTATATGTGCCACTCATAGTCCATTTAAGTGTAAAAAAGTACATAAACCTATAGAAGACTTAAAGTATGAAATTAATACAGCAATTAACTTTTTAAATTAATTTAATTTTAAGAATATATGTTAAAGTTGGGAACCTGAAAATTGAGAAAACACCATCTTTTCAAATGCACAAGAATCTCGACTGTATACCAACTCTGATTACATAGCAGTTAAAAAAAGAAAAACAATTCACTAAATGCCACAGAGGAAAAATAATATGGACAGCATTCTGTGGTCAAATGCAGTAAATATAGGCATTTAACAACAACATTTCTAAAAGGCCCATCTTATCCAGAAATTTATAAACTCCCTATGAAACAATTCTTAGGTCAAAGGGAAAAGCATAAATATCCAAAACAATGATAACAGAAACACTGCATAACAGATTCTCTGGGATACCATTAAAGCAATGATTAGAGGAATTAAATAATTAGGTCAATAAAAATGAAAGCAAAGGACTTGCGGTTTCCTATCGGTATAGGAGTTTGAAAGTTGTTTCTCTGTCCTCACAAGTAAAAACCTGCACAGATTGAAAAATCAACATCTCTTGTATCAGTAAGAGAGGGGAGGACGCAGGAAAAGCTGCCTCCTCCACAGTTGGAGAGACAGGTAGGTGAACTCACTGGGCCACCGCTTCCTCCCAGGAGGGCAGACTCAGGAGTGGAAAGACCTGGAAAAATCAGGGCCAGGACAGGAAAACGTGGTCGGTAATTGGTGAATTGCTGAAGGCTCAGCATGGAGAATTCTGAGGCTACAAACTCCAGGAAGACCCAGTCGTGGAGTGGGGGAGGAGAGGGACTTTACTATGAGATTTACCTCTGGGAGCTGGATCAAGTTTGCCTAGTGAATATCAGAGACAAATCCCCTCAGGCTGTCAGCTGGGTAAGGAAAAGAAACCATTTTTGAAATGCACCAGAGCACTCTCTTCTTCTGAACAAGGCTTGCCCTCAGGGGAAACTAGTTAACCAAAGCTTGACCTGCTGGGATTTCGTCAGAGCCTATCTGACCTGGGAGCCGGGAAATAACCACCTCCAGCCTGTCCTGGCCATCCCGTATCATCAAAAGGTAGGTGACCGCGTGTGGGGAGGAACACTTGGGAGGAAACTGAGGCATGAGGCCAGCTGGGCCAAAATGTGGCTATTTGTGTAAAGAAGCCTGAGTGACAGAGACGGTAGCAAGAGGTCGTATACAGGTGAGAGGACATTTTAAAAGGAGCCCATGCGCCTTAACTTGGGGCGAGAGACTGAGGAGGGGATGGAGGTGTGTGTGGAAGGAATATTTCCCTCCATCCCAGTTGTTTGTTGCACTGTTCAAAAGTCTGCAGAGGTTTGTAATTGAAACTGTATAGTAGGAGTAATAATAATAATAATCGAGTTAACCTTTATTAAGCCCTACTGTATACTAAACATTTTGCGGAGTAAGAAATGCTAGGCTCAGCACCTCTAGCGTGATTTTCTGTGGCACAGTCACTTCTCTCAAAATTCATCTGGGCTCTGCTGTAACAGAAGCCCGAGCAGAGAGCACTCGGGGGGCTGTTATTTCCCTCCCGGTCAGTGATAAGTGGGGGGCACCCTGTGGCCCGCCTCCCATCTGTGTCCCAAGGCCTAAGAGGAGCGGAGCGCTCAGGAGGTATATTGTACATGCCCTTTTCATTAGCATTCAGTCTTGGTCTGTTGCTTATGATGAGATAGGACAAGCATTTTCAGGGTGCTCCATTAAATTTCTTCCTAACGCCTGAATCTCTTTATGATAGTGGGAAGATAAGATGCCCTTGTCCTCCATGTCCTTTTATTATTCACTCTAACCTGGTTCTCGAGTGTCTCCATTCACCCATTCTGAAGCCTTCTTTTCCTAATCTTTGTAGATTATTTCTCCATTTTTTGAAGACCGGGCAGTTGGCTCTTAAATATTTCCTGCGGTCCTTTCATTTCACTGAATTTTAAATATTTCAGCCAATTTGAAGAGTTCATAATGATGAATAAGATTAAGCTTGGAGCTTAACCTTTTGAAACTGGGTGATGCGTTAACTCGGCTGGAACGCTGGTTAATTTAACAGCAGGAGTTGAATTAACTTGTCACAGCTCTGCCATTGTTAAATTTCCTGCTCCTGATCCTTGTCCCAATCTCACAGAGCTTGGTTGTCCTGGGACCAGGGGATGAGCTGGGGTGAAGAATAAGGATGGGAACGGGAAAAGAAAGGTGGCACGCGTTGTGGGGATGGTAACAGGGTGACCAGAAATGTTCAGGCGAGGAATTCATTTCGGTTGGAAAAGACCGGAAGAAAACAGCCCAGAGGCGAGCTTGAGAAAATATAACGCAGGGGAAGGGAGGCGTGGGACGGTCCGCAGGGAGGAACGGAGGGGGCATGGGGAGGACGCTAAGAGGACGCAATGCGTGATGAGGTTTGACTCTCTTGGAAATGCCTTGTGTTCGGTACATCAGAAGCTCTTCATAGTTGCTGTCTGGCAACAAGAATAAAATGACCTGCTTAAAAGTACCCCTCGCGTGAGGCAGGAATGAAAATGTTGAGCCATAGGAATAATTACAGAGACGATCTCAGCACCGAGAGAGTTCTCCTAAATTCGGCTCAGCAAAATCTTTATTTGGCATACTTGTAGATCGCTGTCAAACATTTCGGCCGGGATAGAAATGAAAACAGCACAGCTACGGTTCCCTCAAACACACAGGCATCACTGGGCTGGAAGGCTCTGTGCACGTATTGCTTGCTTAGCCCGTGATTAACCCTCAGATATGCATTATCTCAGTTTTGCGATTCTTCCTCAGACAGGAAGCTTTGTGCGGCAGAGTAAGCTGCTCGGCCTTCAGGGCATAGGCCGAATGACACCTGAAATGCAGGCAAAATAACCAGTCTGCTGCTAAGCACCAGCCACTTGGAGGCCCATCAATAGAGATTACCGGGAGCCGGTCTTCCTTCCAATTGTTTCAGGAGTGCGTTAACTTAACACCAAAAGGACATTTTCTTTTCTATTTTATGAGTTTGTTTCAGGGCTGACATTATTCCATGGGTGCTCTAACAGGTTTTCAATTTCCAAGGTAGTTCCCTGAAAAGACTGTTGGCTGTTGGGGAGCCTAACCAGCGCTCAGTAGCTAGATCTGAAGCGGATTACTAAGGATTCCAAGGCCTTTTGCTTCTGTCCAAAATTACTTTAAAGTCTAGCTAACAGATGGTGGGGCTGTGTCTGATGGATCAAGAGAGTGAGGCAAGTGGAGAAAAGGTGAAAGGGATAAGTAGGAGATAGAGGACAAAAGGAAGGTATAAAAAAAGTGTGATAAGAGAGGAAAAGAATGAAGAATTTCTTGTTTAGTTTCAGTAGAGAAACCATACTCTGAAGGCATTTGAAACTCACCAATCGATATTAAAAGGCACAAAGTAAGTTTTGAATCCAGGGGGCTGGAAAGCAATGAACAAAAAGTAAACATAATCAGAGCTTTGGTGTATCAGTGGGTGAGGTGAAACTTTCCTCCTTCTACCACAAGCAGTTCCCGAATGCATGCTTGTTTTGCTTCTGAGGGTCTGAGCAGAGGTACACTTGCTGATGAAGGTTGGGGACAATTTGGGGATATAAATTTGGGTAGTAGCTTATCCTGCTGTAGTGGTAGTTGCATGTTTCCTTTTTCTATGGAGGTAAAATTAAAAAAAAAATTTTTCCACCATCCAATGTAAATCTCATAATAAAATAACATCTAATGTGAGATGGTTTTGTCTTGGTTTCTCCAGCGTAAGAATTTAGTTCTAAGGGATCCTCGTGTTACTTGGTGTCTAGATTATGAACTCCAGGGGTAGTGCCGTGTAGAAACAATAATGCCATCCTTGAACATCATGCTTCTTATTAGTACTTGGCACACTTGAGTTGGATTGGACATAGCATTTCTGTTAGAAAGTGACAGAGAAGTAGAAAAATTCAAATAAAAATGAGTGGCGTGAAAATTTCCATTGTCTCAAATGAATAAAACAATGATTTCCAAACTATGTTTCATGGAATATTAGAAGGAATGAGACTCCATGAAAAAGATATTTCATGACTTTCTTACTCTCCAGTATATCTCCAGATATATCCTGGAGTATGTCTCCAGGATGCAGTAAGGGAACTCCCCAAATGTATTGACCTTGGAATCATTTTTCTTCGCAGAATACCAATCATTACATTTTAGAACAGAACCGTTCTTCCTAAGAGCATCATAGTCATTCCTTCACTGAGTTTTCGTGAACACGTTCAGAAATAGCCGACCTGTAGCCCTATTCAGAGACAGCTGAGAATTTGGCATTTCCAGTGCCACCGGTATGATTTAATGTTACAAGTTTGACATAAGAAATATTGAACTATCTATAGCATGCTAGCTTGAGTAGTGCCTTTAGTTTGTTGTGACTTCTGTTTGTGGTGGACGGTGTCTAAGGAACTTGGTGTGTACAAGCACAAAAGAGGTGCCAAGGCATCGACACAGGGAAAACCAACTCTCCAAGTTTCAAGGTTTCCGCATGCTGTGAGTGTACATTTTGTGGCCTCAGAGAGGGGGGGACGCGGGCTGCTCCGCTGTGTCTGAATGGGACATCTATACTCCTAGTCAGATGGCCATCCAGGCACCTCAGTGCTTCCTTATGGGCCTGTAATTTCTATTATGGCTTTCGACTCTCATCTTTCAGCATATTTTCATTTATTGTTTTTAGCTACAATCAGGCCAGTAATAGGAGAGCAATTCTAGGGAGTGAATGCGCAGATAAAATATGTAGACCCTGGCAATAGTGAGGTCTACTTAGCCACACCTCATATTTCAGTTCACAGAAATGTGTGTGGGGGCTTGACATAAGTACTCCCTGTTGTGTTATTGCTTATGGCTCAGTAGCCCTTTGAGAAGACCAGAGAATAAAGGACTGCAGCGAGCGGGTGTTGTCGAAATGGCAGAGCTAGAGAGGGTGCCTACAAGCACCCGAGAGAGTTTTATGTTTCTTAACAAATGTTTTCTTGATGTTACCCTCAAATCTCACCTGTGTTTCCTTCTCTTGCCATCCACATCAGTCACCTCTTTGCTTTTCAGACTTCCTTTTGAGGCATCAATGAACCTAAAGGAAACCAGCATGGTGGGAATTTCACGACAACTTGCAGCATATCGCTTTCTTGGCAGCAAGGCGACTAAATGGCATTCAGACTCGCACTGCAGGGCCACAGCTGATCAATAATTTCCAGGAGCCCCTTCTGACTGTGTCAGAAGCAAAACCAAGGAATGTGACTAGGCCAGTTAGAAATAGCACCCTGACAGGAAAATTCCAGAGCAGTCAAAAGATAAATTGTAACATTTGGTTATATTATTATGTGTTAAGGCTCTTTCTTGACAGGAGACATTTGGTTCCCATTTTAAGGCTGCAGAGGGCTTTAACTAAGCATAGAGATATGAGTGTCACAAAAGAGTGTTTCAAACAGCTACATTAAGAAATTGAGGTTGTCAAACCTCCCCCTGTGATTTTAAGGATGAGAAATGATCATCCAGGTATATACTAAAAGGTTCCATTAGAAAACTATTTTAAATGCCGTTACCCTGGTAAAGCCTCCCCTGAAGAAATGGAAATAATGTTATGATTTCAAAACTATTTTTTTTTATACTTTTCTGTCAGGAAAGTCTCTCATCTGGCAATATAGTACAGTTATATTTTTCTCAGCTTATTATTTTTCCTTTGTGGTAGTAGTAGGTATAGTTATGTAGATAATTGCTGCATGAGTAACTAGGAATTCCAACTTTTAAAAATATTAAATAATACAATGCCTTCCCAGAACAGTGCTAAATATTAGATTACTTGATAGGTGTTCTTGAGTGATGAAGAAAACAAAAAATTCACTCTTTTCTTTTGTATTGTGCATGTAGAGAGTAGAAGACCCAGACTATTACGGACGTCATTGCCATCACCGCTTTTATTGATGATGGCACATAGAATACAATGTAGCTAGGGATAAGAAAAAGGCAACTCAGTTCTCAGACTCTTTAACCACTTTGCATAAATTAGCCAACTGAAGGTCAGACTCCTTGAGTAGTCCTGTAGGTCATTAATGGCCAATGTGGTATTTGGAAGGAGATTTCCCAACTCCAAAGCTTTTTCCTCATTATTTAATACAGGACTGCGTCCTGGTCAGTGACAAAAAGTTGGTGTTAACAGGGTATTTATGCTGTTTTCAGCCTCAGTTATTCAATCTGTAAAATGGTAGTAATGTTATATTTATTGCATACATTTCAAAACTGTGGTAAAGAAAAGAGATAATTGATATACGGAAGTTAATATAGGCTTTAGTTAATGTATTAAAGATAGTTAATGGTATTCATCATCGTTGTCATCATCGTCTTCATCATCCAATCGCAAAGTGACTTGTAGAGTTAGGTGGGATAACCACCTTTCTTAGAGGGTTGAGGTTATTATGATCAGCATTTTGAAAGGGCCAGACCTGGCAGAGAAGGGGAAAAACTGTTCAAGTTTGGAGGGATATTTGTGCCATAACTTGGAAGCAATACTATTTCAATTCAATTTTATGGAAGATCTTTTTTTTCCTCAAGTTTTTATTTAAGTTCTGGTCAGTTAACATACAACGTAATATTCGTTTCAGATGTGGACTTTAGTGATTCATCACTCCCATACAACACCCAGTGAGCAGTACTCAAATGGATAGAGTTGAGAGGAGGAGCGGTGTATGCGTGGCAAGACAACAGCGGTGATGGCAATTAAGAGTCTTGGGCGCCTGGGTGGCTCAGTTGGTTGAGCAACTGCCTTCGGCTCAGGTCATGATCCTTGAGTTCTGGGATCAAGTCCCACATCGGGCTCCCAGCTCCACGGGGAGTCTGCTTCTTCCTCTAACCTTCTCTCCTCTCATGCTCTCTCTCACTTTAAAAAAAAAAAAAGAGTCTTTATTCAGTTATTCAAGAAAACATGACTACTGTTTTATGCCAGTCTAAATACCACATACTAGATTTATAAGGTGTATAAACAATGATTTCTGCATTCAAAGAGCCCATACTTTAATGGGACATCAAAAAATGAACTACTGTTCTTCCACACGGCAAGTGTCACAAAAGAGAGATGTGTACGAGGTACAGTGGCGGCAATAAGCAAGAAAAAGCTAACTTTCTTGAGAAGACTGAGAAAGTCTTTTCTAAAGGGTGCTGCTTAAAACTACGCTTTCTTTTGGGACTGTAGTTTGAATTTCAGAGGACGTATGGCTCAAGAGCTGACCAGAGTAGTGAATGGACACAATCAAAATCCCTGACAAAAAAGAGTGTGAGGAGGCAGAAATATCTGAAAAAAATGCTGGTTTACATTACATAGGCAAAAGGTAGGATCTGACCATGGATGGATTTGTAAGAATTAATGGATGATGGACTCAGTGTCAAAGGTAAAAGAAGAGACTGGAAAATATGAGATTATATTTACAAGCTTGAATGTTGTCAGAGATAATCGTGCCTTTGATATATACACAGAAAGATGAAGAGCCATACAAAATGTCAGCTTGAGTGGAAGTTAATTATCCTAGCATGGAGAGAATTTCAAGAAGGTGACAACCAATGGAGCTACTGGGAAAATTGAATAGCATATAAGCGTTTTCTGAATTAGGTCTATTTCATTTTGTACAGTGCCCACAAACCACAAAGATACAATGGATAAATCTCCTTTTGGAGCTTGTCAAGAGCAGAGAAATAAAAATAAAAAGAATTTCATACAACATCCCTGTACCAAAAGTATGTATATATATATGAGCACACTTATTTCAGAGCCCAAAGGGATTTGGGGATTATGCCCTGTTCCATTCTCCTTGACTAGTATCAGTAAGGGAACGGACTCTTTTTGTCAGTAAGATCTTCAAAATAACACTTTTTTTTTTTCTTTAGTAAGTAAGAATGTTTAAAAAGTAAGTAAGAATGTTTGAAAGTAAGTAAGTAAGAATGTTTAAGTAAGAATGTTTGAAAAGAGGATAGTGGTTTTAATTGTATGGAAAATAATGTATGTTCACCACAGTTATAGTGGTTGTCACTCTCGTCCTGACAGTATAGATTCCATAGCTGTGGTCTGATATGTGCTTATCTGCTATGTTCTATTCTGACTTTTGAATAAAGAAAAGCATGTCACATCTGCTTTTCTGTGTTGTGCAAATTTCCTGGTTTTCCTAGGTGTTACATACGATAATTATTAATATATCATTTTTTAATCCCCTGTTACTTGGAAGGAAATATCTTCCTGAAATAACATGAAGTGAAAACCCAGGTGAGTAAACAAAGATCTGAAAAATATTTGTTTTAAAATCTACATTTGTTTTTTTCGGTGAAAGGGGATGGTATGCACAATAGATTTTACCTTTCATTGAACGGAGCATTAGTCTTTACCAGACCTGCCTTAATGGCAGAGATCAAAATTTAAAATTGTTGAGATACTGGGTGTATTCCTAGGAAATTTGGAAGACATAGGACAAGTGGACATCATTTGAGGGCTGAGATAAGTAGCAAAATTCAGGGTCAAGGTCATGGAAGAGAATCCTGGGAAATCATGTTTGTTAATTGCACATTGAGATGATTCCAAAATCCGAGAGGAGAGGTAGGAATAGTATAGTTTACTGATTAAGAACAGAGACGTACCATCAAACAGAACTGAGTTCAAATCCTGTTTCCCAACTAGTTATGGAATTTTGTAGTTATTTATCTTCACTGAATTTCAGCTCCCTCATCTAGGATGGTGATGAGGATGAAGTGAAGATAAATACATTATGCTTGCAAACTACTCGGCATGGCTCCTGACAGAGTAATTGATTAAAAATGGTACTGGCATTAAAATTGTATATTTCTTTATCCAGAGTTAACTTTGAGAGTTCAAAGCAAAAGAAACATGTCAGATATTCGTGGGGAGAAAATTTATTGCTCCTCAGTTCTCCTCTTCTTGTATCCTACTAGAGAAGTACAGAGGCCTGGACATTGCCTTTGGCCAACTCACAACAGTGTTCTGCCCACTCCCTTCTAGACTTCAGATGACTATTTCTCTACAAGCCAGTCCTGACTACTCAGATACCCTGGACTGCTCATGAAAGCAGAGCGGCTTAAAGCATTGACTTCCTGTCCTGGGGTTTTTTGGTAGTTATTGGGCAGTCTGGCCTGAGGCTCTGCCCCAGTTACTCTTACATGGAGAGCTCTGTCTTCCCCATTAGCCTTCAGTTTTGTTTTGTTTTGTTTTTCCTCTCTTCTGTCTTAGCTCTTTGAGAAATGGAGAGCAAGAGTCAACTTAGAACTGATATGGGGCATGTGACTATGCCTCCCCGTGAGTGGACTGAAGAGTTTACCTAACTGAGCAGAAGTTCCAAACAGTGCCTGTCATTTTTTTTTTAAATCTCCAGGGCGCTTATTTTGGGGGATGTAGTAGATTCTTCGTAGACTTAGGGCAATTGTTAAACAAATTTCTTGTGCCACCTTGTAATTCCAACCATGCAGGAGGAGAATTTTTTTTTTCTTAGCGTAGGCCTTAGGTGCCAGCATTACCTGAGGCCATTCCCTGAGGTCATGACCAAAGGCCAATAAGCAACTTGTGTTGGAGCAATTGACTTTAGTGACTGCCCCTCTTAATGCTGCTGAGAGCATTGCATCCGGTGACTTATTCTCTCTCCATTTGAACAAGACAGGGATCAAATATGCTAGTGTAATACAGGGTCACCTTAGAACCCTTTCCACTCAGAGTACTCTAAACATGGAACATATTTCTTGCAGAGAAATTCCAAAGAAGTACCAGGTTGCCAAGACCTGATCTGAAAGGAACCGAATTTTCAGAAACTTGGAACAAGCTTCTAGAACTGTTTTTTCAGGGATATTCAGGGTCAATTCAGAGTCTTCAAGTGATTTACACAGAAGAGCAGAAAATAGCAGTCTCTTCTATTTGGAATTTGTCATTTTGTCACTTGTATTATTTAGAGTACTAAAGAGAGTCAAACTCAAAAAATGTTACCATAATGACAAAATGAATTAATGTTTGTCTTAGAACTAGTGAGCCACTTAACGCCTTCTCAGATTTGGCTCGTTAAGAAAGAAAAAATACATCTTGTTTTGTAACAATTTTCTAGATTTTACATTTCTTTTCTCCTTTGAGGAATAGAAAATGTAATACTAATATGACAGTCATTTGAAATTAATTTCAAAAGCCTACTCTGTTTACTACATAAGATCAAGTATACATTTTTCTGACATTCTTTTGATACTAATTACCACTGTAGCTTAATTGACTTCCATCTGGGAAAGGATTATATATATATATGTATCGATTATCTATCTATCTATCTAATAGATATATATATCTATATGATATACACACATATATACCCACCTGCACATGCGCACATAAGCATGCAATGCTTTTTTTTTTTTTAAGATTTTACTTATTTATTTGACAGAGAGAGAGAGAGATGACAAGTAGGCAGAGAGGCAGGCAGAGAGAGAGAGGGAAGCAAGCTCCCCGCCGAGCAGAGAGGCCGATGCGGGGCTCAATGCGGGGCTCGATCCCAGGACCCTGGGATCATGACCCGGGCCTAAGGCAGAGGCTTTAACCCACTGAGCCACCCAGGCACCCCTGCAATGCTGTTTTATACATACATACACACCTATATCCATAATAGGCTAGAATAAAGGCAGGGAAATAACTGGGTTTTAAAATTGCAAATTGACTTATTAGGATATATTAAAGATGTTTTACAAAATAAAGCACAGTAAAAAAAAGTAAATAAAAAATAAAACACTGTAGAAACCGATCTGGAAGGCGAGTTAAAGATTTTGTGTAGGAAAAATGTTATTCTAGTCACCTGGCCACTTATAAGACTGTTTTGAAATGTAGAAGCAGAAGCACAAGCCATTTTCCCAGCTTTCTCACTCTCTCTTTTTCTTCACGTTTTATAAAACTGCAGTTTTATTGCTAGATAATATGGTAAAAAAGATTCATTGTAAGGGTTACCTAACAACGTTGGTGGTGTTGATGAATAGTTGCAATTAATACATTCCCTTAATTAGTCTGATACCCAGAAGATGCACCTGGCAGGTCATTTTAATACTACAATTGATTTATAGCTGCTAGAAATGATTTTACCAGCTATCTTCAGAGAGTACAATTAGAGTGGATTTCATTTTTTTATGCATTTTCACTGAGGAATAAACATAAAAGGTCTATGTAATTCAGAACAAAGCAGCCATAATGTACTAATGGTTTATGGATTTTATTAATATTCAGCTAACATTAGAGGCAATTTTAGGGGAGAGCAACCTATTTTCTTTATGAAGTATTCAGTTTTTTAGTATCTGAGTGCTTTGTTTAAAAAATAAACCTTGATATTTTCTGATGAGTTGCTTTTATTTTCTTATAAGAAAAATGTATGTTATAACATGAAAAAGGAAAATAAAAATTTTAAGTGCTATTTATTAATTGCATGCAGATGCATTTCTATACTGTATATTTACTTTTTAAATACATGTAAATTTAAAAATAAGTCATTAGGCATTCGTGTGATTTAAATAGTGCTCCCATTAATATAATTGTTGAGCTAATGGATGAACTCTATTAGTAATGGAGGGAGTTACACTTCGTGGTTGAACAGGTAACAGAATATTTTAAGAACCTGATTACATATCTGGTTTTTAATTCCCTGTTTATCTGGGATATTAATTTTGCTAATCGGGAATCTTTGTCCTTCTCTCTCATCATCCATAACAGGGGACCACTTTCCTTGTTTAGTTTAAGATAGCAGGACAATGAGAAATCAGTTCCACAGATAAAGCCAATAGTCCTATGAAAAGTATTAATATTTAAATACGCTGTTCCTACGTGTAAAAGGAAGTCTACCTAAAAAAAAAAAATGCCTTTATCAAAGGGTCAGTGAACCTCTGTTAGCTCTAGGAAAATTTATGTTTAAAAATCCATATTTATTTAAAATTTGTCCTATGACTCTTTCACGAGGGCCTACTACGGGCAAGATACTAAGCTTAGGAGAGCTGTGGATTCAAGAGGAAAAAAACAAAAGATTTCTGCCAACATTGCAGTCTGGTGGGGGAGGGCAGGGGGATCCATCATTGTTCCACCACTCCAAAGTCTACAATATCCTAAGCTGTTGAATCCCATGAAGGAGAAGCTAAGAGCCTGTGCGAGGATATCCCCGAGAGGCCCAGCTACTGCTGCATTTCTGTGTCACAGATTCTAAACCTGACATTGGCAGCCTGATCCAAACCACAGAGGAATGCATCACAGCACCCAGAATGACCCCTAATAACATCTCTCCTCCACCAACAGCGAGACCCTCGGCTTCTGAACCCCCATCAGTAGCTGGATTTGACTTTTTTCGTTTGGTTTTGTTTTTAGTAGTTGGTAATAGATTGTAAAGTCGTCCAGTCTCTGGTCCAGATTCTCTTCCCACTAATGCTACACATTACAAAGACAGCCCGTGAGGCTTAGCAGCAGAGTTTAGGATCAGATATTCTAATTCTTTGGAAGCTGATCATCCACATAGAGTATAACTTATCAAATCTAACACATATATTCTTAAAACAAAACTTCCCCACTCAACACCATTCTGGGTAATTGAGGATTCCTCAAAATTAGTATTAATTAATTAGTCTGGAATCATTAAGGCAACATGATCTCTCAAGACACTCTAAGGCCTTTGATTTTGTACTGTTCTCTGTGAAACTACAAGTTTAAAAAAAAATATGTGCGTATTTACCAAACAGTGCAGCTACCCATAAAGGTCTTGGGACTCCCTGGAGAATATCCTAACGCCAGTAGGGAATGACATGATGGCTTCCTCTGGGATTAGAGGGCCACGGGATCTGGAAGTTTCCAGGTATTGGCAGCAAAGACATTTTCTCCGTGAAGATTCTGGCATGGCTGACAGAGGGTTAAAGTATGAAGCCTGGTGGCTATGGGTGCCTGCTAAGCCCTTTACCACTACTTCTGTGGCTATACTGAAGGAGTCAGTTAGCATTTCCTAAATTACAGGATTGGGACTTCAAGAGGTCATTTTGCCCATCCCCCTGCTTCTGGGCAGGACAGTACTTAATTATCTTGGCTCGCAGAGCTCTCTCTGAAACCAATTGATGCATAGATGCAATCATTTGCCTCAGGGGAACATGATGCTATGCAGATAGATTGTTTTTGTTTATTTCTGTTTTTGGCGAATGAACATTTAAAAGGGAAATTCTCTCCCACTTGATTTTGTTCGCAATGTGGTCTAAATTATATTCTGCTCTGGTTCTCCTGCTGCAGGAGGTTTTTAATGCTGAACAGGATCACTGACAGCCATCTGTGCCTGGCCCCAGGCATGGGCTCTCCTAGGATATGTCTACACTCACCTGTCGGCACCACCGGTTTAGGCTGCTAATATCATTTGAACACTTTGCATTGAAAGAAATAGGAATAAAAAGGTAGTTTTGCGTCCTGTGGGAGAGTCATTATTCTTACAATTTGCTAGACAACTCCTCCTTGCCAACTTCTTCACTGCCGACTGTTGAAGCAACTCATGTGACATTACAGTCTTTCTTTCCTTTAAAAAAAATTCTTCTTAAGGTAATCTGAAACTAACTTCTGATTTCAGTGCTTAAGATTAGTTGTCCCTGATGCTTTTTTTTCCCCTAATTTCCCCACTAACGTGCTTATGAAGACACAAGAAGTAATGAGAATCAAGATGTCTGTAAAGTCAGTCTGTGGCTTGGAAATAGTTTTAAAATAAGCAGAGCCGTCTCAATGACCTGAAAGAAGGGGTGCGGATTCTTCTTTCAAAGTGCTCCCTGACTCACTCGGAAGCCTAGGGTCTGCATCCATGGAAGACTAGGGGGCGTGTCACCTCTGTGTTCCTCCAGTGGGTTGTGGGAACCAGAGAGAGACCAGCAGCATCTCCCTCCGCTGGGAGCTTGTGAGAAATGAGGGACCTCAGGTCCTGTCCAGACCTATTTGAACAAGATCTGCAGGTGATTCGTGTATTCGTGAAAGCTTGGGAAGCAATGCTTAAACCTTTGAGACCATCTCCTGATAGGCAGCATTAAGAAGTAAACATTTTAGATATAGATGTTGAGGATGAGAATTTTAATTAAATTTAATGGGATTCCATTTGAGCTCATGCTAACAATTTTTGAAGTTAAAAGATCTACTGAAAGATGATCTTTTTTCCTCTTTATCCACAGCAGAGTTGCACAGAACAATAAAATGGCCTTTTTTACTATTTTCAATTTCCAGGGTACTTGAGTAGTTAATTTCTGCATATTTAAACTAGTATTAAATGACCTGAGATATGACATTTGCTTTACTGTGACAGGGACTATGTAGTGTCAGAGATCATTCACACCCCATCTTAACTTCTTTCCAGCTGAGATATCCAAATGGCTCTGTGTTAAGTACACTTAAAAAAATTAGAACCTACAAAATAATTCCAACTATTTAAAAAATGCATAGGAGATGTTATAGTAAGAAAATACGCCATTGGCTAAGGATGATTTTCACCTAAAATTCTGGATGAGTTCTTTTCCTCACTTTAATATTCTGTGTATCCCAATATTGCTATAAGTATATCCTAATTTTAGAGTCATAAAATAATATTACTTAAAACTTAATTCATGCAGGTTTGTTAATGGAATAAGATGGAGCTATGGAAAAACTGCAGAAAGTCTGGAAGTACATCAAAATATTTTCTGTAGTTTTCTGTATTTTTAGCTTCTATATCAAAAAACTTTCTTCGACAGCAGTTGCCACATGAGTTTCAGTGATGTCTAATAAGTATTTTTTGAATGAGTGAATGTGTGGATGTAGAATTTATAGAATTTACTCCTTCCCAACTAGTGCTAACTGTGAGGTATTTGTGTTATAAATTTTGAGATAGTGTCACCCATAAAAATGGAATTATAGTGGTTAAATTGTATACACACAGTCAAGTCAGATTAGTGATACAAAAGTACGGTCTTCGGTGTCCTTTTCCTATTTCTTTTCATGGCATTTTGTGAATTAATGGTTTAACTGAACTTTCCCCAAACTTAGAAACATACTGTTTGGTATATAGTTCCTTAAAAAGGAATTTACATTTAAATTAATTAGCTTTCCAAATCTCTTTACTATGTGTTATAAGTGGTAATGTTAATGGGATAGTTTAATTTTAGCTGGAAGGTACAGACCACCGAATTCGGAGATTTTAAATATTTTAGCTCTAGAATCCTTTTTTCCCCCCATTATATTCTTAGTGGGAGGATGAAAATTAGGCAGAAACAAGAAGTTCTGGTTTATTTTGGGGTGGAGAGAGGTCGGGTTCCTGTCTGACTCTTAATGAGGGTTCCTAGAAGCCTGTATTTAGGAAATAGTCTTAAAACCCATAAACTCACAAAGCATTTGTATCACTGGGGTAAGGTAGGATTTTTTTTCCCTTGGGTTACAACATGGCCACTAAAATATCATGCTTATTTAGCATGTGCATATCCATCATCTTTTGTGATCTCCGTAGCAATGAAAGTCAGTTTCTCATATTGCTAGCGAAGAAGATAGTTAGAGACATCAATTAGGATATCCATGCTGACATCACCATTGAGAGCCAAAGCCAGGCTTTCATCCTGAGTTAAAAGAATGCAAATCTCAATATTTGCAATGCAAGACACTGCCATACACATTAACATAAGCAGTTGACCAATCAGTAGTTATATTTAGCAGTACAGTGTGGCACCTATGAGTTCAAGCTCTTGAGTCAGACTGCCTGGGTTCAAATCCTGCCTCTGTTGTTCACTAGGTCTATGACTTTATGCAAGTTACTGAATGTCTTTGTCCTCTTGTTTCCTTATTTATAAAATGTGGTTTTATAATGTCCATCTTATAGATAAGTGTAGAGTTTAAATGATTAATATAAGAAAAGTACTTACAACAAGGTCTGGAAATAGTAAGTGTTCAATGAATGTTAGCTATTTAGAGTACTTAGAGCAAGCCAAGAACAACACTAAGCATTTTTTAATGTACTATTTATATTGAATTCATGCCACAAAGCAATTTTTTGGGGGGAGGGCAGAGGACTAGGGAGAGAAAGAGAGAATCTTAAGCAGGCTCCATAACCAGCAAAGAGCCTGATGTGGGGCTTGATCTCACAACCCTGAGATCATGACCTGAGCTGAAATCGAGAGTCAGATGCTTAACAACCAAGCCAGCCAGGTGTCCCAGTGGGGACATATTTTTAAAAATTTCAATTTTATAGAAGAAGAAACTGAAACTCAGTAATTAGAAGAACTCTATAAGTCATGACTCTGGAATTTTAACTCAAGTTTCTAACTCCAAAGCCAATGGTCCTAATTACTAATTTTTTTAAAGTCATGAAAACATATTTTTAAACATGACAAAGTTTCACCGAATTATTTTCTCAAGTTAGTGGTAACAGTAATTCTTAAATTTATTTAATCTTATTTTTCTGATGATTTTAAAGTATATGCTTTCATTTGTTTTTATAATAGCCCCATAAGACATAGAATAGGCAAATATTGGGGTTCCCTATAATACAAAAGTTATTAAAAACGTGTATTTAGAAAATATCAGTAGAAATACCCATATTAATGCAGAGCAAAATATGTGAGAATGGAAACTCCAATGTGGAATGTGTTCTGTCTCCCTGGCAATCAGTTCTAGTCTGTATTTAATAGCCCTTATAGATTTTCATATTTCAGTTACTTCTTTTTTCCTGGTGTATTACATAAAATACCTAGTAATTTTAGAATAACCATCTCCTATAGTTGGTATTTCACAGCATATCATTGAAATTGATCATTATTTCCTTTTGATGGCAAAGGTATCAGAATATCCCTTACAGAGTTCACTTCTGCAAAGTGTTAATTTCCCATCACTTTTTTATTTAAACAAGGATGGAAGAAATAGAGTTCAGGAGGTAGTATGTATTCTTATGACCAGCAATTAGGAAATTGAAATAAAATTTTAAAAGCTTAATGGGGTTGGAAATGGCAAACTGTGCCCTACTAAATTATCAATTTGTCAACTTTGAAATAATTCAGTAGAACCATGAATCTCCCATGAGTGACTGTTAGATGATCTATTACAAAATAAGTCAATGAACTGAGTTTAGTTCCAATTGACTAATTACAGACTTAAAAAAAAAACCTAGGTACTATTACAATCGCCTCTCAAAACTTGCTACCACTTAGCAAAGCGGACCAAACTTTAATGGAGAAAACAACTGGTCTACTCTTTCACCAAAGAAGTTGTCCTTTTCGTTTGGGATTGAGGCATGTTTCCTTTATTGCAAAGGGCAGTTCATATTGAGGCTGTCATTTATATTGATGTTCTTTTTTCAAAATGACACCTCCATGTAATTTTTTTCTGCAGAAAAATTGGACTTCAGTGTTCAGGGTCATTGGTAAGAGATCTTTCACTGATTCAAAATTCATTTAAAATTTTTAGGAAGAAGGGGAAAAAACAGAACAAAAACTCCCCAAGAGAGGTAATGTGTACCTTACTTGGAAAAGCTAGTGCATTTTAAATGGACTCACCAAATAGAAGACAAGTTTTTTCCTTTGCCAATTTAATAGCAACACATGGGAATAGTCTTTCTCTAGAATTTTGTGAAAACTTACAATTATCATAGGACTGAGTACAGTTTGTTTGCTCCCCACAAAAGCAGAGATGATTTTTATTGACCAATCTTTGATCTGAGAGATTAAAGAAAGCACTGCATGAGCAGTGAGAAGGATAACACCACGGGGGTTAATAGGCTTTACTGCTATTGGAAATGAAAGTGAATCATCCCATTGGGAGATGGGGTAATTTAGCATTCTTACTGGGAACTCAAGACTTTCTTTTTTTCTCCTTTTTGGAAAAAAAATTTCAACTTATGAATAGGTTTCTCCATGACTTAATACCATGGCCACACATGAGGTCATTTAAAGGGCACTAGATTCACCAACATAATTCTGTACAATGCTTTTTAGCCCAAATGGCCTGGCTGTCACATTCGCACAGCCTTGATTGAAATGTCCCTAGTAGACTTTTGGAATGCAGTCTGAAGGCTTAGTGACTCAATATTTTTACAGTGAATACATTTCCAATCTCATAGAAAGTCGCTACTAACTATTGCCGATGTTATACCTCTTTCAGTTTTCTTCTGAAATACTGTGAATAGAGCAAAATTCAAGTTTAGCTGAGTTTTGAGAAAACAGGATATCATAAATTCACACTGCCATTATTTGCCATTATAATTACGATTCTGTTCAAGTCAAAACTATCCAGCCTACCATCTTTGAATGGACAGTCGATAAAATAGTTACCTTTTATTCCTATTGTCATATATAGAAGGATAATGTTTTCCCTTTCTTTTTCCTATAAACCAGGGTGTAAAGGTTGGAAGTATAACATCTGGTACGATTATGACTGGGGATAATACTCAAATAGCACTGTTTATAGAATATTCACCAGGACTCCTGAGTCCTGACAAAATGTTCATGTTATGCCTTTTCATTTCTTTGAAAGATTGCCAAAGAAATTTTATTGAATTTTCCAGTTGTAGCTCTCTTCCAGTTTGGTAAAGGGGCAATTTATTTTAAACTTTGGGCTGATTATTTTTAACTTTGGGCTGATTATTTTTAACTTTGGGTTGATTATTTTTAATAGAGTTCTTATTTGAAATTTTAAAATGTCCTTGTTCTTCTCTCTATTAAAGTCTTCAGGTATAAGACAGGTCTCTTGTAGTAGTGATTCTCAATAACACAGCACCTAGAACTATCCGTTAGTTTCTAAAGCTGATTTGGTATTGGAATTTACATAGAAAACTTAAAAGTTTTGATCAAAACTATTGTTCCCTCTCATCTCAAGGGAACTGGTCCATGTCGCTTTCCTTAGCAAGAGTATACTACTAGATTCTACCCATCGTGCCTAGCCTTTGTTGGCTTATTCCATTCCAATTTAAAATTGTGATTAATAATGAGTGCAACCCTCTTCTCCTTGGGGGAACATTTGTTAATATTTATTTAATAAATTTAGTAATGTATAAAGTGTATTGAATACATTAATGCAGTTTTACATTTATTTATCTGGAGTCTCCTGATACTATTCAGTAAATTGCTCTTGGCCATCACAATTGGTGTCCAAGTGGCTAGAAATAGTGCATTCTTCTTTTCATAATGTTCACATTGATTCTTAGTGAGAATCTGTACAGTGACAAAATCTGGTTCACTAAGTGTATTAATTTATTAAATTTTGACCGTCACAATTAAAATTTTATTTTTTTTAAAGATTTTATTTATTTATTTATTTGACAGAAAGAGAGATCACAAGTAGGCAGAGAGGCAGGCAGAGAGAGAGGAGAAAGCTGGCTCCCCGCTGAGCAGTGAGCCTGAAGCGGGGCTGGATCCCAGGACACCTAGATCATAACCCGAGCCGATGGCAGAGGCTCAACTCACTGAGCCTTCAGGTGCCCCCACAATTAAAATTAATAAAAAATTATAGATGATGAAGGATGCTGAAGCTCTTTTCTAAATAAGCATTGACTTATTTTTGACCCGAGGCAAATCAATTTGAACCAGGTATATATAACTTAGAAAGAATCTTTTGTTTTGAAGAGTGACCCGAGTCTCTGATATTTTACAGAAAATCACACAAGATTTCTCATTCTCAGACTGGACAACTTCCGGTTACCTTGCACCTTTAGGGTAGAAGAGTTGATCGTAAGCTTGATCTGAATGCCAAAGGAAAGTATGGAGTTAATCTTAGTTCTATAGATCCTGTCAAATTCCTGTATGCTAACATACAGTACTTATAATTAAAATTATAACGATGATAATAACTAATATTTATTGAGTCCTTACTGTATATCAGAAATTGTCCCTTACCTGCATCATGTCATTTGATCCTTAAGATAAACATCTGAGATAGGTATTGTTATAGGCAGAATGTGCGTCTCCCCCAAAATTCATATTTTGAAATATAATACCTAATGTGATAGTATTTGGAGGTGGTGCTTTTGGGAGGTCATTAATTCATGAGAGTAGAGACCTCATGAATGGCATTACCTCCCTTATATGAAGAGACCAAACAGCTGGCTTGCCCTCTTACCACCATGTGAGGATATAAGGAAAAGTCATCAGCCTGCAACCCAGAAGGCCCTTATTAGAACCCGATCATGCTGGCACTTTGACCTGGGTTGCCAGCCTCCAGAACGGTGAGAAGGAAATATTTGTTGTTTAAGCCCCCCAGTTTGCAGTGGTTTGTTAGAGCAGCCCAAACTGACTAAGACAGGAATTAATATCACCCTTATGTTATGGTTGAGGAAACCATAAAATCCAAAGCACGCCTAGAATTAGCATTCAAATTCTGGTCTACTTGTGCCTATATTCTGCTTTAAAAACCTTTCTGCCATATCTCCCCCCCCCCAAAACTTTCATATATTTACAGTCTATAGTTGTGTATAATCTACATCAACTTCTCAAAGTCACCAAATTTCTTCATGGTGTTGTGCCAGCAGATTGTTCTTTTTTTGGAGCTTTGCCACTCTGGGTGAATGTTTGAGCTCCTGATGACAGTTTTATTGAATTTTGCTTATTGATATAAGAAAGTGAGTGTAGAGAAGAAAATGCATATGCTTATGCTAGATAGATACATGAAGTGTAGATTATTAAAAAACAATTGTGAGAAAGATAGAAATAATTAAGCACTGAGTGAATTATTCACTGAGTGAATCTTCAGTCTAATTTGGAAGCTTGGTGGACTTAAGCTGGTTGACCATGAGTTTAATCATTAAGAAAACATATATAATTATAGAATATGTGTGAAATGTTGGAAACAGTATAAAAGTCTGCTTCTTAAAATGTGTGTATTTGTAGTTTGTAAATTTTTAAATTTTGTTATATTGTTTAAGTGATTTGATGTTCATACACTGTATATTTCACATTTTTTTCAGATACTCATATGTATAAAAGTAAGGGGCTAGGTGTAGTTTAAATTAACTTTATCTAAGAATACCTTATATTCCAAAAAAAAAAAAAAACAACAAATGGACTGATGTTAAAGACTCCAAAGCAACACCTGATTCTTTAATCAGAGTTAGCCGGGCCCTAAAGGCTTAACAGAACACCTTCTAGATACAAATTGCTGAAGGTCTATTTTCCACTATTTTTCCCTCGCTGGGCCATTCTTTTCAGTGTCCCATAGTAGATAAGATTTGAGGCTTTAGAACACACAGATATAGGCTCAAATCTTTGTTCTACTACTAATTGGCTATTAAGCCATCAACACCAAGCAAACTTGTGTAAGTCACAATCTCTTTCTTCAATTACCTTGGTTTGAAATAGAATTAATGCTATTTGCCAAATAGAGTTATTAAGATTAAGTGAAATAAGATATATATATCATATATACATATGGATGTACACATATATCATATATACATATGTATGTATACATACATATGTATATTCATATGCATGACATATATACATATATCATATATACATATATACATACGTATGTATATGTATATACGTATATGTATGTATATATGTATACATGTACATATGTATGTATATACATACATATGTATATTCATATGCATGACATATATACATATATATGTATCATATATACATGTGATATATATAAGTGAAATTATCACATTTATATCTTATATATATGATATATATGTCATATATATGCACACATATGTGCTTACCATACAGTTTTTGGCATTTAATAAATATCAATTGTTTTAATTGTTATTGTAAAATCTGGAGACAGGACAAGGTCTTTGGCATAGTAATGAAATTATAGAGAACCTTGGCATAGTTTGCACTTCTAAAGACTCAGAGAAGTTGTTAAGTGAAAGAAACGATAACTCTTCCCTGGCCACTGAAACTGGTAGGGAAGAAGCCCTGTTTTGGTGTCCTCTTTATAACAGAGAGCCAGTCTTGCACTTTGCTGATAATGAGTATGGTGCTCTGTTTCAAAAGACCCCGGCTCAATTCCAATTGTTTGCTTTCTTCACATCCCATAGATAAATGCTATAACAGTTTGTAGAGGACTAAGGATGTTTTAAAAATTTGCTCATTCTCTACCTATTTTTACTCTATTAAAAATAAACACTCCACATCATTAAATGGGAAGTGGCAATTATATTACTTGATCCATTTCCCTTAGGGGTTTTTCTAAGGATCAAAAACTTCGGCTTTGATCTTAGTATGCATATCTACCATCTCTGTCGTGTTATAGTTTAACTCCACAATTAGGTTTTGAGCTAGATATTTCTCAACTTTGGTATTTTACAAAGCAAAAGTAAAAATAAATTGAGTTTTTTCGAAAGGTTCAGTTGTGGCATTTTCAAGAAAAGCAGGAACTTTTTGATATAAACATGAAAACTTCCTCTCTTCAGAAGATTCAGGCCAATTCCTGAATTTTACCATATCAAGGAAATATTTATAGTTACTTCCCTGAGATAAGCAACATGAAAAATAAAAAACAGTTTCATGGTCAATTGATGTCTTTTTAAAGCTTCTCTTCTTTTCTTCTTTTCTCTACTTAAAACTATTTGTTCTTACAATTATTGTTTGAGTACAGAAGATATAGAAATCGATCTTTAATTTTTGTATTAAAATATTAAAAAAATCAATACTATATTGCATATAGCTTCAGATGTCCTCCAATCTTGTCTGTAGTTCAGCACAATTAGGAGTCATGTAGGTGATATTATTCCTCAACTTCTACAACTACTGAGAAGAAATTACTTTTCAGGGAGGATTTCTGCTTCTATAGAATAAGGCCCCAGGACATATAGAGCCTCTGTAGAGTTAGGACTTCTATTGTTGAATTTCATTTGGAAAAGCCCAGGAGTATATTCTACTTATCTGCTTCTGAACAATGAGAGACTGAGTTAAATCTGCTCATGGTTAAACTCCAGTTTATGGATATAGTACTATCCTGTTAGTGACGGAACTCTGTGTGATGTAAGTTTTGACTGATTAACATCTGGAAAATAGGAGTATTATTAAATAAAATTCTCACAGGCATATGTTATAAGAAAAATTGCTTTAAGCTCACAGAAAATCAAGTTTTTTCCATATTGAATGCAATGCATTTATCGCACCATCTACCCGGAGTTAGTGCAGACTTCCTCTCACTTTAGACACCAGCCACAAGCTCTGGGGCATCCACGTCACCTGTGCTTCTCACCAACTGGTGACAAATTTCTACTATCTCTCAGATTGAGTAATTCAGTAGAATGCTTCAAAGAACTCAGGAAGGAGCTGTACTTCCTGTTACGTTTTTATTATAAAGGATACAGATGAGGAGCAGCCCAATGAAGAGACGCATCGGGTGACATCTGAAAGGGTCTCAAGTATGAAGCCTCTGTGTTCTCAAGACCCATCACCCTCCCAGGAGATCTATGTGTATCACTAGCTACAATGCTCATCTGAGCTTCAGTGTGTAGAGGCTTTTTTTTTTTTTTACATGATTTTATTTATTTACTTTAGAGAGAAACAGAAAATGGGGGGAGGAGCAGAAGGAGAAGGAGAGAGAGAGAATCTCCAGGGAACACCCTGCTGAGCATGGAGCCCAATGCAGAGCTTGATCCCATGATCCTGAGATCATGACCTGACACCAAGAGTCAGAGGCTTAACCAACTGAGCCAGGCAGGCGCCCCCAGTGTATAGAGTTTTTAATTGGAATTTTATTAGGTAGGCATAACTGATTGAATCATTGGCCCTGTGGTTGAATTTGATCTTCTGCCCCTCTCCCCTCTCTGAAGTTTAGCTGGTATCCTGTGACTCAAAGTCTGAACTGCCTAATCACTTGGTTGGTCTTTTGGGTATGGCCAGCCCCCATCTTGAAACAATCTACGTACCTTCTGTGAGTCACCTCATTAGCATGCAGTCCAGTGTGGTCTGAGAGGCCTGTCATGAATAACAGCGACTGTTTTATCACTTAGGAAATTCTAAATTTAGAGTTTCTCTCTCTGGTACAAGGGGACAAAGAGGGGACACATTATTGTGCAACATTTAAGTTTTAGAGATTGTGGGGTTTTTTGGGTACATACTATGCAATATATAAAACAAAAATAAATGTAGAGCATCCTACTCATGGGAAGAGTGTAAGCCATCATATTGGGGCACATCAAGTGTGCCTTGCTTAATTCCAGTTCATGCTCTCCCTGCATGTGAATATCCTCTATCATCCCTTCATGAAGCTGGATCCCAACACTTCCTCAATAACCTCAAAATATACTTCTTCTAAGGAACCTTTCTTGTTTTGTGCACTTTGTGCCAGTGGTTTCCTTTTTTTTTTTTTAAAGATTTTATTTATTTATTTATGAGGAAAGAGAGAGAGTGAGAGAGAGAAGGTCAGAGTGAGAAGCGGACTCCCCATGGAGCTGGGAGCCCGATGTGGGACTCGATCCCGGGACTCCGGGATCATGACCTGAGCCGAAGGCAGTCTCTCAACCAACTGCGCCACCCAGGGGCCCCAGTGGTTTCCTTTTTTAACAATCCTAACTTTACAAAGATATGCATCAATGTATGCATATTATTATCATCATTTAACTGCTCAATTTTTCCTATGGACATTTGTGTTTCTGACAACTCAGACTGGGCAAGAAATTGGGACACAAAGAATTAAAGTGCATTGAGATGGGGGGGTGCCTGGGTGGCTTAAGTCAGTTGAGTGTCCAACTCTAATTTCAGCTTAGGTCATGATCTTGGGGTCACAGGATAGAGCTCTGCATTGGGCTCCGTGCTCAGGGGAGTCTGCCTCTCTCCTTCTCTCTCTCCTTCTGCCTCTCCCCCTGCTTATGCTCTCTCTTTCTTCTCTCTCTCGAATAAATAAATCTTTTATGTTATTTTTATTTTTAAATATTTCATTTATTCACTTAAGAGAGGGAGAGAGAGAGAGAGCACAAGCAGGGGGAGCAGCAGAGGGAGAGCGAGAAGCAGACCCCTGCTGACCAGGGAGCCCGATGTGGGGTTCGATTCTAGGATCCTGGGATCATGACCTGAGTCGAAGGCAGACCCTTAACCATTTGAGACACCCAGGTGCCCCTAAATAAATCTTTTAAAGTGGGGTGGCGTGAAGGAAAATTCTAAATACAGGATGATTTTTATATGTAGGAAGTATGAAATAACCAGTTTTTGTACAAATTCTAGAACAGTGAGGTTCTGCTCCATGTCTGGCACTGGTCTTCGTTCTTGGATACAGTGATATTCAAGATAAGTCAAGTCCCAGGGCCAATGCATTTTAGAGAGAGGAGAGAGCAAATAAACCTATGCACAAGATAATTTTAGGTGGTGACGTGTGATATAAAGACAAGGTGGGGCAGAGCAGTGGCTTCAGTTTGGGTGGTCTTCTCTGAGGAAGTGATACATGGAACAGAATGATACGAAAGAGCTGGTCACACAGTGATCTGGGGGAAGGCAGAACACTCCAGGCAGAGGGAACAGGGGCTGCAAAGGCTCTAAGAGTGAACCGTGCTTGGTATATTTGACAAAACACAAAAAGCAGAGTTTCTTGTGATCAGAGAGTGAGGGGGAGAGAAGTATGAAATGAAGTCACAGAAGAAGGCAGAAACCAGGGCCATGATAAGGAATAGATTTTATTCTGAGTAGTCTAAAGTATAAAAAATACAGAAACAGAAGAAAAAAATAAGCAATAGTCCAATAGTAAACATTAACTACAAGCAAAATATCAACTCTTTCTTCAGTACTTTTTACTGCCTGTAAAGAAATATATATAAAAAATAAGATTGGGAGTGTGGATGTAGTTTTGTGACTTGCCTTTTTTTTTTTTTACACCATGAGCATTTTTTTCTATGTCAATATGTATTGTTTTATGACATGATATTAATGGAAGCAAAATATTCCTTTATATAAGTGTGCCATATTTATTCAAACCGTGTTTGAATGTTTGAATGTTTAAAAATTCATTTTTAAAATTTTTTTTTCTCAATAATTATTCTGGTGTTTAAAACATTGTACACATTTCAGTGACTCCTTCTGATTAAATTCTTAAAATGGAATTACTAGGTAAAATAGTATAAACACTTGTAGGGCTTTCGATGCATAAATTTCCTTGCAGAAATACATCAATTTGCCTATCCAGACAGTGATTAAAGTTTCTGATTCACTGCATCCTCGTTTTACAAAGCACTGCAACTTTAATAGGTAAAAATCATATCCTATAGCTTTTTACTGTGTTTAATGATTTTAGTATATTTTCCACGGGCTTATTGGCCTTTGTATTTTTATGTGAATTGAATTGGTATATTTTTCATGAAGCTTTTCTTGAATTACTAGGTAAAAATTTCTTCTGAGCTGCCAGAGCATTTTGTCTTTGCTTTATGGAGTTATTTTCTCCCTGGTATTGTAGCATCGCACGGAAACGTCCTACTTCCCCTCATAGATGTGAAGTTCAGATCTTTGCCTCTGTTCTTGGGTTTCAGTACAGTGTAACACATAAAGCATGTGCTTCGGATATATTTGTTGCAGCAATAACTGATCCTCACATTTATTTCAGCAGATACTAGTGTAAAGAAACTGATATTGATATTTGGGTGTGATTTTTATTCATGTCCTTAACAATATTTTTCAAGTAAATTTTCAGATTTTGAAGCAGTCCTGTTTTGATCCGTCCAATTTGCCAAAATCCAGTTTATGACATCATGAATTGTTACTTCCTTATCATATTTCTTCCTCATTTCCTGTTATCATTGTGCACATCCTTGATTTTACTCCCATTACACACTTTTTGTCAAATACAATAGTACTTGAGCTGTTTAGTTTACTTAGACAGGTCAAACTTTACACTGTATCAAATTCACTGGGAGGTCTTGTTAAAACAGATTAATGGTGTCTACCCTCAGAGTTTCTGATTCTGTAGGCCTGAAGTGCGGTCCAAAAATTTGCATTTCAAGGCGTTCCCAGGTGCTGCTGGTGCTGCTGGTCTACACTTTGCATTTTGAGAACCACTGGTCTAAATGATATTCAGCATGCTTAGTATTCCCTTCGGAAAGAAACAGCCACGCCTTCTTTGCATAATTTTCTTTATGAGATATATCCTGGTAAGGGTCATAGAAATGGACCTTGAGAAGAGAATTTCATCTCTAGCTTTGGTAAACGGGCTGCCGTAATGCCTTGCATTTCCTCTTGCTGGGAAATCCTCCTGTTGAGAGGGCCACCACAGTTAGCATTTTAGAACTTGTTCTACTTTAAAGCACCAAGTGAGTTCAGAAGAGAGAAGAGAGAACAATGAGACAGGACACCTGTGATGGACACGGGAGGGGGCTGCACGTGTGATCAAATGAGTTCCGTCAAATCATCAACTCTCCCAACCCCTAGATCCAGAAGTTGGCATATTGGCTTTACCTAAGGCTGTCTCAGAAGGGAGATGTCATGAAAGTATAAACTGCTGCTTAGGGCAGCACAAGTCCCGTGGGGGCGTCAACTTAAACAAAATTAAAAAAAAAAAAAAAGAGCGTGCCAGCTTCAAGTTGGCAATTTCGAGTTCACTTCACTCTAGTCAATGACGCACCTTCACACAGTAAGCGCAATAGAGACAAAGAGGTGCCTTGCAGCTGCCGGAGAGAGAAAAGAGTCCTCTGAGATGAAATGTTAACATAAGAAGTGGAAATGGTTTGTCATAGTTGCAAGCTGGCTCTTTGGGGTTCACTTTCCTATAGTGAGTGAACTGTAGTGTGGTACCCTAGCAAAAGAGTCTCAATAAAATTAGAACGATCATTTAAAAAGGGCAGAGGGAGAGAGAGGCGTAGAGAGAGAAGGAGAGAAGGTTCTTTCTTTTGTGTGTGTGTGATAAGAAGCTTAACAAAAGTGGAAAAACGCTTTATATGGATGTGAGTTTTCATGGCAGTCTCAAGCCGGTACTCGGTTGCCTTTATTATAGACTAAGCTACTTTAGCAAGCAAAGGATAATGGAGAGACGGAGAATGCTGGAGACAACAGTCAGGTGGGGAGGGGGGAGAGACCTTTTGACAGGAAATGTTCTGTCACTAAAGCAACAATATACATTTTCTTTGTGTTTTTCACACACTCCACTCCTTAGAAGACAAAAAAAAAAAGACGAGTGCGTTTCTGCTTGCACTGAATTTTTGAAGTTCTTTTGAAATGTGATTTAATAAAAATACTAATTTCTACTAGTAAAAAAATGTTGTATTTTATGTTTAGGGCCAGGAAAAGCCTGCCTACATAAGAGAAAATCATAGCTGGAGAGTGCTGAAATATGAATCATTTTAAAAAGTTTGTTTCCGACAGATGGCAGTGGGAAAATAAGGGAGGCTTGCTTACTGGGAAAAAAAAACAAAAAACAATCAGCTAGGCTCCTTGTTCTTTTATTTCCTGAAATGTAGGTAGGGGTCAAGCTAGTCCAGAATTGGTGGGAGAAACTGGAGGGATTACATTAAATAACTTGCCACCTTAATTCCATTGTCAGCTTGAATTTGACTCAAACTTGTAGGTTTGTTTCTGTTTTCATTTTTTTTTCCTATTTACATGAGACTTGATGTAATCACAGAAACTGAGGTTTGGAAGACACAGTAAATATGACCTATTGATGGGTGTTTCAATTTACTGGACAGTCGCTCCAACACGCTGCACTCCAGCTACTACTTCATTTTTTTTTTTAAGATTTTATTTATTCATTTGAGAGAGAGAGAGTAGAGCAGGGGGAGGGGCAGAAGACAAGGAAGAAACAGACTTCCCGCTGAGCAGTGAGCCCCTTGCGGGGCTCTATCCCAGGACTCTGAGATCTTGACCTGAGCTGAAGGCAGATGCTTAACTGACTGAGCACCCAGGCACCCCACTCCAGCTACTTCTTGAATGATGGTGCCCTTGTCACTTCCATGTTTAAATGTCTTTCACTCTTAGATCGAGGCCCAAATCCATCTTCTTGTAGTTGCCATGCCTTGTCCTTCCATTTAGGTTCATATTCAGCCGATTATGTTCTTCCTCCCCAGCATAGTCCTACTAATGTTTAAGGACAACTATTATTTCTTCTTCAGGTCTGCAGGTTACAAATTCCCAGGCCCTTCATCACAGGTTGTAGTATTTAAGGTAACCTGATCAATACAGAGTAGGGAGGTCCATAATTTATACTGAAGCATTTCAAATCAATCTGACACTTGGTGGCCACTCTACAGTATTGGTTCCAGTAATATCATTAAGTATAAATCCCCCAAATCCTTTTTCTTATCATACCTGTTATCATAAGTAGTTACATTTCCTATATTTTATTTGTACTGATGGCTCATTGGGTTGAAAGACAGGGCCATTTATTGCCATTCAGCCTCTTCTTATAAATGTCTATGTTTTTTCCTGTCTGTGGAAATAATTCTGAATTGAAACTATCATTCACCATACTTTTATATCACTCCAAGTTTTGGGTAACTCACAATTTAGCATGCTATGCATGTTCCTATGTATGTGTGGACATGTGTGTTCCTGTGTGTGTATTTGTGTGTGGTTTTTCAGAGTGAGGTAGTGACTAAGAACTCATTCTCTGAAATCAAGCACATCTGATTCAAATTCTGGCTCTATTTTTTACTAGCTTGTGATCTTTGGCAAATGACTTAACCTTGCAAAATCTCTGCTTTTGCTTAGTGAAATGCTTCTTACCTTAATGGGTAGTTAGGAGAATAAGGCATGATGTATATAGAGTGCTTGGCATGTCCCTGGCGTACAGTAAGCAAATGAGGGTAAATTTTTTTTTTTAAGATTTTATTTATTTATTTGACAGAGAGAGAGAGATCACAAGTAGGCAGAGAGGCAGGCAGAGAGAGAGGGGGAAACGGGCTCCCTGACGAGCAGAGAGCTTGATACGGGGCTGGATCCCAGGACCCTGAGATCATGACCTGAGCCGAAGGCAGAGGCTTTAACCCACTGAGACACTGAGGTGCCCTGAGGGTAAATTTTTAAGCACACTAATTCTCGGGTTCCTGATTCATAAAATATAATGACAGGAAAGATGATAATAGTACTTTTCCCATTCAGTTTTTGGGGGAAATGAAAGGAGCTAATATATATATGGAGCTTAGAACAATGTCTGGTATACAGAAGTTACTATAGGTTAGTTATTATCCTCATCGGTATTGTTATTAGGATCAGTCTTACTTAACCCACAGTACGTGTTCAAGGTATGTTATTTTTGCTACCAAATCACCCAGTTACTTCATTATACCTGTGATTATCTTATATTTCCAAACATGAATTGATTCCAGACTCTATGACTTTGATTAATACAGCGTCAATATTTTATTACAAATATTTTATTCTTTCAATTCAGGAAATATTTATTCATGCTGGTCATTGTGTATTGCTTAGGACACAAAGCTCAATGAGAAATGCTTGATTTTCAAGGGATATTTCAATCTAATTAGTTTCTGATTGAGAAGAATTACTGATTTCCAAGAAAACTGAAAGTTATTTTTCTTTTCAAACGGTAAGGTCTTCTAAATAACTGTGAGACTCTAATGTCCTTTTTTATGAAAGATCATTATATGTATTTATATCCTAATATCTTTCTCATTTTCTCCAACAACTTATGTTACTCTAACAACCATTACTGAGTACTTAGCACGTGTGAAGCAATGTGTGGGGTGTTTTTGAAGATATTTTCCCTCAGGAAGGCCCCACAAGTCAATGAGTATACGATCTTATAGGAGATGGCCTGAAAAATTAGGAACAATAAAATCAGGAACAATAATATAATCTACCAAAGTTCTTACTATCTGCTTGTCATGCCTGCTGTTACTGTATTTCAGGATGAGATTGAACTTTCTGCAAATGGAAATGGCGTGGGGAACCAGTTGAGGTGGAGAAAGGCTATTGAGCCAGGTTGTGGATAAAAGAAAATTGTTTTATATGTTTGGCTGGAGTATGTGTTACAGGCATGGGTAAGGACGTACTGAAGTTGGAAATCTATCTGAAGCATTTTCTGGAGTGTTACAAAGAAGTTTTTTTAAAAATGTATGTATTACGTAAAGCTGCTTCATTTTAATATACATTTACTTTAAGCTTTTTCATTTTTTCACAACTAGAAATTATTTAAACCCACTATGGTAATTTGGTTTTGCATACATGTTACCTATCAGAATGTGTGAAAAAAATTAAATTGATAAACTTGACATAGTATCTGCTGCCTTCAGTAACAATGTTTAGCTATACAATTCCAGGTTTTCTTTAAGATATAGCAACATTGTATAGACGTAACTTCAGAGTAATTATTTGGCTTCAAAATAATGGGTACATGTATTCTGTTTTGTATTTTATTTTTCTTTATTGAAGCCTTTTAGTTTTTAAAGAAAATTCTCTCTTCATGTTGCAATTTGAAAAATTTACTGTTTTTTTTATTTTTGGTAAAAAAATGGGCTTTGGAAATATCATTAGGAGAAAAAGAATCTAGAAAAGTTTAATAAGATATTCGAATACAAGGAGCACTTGGGTGGCTCAGTTGGTTGAGTGTCCGACTCTTGATTTTTGGCTCAGGTTAAGATCTTAGGGTCATGAGATTGAGCCCTGCACTGGGCTCCGGGTTCAGTGGGAAGTCTGCTTCTCTCTCTCTGTCTCCCTCTGCCCCTCCCCCTGCTCACTCACTCTCTCTCTCTCTCTCTCTCTTAAAAATAAATAAATAAATCTTTAAAAAAAGACATGGGAGTACTAGTAATAGCAAACATGACTGCAAAGCATTTTTGTACTTTCCTTTATTTTCCAAAAACCAGCATATTTTCTAGCACGTAGTAGGCACTCAGTAAAATTTTAAAAAAGTAAATACAAGTATACTTCATTTTATTGTGTTTTGCAGATATTGCATCTTTTATAAACTGAAGGTTTGTGGCAATCAGCATTGAGCAAGTCTATCATTTCTCCAGCAGTATTTGGTTATTTCGTGTCTCTGTGTTACATTTTGGTAATTAGTGCAACATTTCAACCTTTTTCATTACTATTTTACTTATTATGATGATGTGTGAACATGGATCTTTGATGTTACCATTGTAATTATTTGGGGGCACCACCAACCTTGCCAACACAAGTAAGATGATGAACTTGAGTGATTAACGTGTATGTTCTGACCGCTCCACTGAGCAGTTGTTCTCCCATCTCGTCCTCTCTCGGAACCTCCCTAGTCCCTGAGACACAACAATATTGAGATGAGGCCAGTTAAGAAGATCCCTGCAATGGCCTCTAAGTATATAAGTGAAAGAAGGATTCACACATCTCTTACTTTAAATTGGAAACTAGAAATGAGTCATCTTACTGGGGAAGGCATGTCAAAAGCTGAGGCAGGCCAAAAGCAAGGCCTCTTGCACCAGTTTAGCCAAGTTGTAAATACAAAGGAAAATTCTCGAAGGAAATTAAAAGTGCTACTCCAGTGAATGCCTGAATGATAAGAAAGCAAAACAGCCTTATTGCTGATATGGAGAAAGTTTTAGTGATCTGGATAAGAGGATCAAACTAACCACATTTCCTTAAGTCAAAGCCTCATCTGGAGCAAGGCCCTGACTCTCTTTCATTCTCTGAAGGCTGAGAGAGGTGAGGGGGCTGCAGATGGAAAAGTGGAAGCTAGCAGAGGTCGGTTCATGAGGCTTAAAGGGAGAAGCTGTCTCTGTAATATGAGTGCAAGGTGGAGGAACAGGAAGTTGTAGCAAGTTATCCAGAAGATCTAGCTAAGAAATTATGAAGGTGGCTACACTAAACAACAAATTTTCAGTACACATGAAACAATTGTCTATTGGAAGAAGATGCCGTCTAGGAATTTCACTGCTAGAGAGGAGAAGTCAAAAGCTTCAAAGGACAGGCTGACTCTTGTTAGGGGCTAATGCATCTGGTGACTTAAAGTTGAAGCCAATGCTTATTTACCATTTCAAAAATCCTAGGGTCCTGATTTTTAAATCTGCCCATGCTCTTTAAATGGAAGAAAGCCTGAATGACAGCACATCTGTTTACAACATGGTGTACTGAATATTTTAAGCTCACTGTTGAGACCTACTCTTAAGAAAAAAAAAAAAAAGATTCCTTTCAAAATATAACTGATCATTGACAATGTACCTAATTATCCAAGAGATCTGATGGAGCATACAAAAAAATTAATGTGGTTTTCTTGTGTGCTAACACAACATTCATTCTGCAGCCCATAGATCAAGGGGTAATTTTAACTTTCAAGTCTTATTATTTAAGAAATGCATTTCATGGGCGCCTGGGTGGCGCAGTTGGTTGAGCGACTGCCTTCGGCTCAGGTCATGATCCCAGAGTCCTGGGATCGAGTCCCACATCGGGCTCCCAGCTCCATGGGGAGTCCGCTTCTCACTCTGACCTTCTCCCTTCTCATGCTCTCTCTCACTCTCTCACTTTCCTAATAAATAAATAAATAAATAAAATCTAAAAAGAAATGCATTTCATAAGGCTTAGCTACAATAGATAGTGCTTCCCCTGATGGATCTGAGTAAAGAAAATTAAAAACCTGCTAGAAAGGATTCACCATTTTATTTTTTATTTATTTATTTAATTAAAAAAAGATTTTATTTATTTATTTATTTGACACAGAGAGAGAGAGATCACAAGTAGGCAGAGAGGCAGGCAGAGAGAGAGGGAGAAGCAGGCTCCTTTCTGAGCAGGGAATCCGATGCGGGGATCAATCCCAGGACCCCGAGTTCATGACCTGAGCTGAAGGCAGAAGCTTAACCCACTGAGCCACCCAGGTGCCCAGGATTCACCATTTTAGGTGCCATTAAGAACATTTGTGATTTATGGGAAGAGGTAAAAATATCAACTTTAGCAGGAGTTTGGAAGAAGGTGATTACAATCTTCAGGGATGACTTTGAGGGTTCCAGACAGCGGAGGAAGTAATTGCAGTTGTGGAAATACAAGAAATCAAAGTTAGATGTAGAGCCTGAAGATAGGACTGAATTGCTATAGTCTCATGATAAAACTTGAACAGATTAGGGGTTACTTCTTATGGGTGAGTAAAGGAAGCAGTTTCTTTGGATGGAATCTACTGGTAAAGATGCTGTAAAGGTTGTTGAAATGACAACAAAGGATTTAGAGTCTTATATAAACTTAGTTGATAAAGCAGCAACAGGATTTGGGAGGACTGACTCCAATTTAAAAAGTTCTGTTGTGGGTAAAATGCTATTATAAGACAGCCTTTCATGCTACAGAGAAATTGCTCATGAAAGGACTAGTTAATTGATGTGGTAAACCTCATGGTTGTCTTGTTTTAAGAAGTTGCCCACAGCCACCCCAAACTTCAGCAACTACCATCGTGATCCATGTGTAGCCATCAACATTGAGACAAGGCTTTTCTCCAGCAAAAAGATTACAGCTTGCTGAAAGCTCAGAGGATGACTAGCATTTTTTAGTAATGAAGTAGTAGGATTTTTTTTTTGTTTGTTTTTATTTGTTTGTTTTTTAAGAGAGAACATGAGCTGGGGGGTAGGGTAGGGACAGAGGTAGAGGGAGATAGAGAATCTCAAGCAGGCTCCATTAGCATAGAGCCTGATGTGGGGTTCAATCTCACAACCCTGATATCATGACCTGATCCAAAATCAAAGGTAGACACTTAACTGACTGAGCCACCTGGGCACCTCTCATGTAGTTTTTAATTAAGGTATGTACCTGTTTTTTTGGACATAATACTATTGCACACTTAATAGACTACTCCTGTACAGTGTAAATATGACTTTTATATGCACTGGGAAACCAAAAATTTCATTCGACTTGCATTATTGTGATATTTGCTTTGTTGCAGTTGTCTGAAACAAGCCCTCAATATCTCCAAGGTATGACTGTAAGTGCGACTAAAATTATGAGGCTTATTTCCAAAATACTCAGAAGTATGAATTGGAGAAACACTCTATTTTCTATCCTTAGGCTGCTTCTCAACAAGCTAGCTTGGAAAGAGATGGTAATCGTGCTAATGGAGATTCATTATCAGTATGTATAGCTCAGGGCAAGCTGAAGTTTATTAAGTAATATCAACTTTATTTAGAAATGAGAACCCATTAATTTTTTTTGTTGTTAATGATAATAGATCACAAATTGAAAATAGACTGTAGAGATGGAAAGGATTTTAGAGACCATCTGGTCCACCTCACTAATTTTACAGATGAAGAAACTGAAGCTCATAGTGAATGAATTATTTGTAATTCTTTAATGTCCATGAGTAGAAGCCACAGTTCCTGACTCCAGTTCTGTCCCCCTAATCATGCTCCTTCCTATTGTTAAGCTCTGTATAGAAATTACATAGTTTCCATTTCACACATTTAGCTATTGCTCTCTAATATGATGTTATGAAACTATTGAATTTCCATTGGATCTGATGCCAATGAACATAGTATATTGACTGATATATATTTTGTTTTGCTCTATTTGTTACATTTAAAATGATTCAATGGAAACTTTGATGGTAGCCTCAGAACATCATAAAGTGGAGGAAATGTAGTTTATTTCCCCTATCCAGGCAAAACCATATGGAAGAAAATTACCTTTACCCTGCTACAGGATATAAAGGGTTGGCTAAGATATATGATATTCTTCAAGTCCTTAGCCAACCTGCCTTATGTGACATAATTTGTTTCTATTCCACATACTGTCTTATGTACCTCTCTAGTGAGAAACCAATGCCCTATCTATTGAATTTTCCTACTTTTGATTCTGGGAAGTCATTCCTCCTTGCTATTGTCTCTACTTCTAATATATATATCCATTTACAACTGTTAATCATTCTTTATGGTAGGGCTCATATTTGAGCTGAGATTTAAAGAAGGAATGAATAAATAAATGACCGAGTAGTCATCACCACCACCTTTATTAGAGTGAAGGAAACCTCTATTTCATGGTATGTTTTCATGGTTTCAAGGGAATAGAAACTCTTAATGTTAAAACAAATCCAGGGTCTGCCTATAAAGGTTAAACATTCATTTCTTGCCAAGCTATTAAACTGGCAGTTATGTTTTTTAAAGTGTTTCTGCATCATGTTATGTTCCTGCCTTCGTATGATGTCTAATCTGAATTAACATGACTGGAACAGATGCTAAATGACTGTACCCAAGTCACTTGTGTCCCATTTGACACTTCACTTCATGAACTGTGCTAGACCAGGAGAACATTCCCCCTCCAGCTCCAAGTTACACCATATGTCTTCACGTTCATGGGATATAGGCTTGTGGTCAATTTACTACCCACCTGGTCTCATCGTTACTTTCTTAAAATTCAAGCGGAAGGGAACTAACATAGCAATAAAAGTTCAAGTCACAAGAATATGTGTTTTTATATTTAAGTTTTTAATAGAATTAATTTTTTATTAGTGTAGGCCAGGGAATAGGTGGTAATTTTTACTGGTTTAAGTATGAAAGTGCAGAATATTGGTCAGTTGGTTTTGTGTAATGAGCTGAAGTTTAAAGTGTGTCTATATAGAAAGTTCATGAAGTTCAGACTGGGCTAAAGTTATTTTTTATAAGAAGAATTAATAAGCCTTTATTAGGTGTTTAATGAAGGTGTTATTTTGAAAAGAAAACATGCCAGACTTCTGGGGTTACAGGAGGAACTCTATTATATTGAAAGTAGTGGATGCCAATTGCTCTGTGAATGGTGATGGGGAGGGAGGTGGTTTTCCATGGTTGGTTCCATGGACCACTACAAAGCAGTGGTCAATGAATCTTGCAGTTACTTCAGTTGCACTGGGCTTCTGAAGGCATTTCTATTTGCCTTCCTAAATGGGACTTCCTTTGGAAAAGTGCGGCATCTCTGATGACGCAGGTCAAGCAGGAGTGGATCTTATTTACACATAACACAAACTGAGACTTAGAAACAAAGCTGCAAGTTCAACCTCAGAATATACCCCCAGTTCCAGAACACTCCATTTAACCTACTTTGAGCATAGTGAAGCCTGATGAGAAGGTAAATGTTTGATCTGTACTTCTGTATAAAAACAGAGATATGCCCAGTACTTTTCCTGAAGACCATTTTGTATGAAATATTCTACCTATAGTAATGAGGAAATAGTGGTCGTGATTCAGAAAAAAAGAAAACAAACAAAAAGACAAATCCATAGCAATGATCACAAAATCATCAGAAACTTTTTTGCCGTTTGCAGAGTATTAAAGAAGGTGAGACTCATTTCCTCCTCACTCTGAAGAAAGGAATGGGATCCTGACCTAGTCATTGAACTTGTGAATATTTTCTGCGATCCCAAACCAGCCCTATGCTAGGTACTGGGGATAATGAGCAGAGGTATCATGTTTCTAGTGATGACAGCCTCCCCTTGGTCGTCTTGCTCCATGCTCAAGAGGTACTGGTAGGAGCCCTCAAATTGGATAGATTATAAAAGAAACTCCAGGTTAAGTAAATACAAGAAGGAGGTGTTAAAGTATGATTTGGTGGTGATAGGATTATTGAACAGATCCAAGTGAGAACAGAAGCCTGGGGGAATGTGGGGAGCAGCCGTATAGCCTCATAAAACAGTCCTTTTCTCTCATCTCTTTTCCAAGGGGGGAGTGGTAATGAAAGAGGATAAAACAACACAAATATTCAACTCATCACCTCCATTTGCAGGCGAGTAGAATTTGCTCCAGATAAGAGAGGACATCAGCTGGAATGTCCTAATATGACATTCTATCTTCAAATATTTCAAATCATTAAATTGCATGTTTATATTCCAATTAAGCCAAAAATTCCTTTTCTTATAACATTGTTCTATTGGAGTGACCAAATATTAAAATGCAATTTTTTAAAAAAGGGAAAGAAGCTAACTTATTTATTTATTTATTTATTTATTTATTTATTTATTATATAGGTAATTTACCCCACAGAACACACATATTATTTGACTAGTTTGTTTAAAATATTCTGGGAAAAGTTTGGCCAGCTATTGTATAGAATTTGCCTTGCTTTCTCATGTACTCTTCCAGAATTTTCTTTTTTATTTAATTGCCTTATTTTTAATTTTGCCTTCTTGCTCTAGGCTTTATATGGACTTTCAGTTTTCTGTGTTTACACATATTAGGTATTTGTAGACAATTCTCATGTTTCCCTTAGTTAGCCAACTGCATGTATATTATTTATTCTTTTAATATTTCCTCTAGAGTAAATACCTCTGGTTCCTTAATTATTCCTGTTGATTTCTTCTGAACTTCCTGCAGTCTGTCTCTCTTTTTCTTATAATGAGATCCCCAAACTGAATGCATATTCCTGCTTCAGTCTCTCCTGAATCACAAAGAGGGGACTCTTCCTCTGTTCCATAACAATTTTCTTCTTTTGCATATGCAGTCCGGAATAACAATGACCTTCTTCTCTTAACAAGTTTCGGTATGAACCTGCTTATAATTACCTTCTGATAATATTTATATTTCAGAAATACGAACTCACTTTCCATCTTGTGACTGCATTCATTTGGTAGATTTGGGAAATCGTGATCCCTAGTTTTTTGAGGTGGGGGCTTTCAAATTACCGTGTCATTCTGTTTCATGATGATCCGGCATCCCATAATCAGGTACAGCCGTAAGTCCACTTCTGCAGCTTTTCCAGGCTTCCATTGCTTCATAATTGATGAAGTGTCAGGGAAGGAAGAGGACTGGCAAAATGAATGCTTTCAGGAGAGGGATGGGGATTTCACATATGTGAAAGAAAAGTGTCCATCCTTTGGTTTATTCTCTCAAGAGGTTTAATGTAAGTTATTTCCATGACTCCTTCCTTCAGTCATTTACAATGCTGCCTTAATTAATTTTCCTGAGGTAGCATTTTAGAATGTTATTCTTAAACACTTCTATGGCTTCCCATTGTTTATGTGACAAAATCCACTCTTTCGCTTAGCGTATAAAGATCTCTCTAAATGAGTTCAGCCTTACGTCCACTTCCTCCTTTAAAAAATCTGATTGTGTGCACGTGTATGTCTATACTTGTATAAGTCATGGCTTTCGTGTTTTTGTGCATAAATTTCTGCTCACTGTACAAGTTTTGTACAGCTTGAATATCCTTCTAGACCTCCATTATTCTTTGTTCTTATTCACTTGACCACATCACTTGCTGTCTTAGATTATTAGACATCTCTTCATATATCCTCAGTGTATTTCCCTTCCAAAATTGCAAGCCATTTTAACAAAAATACCATGTTATCATTTTCTTTATGTTGTTTTGAACAGAGAAAAATCTCTCAAAAATAATGATTGGAGGATGATTACCCACATTATCCCTAATGCTTAAAGGTGATGGAAATACCAAGTATTAGTAAGTGTTAAGGGCTCAGTTGTAAACCTGTACATATACCTCACAACATGACCTTACTTAGGAATAGGGTCGTTGTTGATGTGATTAGCTTACTGGAGTAGGTTGGGTCCCTAAACCAATATGATTGATGTCTTTATGAAATTTTGGATATGGAAACACATAGATGCTGAGAGGCCTGAAACAGATCCCTTCTCTAGCATCTTCAGGGGGAACATGGTCCTGAGACACCTTGATCTGGGACCTCAAGTCTCCAGAACTGTGACATAATCAATTTCTGCTGTTTATGCTACTCAGTTTGCGGTACTTTGTTACCTAGTACACTAGTACAATAAGAAACTATTAATACTTTAGAGAAGCAATGATGCCTAATTAGTAGGGCTACCATACATAGTTATATATTTTTCTTTCTTAAAAAATTCATTTATATTGACTGAAAGACAACTGCATTAAGTTAATAAACTAGTCTTCAACACGTCTTTGGATACAGAGCGTTGTGACTCCTATTCTGAAAGACAAGCCCTCTCATTATCCCCATAACAGACAATTTCCTAAGTATATCTTCTGCTTTCATGGCCTTGACTTGCACATTTTTTTTCCCTCTGAGATTTCCCACTCATGTTGACATAGATTTGCTGTGCGTGATGAAGTGACAAAATCAATGAAAAAGACATGTGACTCTTCTGCTTGTAAAAGGACTTTTTGTTGCTTATTGTGTAGCATAAGCCCACCAAACTGTGTTTATGAAGAAGTAGTTATTTCTTTGATCTGTTATATTCTGTCTGCAGCTTAGAGACTTCTCTTGGAAATACCACATGATACATTTCCAAAAATTTTAGTTTCATAAAAATAAACTTATGTGGCTCTAAAATGATAACCTTCCTGCCCTAACGACTCTAACCAATACAGTGCTTAAGTCAGAAATTCAATTTGAGGGGTGCTAGGCAGGTAGCTCAGTTGGTTAAGCATCTGTCTTTGGCTCAGGTCATCATCCCAGGGCCCGGGGATGGAACCTTATGTGGGTTCCTGCTCAGCGGGGAGTCTGCTTCTCCCTCTGCCCCACCCCCTGCTCTCTCTCTCTCTTCAAAAATAAATACATAAAATCTTAAAAAAAAGAAATTCAGTTTGAAAGACATATATCATTGTTCTTTTTCATTTCTTCTTTCCATGAAGAAGTCCCATTTTCATCCAGAGTGCCAAAGGATGTCGTTCTTCGCCCCCCAACCCCCTGCCCTGGCAAATTCCTCACACCTGTCTGAAATGAATAACATGGAAGCTGAAACTTCTAGTTCTAAAGTTATCAATATAAACACAATATTGCTGAAATTCTAAATATACACATGAATCACAAACTTCAAATCAGCTGTGTCTTTTAAAAAGGTGAGTGTCCTGTGGAGGGCAAGTCCTAGGATGGTGGCATTACCTGGGAAAGAAAGGATGAGGCTCAGATTAAGGTGAAACTGTTTGGGGGCGCCTGGGTGGCTTAGATGGTTAAGAGTCTGCCTTTGGCTCCGTTCATGATCCCAGGGGTCTGGGATCCAGCCCCAGGTCAGGCTTCCTGCTCAGCCGGGAGTCTGCTTCTCTCCCGCTCCTTCTGCCCTGCCTGTACTCTTCTCTCTCTCTTTCTCTCAAATAAATAAAATCTTAAGAACATAAAAATATGGTATAGCTGTTTGGGTGGTGAGGAGAGGTAAAGATGGTCAAATTGATATTAATTGATTTTCGTTTAACTTGGAAGTTGAGAAAGACAATTGGTTGATCATCTCAAATTCATTTTTAATAGTTTAACTTGTAAAGCTATTGGCAGAAAAAACCACAGGTGATTTACCAGTCTAAGGACAGATAAAAAGAAAACTTATCTTTTCAATATGAGATGAATTTAAATAAATAGAATAAAAGAAGTTCAGTATGAGTGGATTTCCTAAAATTTTATTATGACTGGCTATGTAATTTGAGAGAATAATTTATCCAAATATGGCCAAACATGAAAGTACAGGAAAAAGAAAATTTTCAGTACAAAGAAATCAAAACATTAACAATTAGATAATTTATTATAAGATAAAATAAAGATTATCTGTATATTATGAGAAATAATCTACACGGCTAATACACTGCTAATACTCCTGTGGGTTGACTGGACTTTGAGAGGTCTTGCCTTAAATATTTTAACAGTTCTTGAACTACACTTCCATTACTGAATTTCAAAACTAAAAATCTGGCTTCATCAACTATGTCATATAGTTGAAGTCTATAACATTGCATGTCAACTATACCAAAAAGTTTTTTTAAAAAATACAAAATTCAATAACTTATTTATTTATTTTTGTTTGTTTTGATTTAAAATTAATACTCAATTTATTAGTTACAATTTTTTAAAAACAGTTTCTCTTGTGCTTTTAAGTTCAACCTGTATGTCTTATTCCATTTACAGATGTAGTAAAATTTTAAAAATCACCTGTTAAAATCAAGATTTTGAATTAGTGTTATGTTCCATTTACAAATGTGGTTAGCTATATAATTTTAAACTTTTAAAATTGCATTTATACATTAAAATATTTGGTTTTCTTTTTGAGTATTTTATTTTATTTTATTTTATATTTTGTGTGTGTGTAGCATTTAGAAACAAGACATAAGAAACTCCTAATGTTAGAGCGAGAACAAGCTGAGGGTTGATGGAGGGAGGAGGGTTGGGGACAGGATAGATATGTGATGAGGATTAAGGAGGGCACTTGTTATAATGAGCACTGGGTGTTGTATATGAATGAGGAATCTCTGAATTCTACTTCAGAAACCAATATTGCACTGTATGTTAACTACCTAAAATTTGAACAAAAACTTATTTAAAGAATGAAAGTAACACATGGAAATCATAAATAAAAAATTATTTAAAATGGCGGTATATACAAGTGTGTATAGAAAGAAAACAGAATGAGTGTTTCCTAAATTCTGTACCAGGCATACTATGTAATGAATTTGCTAGATAAAAAAGCAAATGAATTAAGTACCATTATACATACGTCAAAGAGAGAACACAGGTTTGGAGAAGTTAGCCTGTTTACCCAAGTTTACACACCTAATAAGAAATAGCATGCCTCTGAATTCCATTCTTTTTCTTTTATAGACAGCGTGACACATTTTCACAAACACACAAACACATAGGACTGCATTAACTGCATCAAAGTCTTTAGTTTCTTTTGTCCTTCTGCAAAAAAATCCCACTAAAGTTTAGAAATGAGTTTTTGCTCCTTACTCCTTGCTTCACTGGAGTTGATTTATGTATTTGTAAATCAGCATCTTTCTAAGATTGAGCTTGAGAGATAGAAAACAGCTCAAGATCTATTCAGCATGTTTTATTTTTAGCTTTGCCAAAGTTGAGAAAAATGCTATGTTCATATCTATATCTGTATACTGTATATTATATATATCTATACACATATAATTAGAAAGGATAATGTAATATTCTGTAGGAGTTTTTCATACACTCTTGATACCAATTCTTTATCTGTTGTGTGTTATAGAATCTTACCCAGTCTTTGGCTAGTATTTCAACTCTGCTTATGGCATCTGTCCAGGGGAATAAAAATTATTTACATTTCACTGTGTAATATAATATTTATTTTCTTCTAATAATTTCTAAATTTTGTTTTTTATATGTTTCTAATTCACCTAGTATTCTTTTTCTGAATGGTGTAAAGTAGGTATTTACTTATTTTTAATATGGTTTGAAAATACGGCCTTATGTCGAATGCCATCTTTGCAATGAAAAATGACTCACTATAATGGCTTAATGCTTTTGGCCAAATAAAACAATAAATAAATCAAGGTTTATTTGTCTCATATAGTAGAACATTTCTGGGCAAGAAGCTGCTCATTATGGCTTTAGTGGCTTCACAGTGTCAGGACTAATGTGAAAATTTTCTCATCCTTTTTCCTCATTCTTGCTGCCTTGTGGTTACAAGGATGTTGCTGAAGCTCCTGCCGCCATTTCTCTAGACCAGCCAAAAGAAGGAAGAAGAGGAAGGGGCAATTGTAAATTCTAGCTGAACTGTCCTTTATTTTAAAATCAGGATAAGAAAATTTTTCCTGGAAGCTTCATCCAACAGATTTTTGCTTATATTCTTTGGTCAGAACTGGCTATATGGCTCTTCTAGACAATTAATGAGCAAATGGAGGAAGTGTGACATAACCATTTTAGACTAAGCTCAATAGCTGGATCAGAACCCTATACTCCCTTAGATAAAGGGATCTGTCATGCCTAAACAAATTCATATAAGGAAAAGAATGGTGTTTGCTACAGTTTACATTTAAACTTCTATTACTTGATATATCATTTTTAAAGTAATCTCAGCTTTTATTTTATTATTATTTATTTATTTTTGTTTTAAGTTTTTATTTAAATTCCAATTAGTTAACATATAGTATAATATTTCAGGAGTAGAATTTAGTAATATTTATCACTTACATATAACACTTGTTGCTTAACAGAAATGCCTTCCTCAATCCCCATCACCTATTTAACCCCTGCCCCCACCCACCTCCCTCCAGCAAACCTCAGTTTGTTCTCTGTAGTTAAGAGTCTCTTTGTGGTTTACCTATCTCTTTTTTTATTTTCCTCTATGTTCATCTGTTTCATTTATTAGATTCCACACATGAGTTAAATTATATGATATTTGTCTTTCTCTGACTAGCTTGTTTCACTTAGTATAATATACTCTAGTTCCATCCACATCACTCCAAATGGCAAGATTTCATTCTTTTTGATGACTGAGTGATATTCCATTGCATATATATATATATATGTGTGTATATATATATATACCACAAGTTCTTTATTATTCAACAAATAAGCCAGTTAGGAAATGGGCAGAAGACATGTACAGACATTTTTTCAAAGAAGACATCCAAATGGCTGACAGACACATGAAAAGATGTTCATCAGTCATCATCAGGGAAATACAAATCAAAACTACAATGAGATATCACCTCACACCTGTCAGAATGGCTAAAATTAACAACACAGGAAACAACAGATGTTGGTGAGAATACCGAGAAAGGGGAAACCCTTGTACACTGTTGGTAGGAATATAGCCATTCTGGAAAACAGTATGGAGGTTCCTCAAAAAGTTAAAAATAGAACCACCCTGCAAGCCGGAAATTTCACTACAAGTTATTTATCCAAAGGTAAAAAACAGCACCGATTCGAAGGGGCACATGCATCCCGATGTTTATAGCAGCATTATCAACAATAGCCAAATTATGGAAAGAGCCCAAATATCCATTGACTATTCTAAGCTTTTAAAGAGATTGAAGAGATGAAGAGATTGGTATACTTACCCTACCATTTAGAGTCTTTTCTTCAGTGATATTAGTTTATATTTCAGACTGTTCTGAAGCATGAAACCCTATTTTTAAAAGTCATAATCTGATATTTAAATGTGTTTAGTGCTTGCCCCCACTCCTTTTTTCCTATAATTGCATTGACTTAAAGGATTTTATAGTCATTTACATATGAAAAGCCAATGAAAACTCTAGTACCAGATTTTTGCACATTTAAAACTTGTCATTTTTCACCTTTATGTTTGTACCACATCTTGGCTAACCGTGGCATTTATTTGATCATCCTTTATTTTCTTGAGGGTTTTGTAAATGTTCACTCATTTCTAGCACTGAATATTTCTATGAAAAAGTCTGAAGTCAGTTTGCTTTTCCCTCTATCATCTTTTTATTTTTTTAACCTTGATTTCTAAGTGACTCTCTCTCTTTTTTTTATATTCAGCATTCAATAACTTTAACAAGATATATCTTGGTGTTAATTTTCCTTCACATTTGTCTTGGAATAATGGTGAATGATTTCAACCAGTTGGTTCAGTCTTTTCTTATATTTGAAAAGTTTTCTTTCTTTTTTTTTTAAAGATTTATTTATTTTATTTGAGAGAGAGATCACATGAGTATGTGGGTGGCAGGAGGGACAAAGGGAGAGGGAGACAGAATCCTCAAGCAGACTCCTCACTGAGCGCCAGAGCCTCATGTGGCGCTTTATCCCAGGACCCTGAAATCATGACCTGAGCCAAAACCAAGAGTTGGCCACTTAACTGACTGAGCCACCCAGGCACTGGAAAGTTTTCTTAATTTACATATTTTTAAAATCAAATAGCTTTGATTGTCCTCTTCAAGGATACCAATTATATATGCTTAGGATATCCCTTGTCTGTTCTCTATAGCTATCATTTTCTTTCTTTTTTTTTTTTAAGACTTTTTATTTATTTTAGGAGAGAGAGAGAGAGAGAGAAAGAGTGCACTCCGGTGGGGAGGTGCAGAGGGAGAGAGAGTCTCAAGCAGACTTCTGCTGAGTGCTGAGCCCAATATGGGGCTCGATCTCACAGCCCTGAGATCATGACCTGAGCTGAAATCAAGAGTCCACCACTTAACTGACTGAGCCACCCAGAACCCCCATAGCTATAATTTTCACTTTTAATCTTTTGCAGCACAAAAGTCTTCTAAATTGATCTTGGATTGATGGAAAGAGCAGATATAGACATCATTTGGATAAATGAAGCATGATTTGATTCTTTAAAGGATATAGAATAATTAAATGAATAATTATATCTTATAGATAATTCAGTAACATTATGAACAGGAAGAGATGTATTCTTTTAATTTTCATCCCTCCACCTAAGAGTACAACTTTTCACCAGTTGACACTTGGTATCAAGGTAATTTTCAATGAGTGAGGTTGAGTAATATTAGACCTTAAATTAGTTCATCTGGCCCCTTCAATCCCAGACTTATAGACACAATGATATATACAAAACTAGTTTGGCTATATACTAGCAAGTATCTCATCTAAACCAGGTATACTTTACTAATCTCAGAATTATAGGATATATGATAAGATGAGAGTGTGGCAGGGCATACTTAGGCATGAATTCAATTCTCACCTATCTCTCTTCACTCCTCAGGCATCAAGTCCTGGTGAAATGAAATTCTGAACTTGTAGCTTTATAGCTAGAACAAATGGCAATGACCCAGACATCTAGGACTTATGTTAAAAGGGCCATTAGTTAAATGACCAATTACAAAAACTCTGTTCATACCCATTTTATTTTTCTTGGCCCTAAATTCCATGTACCTTACTGCTTTCTCAAGTATGTTTATTTTCTTTTATTGTGCTTCTATGTGGCTTTCTATTTATGTCACTTTAACTTCTTTCTTGAGCTATGCACATATATATTTTTTACCTCTTGCATTGTTTTACCATATTTTCCTGTCGTTTTTGTAGTGCTTCTAGGACTTTTTTTGTTTTATTAAAAGGTGATCTTTCATCAAGTGTCAAATATTCATAATAATGTCTTTTTGATAGGTGAGAATAGCAGAAAAACAATATTTGAAAGATGATTTCCAATAATTTTCTAAAACTAAAGAAAGACATTTTGTCTTCAGATGCAAGCCAAGAACAAAGAACCAAGAATGAAGAGTAAAATTAAACAAAGCTCATTTTTAGATTCTGTGAAGTGATCCTAAAGAAATTAAGGATAAAGATAGAATTTTTCAATATAACCAGAAGAAAAAAATTACTAATTTTGAACAAAGAAATAGTTAAATAACTGGAATTTTCAGTGGTAATAATGGATGTCATGGAATAATAACTTTATTTTTTTATTTTGTATTTTTTTGGAATAATAACTTTAAAATGTTGAGGTAAATTAGTGTCAACTTAAGAGTTTTATGTCTAACTATAAAGGGGGAGCAAAATTAAAACATTATCGAATATTCAGATATGGAAACCAATAAGCCCTATCTAAAAACAAACAAACAAAAACCCAGACAGACAAAAAACAAAATCTGTTAAAGATGTATTTTAGTGAGAAAAAGTAAGTGAGGAAAAATAGAGAAGTGGTGAGTTACAAGAAATAATGGAATTGTAAACACAAAACTTAACAACACTTGCTGGCTAAATTGAATGATCTATTCCCCATTTAAAAAAAACCATTGGGGCGCCTGGGTGGCTCAGTGGGTTAAAGCCTCTGCCTTTGGCTCAGGTCATGATTTCAGGGTCCTGAGATCGAGCCCCGCATCAGGTTCTCTGCTCAGCAGGGAGCCTGCTTCCCCCTCTCTCTCTCTGCCTGCCTCTCTGCCTACTTGTGATCTCTCTCTCTGTCAAATAAATAAATAAAATCTTTAAAAAAACACATTGATTTTGTAAAGGTAAAGAGATGAAGTTGTATTTTTTCAATTGATTAATTAATTTTTAAAAGATTTTATTTATTTATTTGAGAGAGTGAGAGCATGAGCTGGGAGGGAGGGACAGAGGGAGAGGGACAAGCAGAATCCCCACAGAGCAGGGAGCCCTGATGCAGGGCTCCATCCTGGGATCCTGGGATCATGATCTGAGCTGAAGGCAGATGCTTAACTGAGTGAGCCACCCCAAAAGATGAAGTTTTAGAGAGTCAAAAAATGTTTACAAAAAGTAAGATTTGAGGGAAAGTTAGTTTAAAAAGCAGTGGCAGTGTTTCCTTCTGATAGCTAAAAAGAAATTAGAAGTACTGGATAGTGTAGATTTTAAAAAGTCTATATATACTAAAAATGAAGGTAAGCGGTAAAAGATGAGAAATCTAATTTAGATTGTAAAAATTAGCAATTAAAAAGAGCATAGCCTATTTAACAGTCAATATTTTGAAATGACATCTATTTGGTGTACATACCAACTATATGGTAGGTGTGAGTGATATACATGAACAAAAGCCTAAAGAAGGGTTAAACATAAAATAATGTAAAATAATGTAATAGGAAATACAAGGTCGAAAAACAAAAATGGCAGAATTCCTATAAAGTAAAATGAAATTTTAGTGTCCCCCTCCACAATTAAAAAGAGTAAAAGGGGTCATTATGTAACAATAAAAGGAGAAATATACTAAGAAGACATATTTAGAAGCTTATATGCACTTAATAGTCAAGCTCAAAAATATGTATTTTTAAAGATTTTATTTACTTATTTGTCAGAGAGAGAGAGCATGCATAAGCAGGGGAAACAGCAGGCAGAGGGAGAAGCAGGCTGCCCACTGAGCAAGGAGTCCGATGTGGGACTGATCCTGGGACCTTGGGATCATGACGTGAACCGAAGGTAGCCGCTTACCCGACTGAGCCACCTGGGCATCCCAAGTTCAAAAATGTATTAAAGCAAACAAGGACAAAATGGGAGTAAGGGATTCATAAATCCATAATGATAGCAGGAAATTTTAATGCAACTCTATCAGAAACTGATTAACCAAACAGGCAAAAATATAGGAACAGCAAAAATAAGTAATAGACATTTTGAGTAACAGTACTAAAATTTTGGAGCTGATCATTGTAATGGAAATCTACTTCCAATAAATAGAAAATGTATATTCATTGTCAGTACTTTTAGAACATTTCTAAAATTTACCAAATATTAATTTGAAAAGGAAGTTTCAAAGACTTTAAATAATCATATCAAACACAATGTATTTGCTAATATGCAATTAAATTAGAAAACAACAAGGAAAATATTGAAACGTTTTTCATGTTAAGACATTTTAATGAACTTCTGAATAAGTAATGGATTGTTCCAAAAATCATAATGGAAATGACAAAACAGTTAAAACTGAAGAAATTGAAAGTAATCAATATATGCATTCAGCTCTTGGGCATGGAGTCAAAATAGTACTTTTACGTAAACTGACAGCTTCAAATGCTTTTGTTAAAATTAGAAGAATAAATGAAAATAAGTAATATCCATACTCATCTAAAGAAGCAAGAACAGTTATACTGAACTAAACACAAAACTCCAGTCTGGGAGGAAATAGTAGAGGCAAAAGAGACATTTAATAAAATATAAAATAATAGGATACAAGTAAAAATACTAGTGAAAATTCCGGTAGGTAAAAAAAGCACCCCAAAATGCATAATCCAAATAGCATGACAACATAAGATGTGAAAAAAGAGGCTGAGCTTTGAGAACAATTAATTATGCCAGTCTTTATGTAACTTAATGAATAATCCTCTCGACAGCAAATCCACCCTCATATGGCTGTTTTCAGTAATGACCCTAGTGGAATCTAAGAGCCTTTGAATTCCACTTTGGGACTTTTTGTTTCAGCGGAACTAGAAGTGGCACGTTGCATTAAACAAATGGGTTCTGGAGATGGAACAGCCAGGTTAGATGCCTTGGCCCACCAGTTACTAGCTTTGCAACCTAAGAAAATTGATCCTTTCTAAGTCTCCTCTGCAAAACAGAGCCAGTAGTGATATACAATCCATGGAGACCACATGGCATAGCTTTTAGTTCAGAAAGAGGCGATCAGTAAATATTATAATTTATCGTTATTATCGTTGTTGTTAGAACAGAAAATGGAAATACATGGATGGGTTACAGGAATAAAAATCTTGTCTGTTTCCTCCACGACTTAGATTTTCCTGACTTTATGTTTATTGTTCGGATAGAAAGTGGCAGTCCTAGCAAGGATGGTTGCAATTTATATGAGAGAAGAGGAGGGGGAGGAGGAAGGGAGAATATGCATTATGCACGAGTGTTTTCGGGTACACATATATAATGTATGTGGGACACTCATTGGAAATGTTGTATTTTCGGTGAAAGAAGACCCTCTGTTGGGTCAGATGTGTGCCATCACAGAACGTGACACAATGCTTGATTCACAGGCATTTAATCAATGTCTTTGAGCTGAGCAAAAGTAATAAGCGATATTCAAATTGTCAATTTTGTATCAAAGATGGAATGTATAGGTAAACTAACAAAAAGCAAGCCTGAAAAAAAATGGACATAATTTTCAGAAACTAGTAACTCAGAGCCAGACAATAGCAGATAGATGAAACTTCTTTTCAAGAAAGTGAGCTAAAGACGTGAGCAAGGCTATTTTTAAGGTTTTATAAAAATTTTATCTTATATTTTCCTCCCTCATTGCCCCTTTTCACATGTCTTTATATGGATGTATACAGGGTTCTTATTTTTGTAGAAGCAGAGAAAAAAAAAACACCCTACAATTGATCAGAATGTTCATTTCAACCTTTATAAGATTTGTTGTCTTTAATTAGTTGAAAATAGTGAGAGGGCCTTCATATGACATTAGTGGGAGTGTCTGAGGGCAAGATTTGGCCCTAAGATTTCTCCAACAAGTATTGCTGTATTTTAAAAATGTCATATATTCTATATCTGGTGACTGGGTTTTAATTTAATGTTCTTTTGAATTTTAAGAATAAAGATAAAATTATTTAAAGGGGCAAGTCTTGGTTGAGTCTTCAGGTGTTGGCAAGTGGTAAGTGTGAAATCAACAGTCTGTGTTAATGAAGAGTTCCCTGTCTGCCACCTTTCAGGCATCCCTAGCTAGGTAAGAGGCAGGACTTGGGGACATTATGAAATAGTCTGATATTATAAGAAGTGTCAGCTAATACAGAGCTAAAGAGAGAAAGAGAGTGAATTTTCTGTAATCTACATTTTCAAAATTTGCTACTACCAAAATGTAATCAAAAACCTTATTTTAAAAAAGAGAAGATTAAATGTTTATCAGTTTTGATCTATAAAGATGATAAGGTGACCTTGCTATCAGAAGTTCTTGAACTTTAGTTGGCATCAGAACACTCGGGATAACTGGTGAAATGCAGATTCTTATATACCAGGTCCAATAGTCAGGCACAGGAATAGGGCTTGGAAATCTATATTTTAATGTATAGATCGTTCTAGAAAAACTCAGTGTGTTCATTTGCTAGAGATATTATAACAAAATACCATAGGCTGGGAGGCTTAAATGACAGAAGTATATTTGCTCACAGTTCTGGAGGCTTGAAGTCTCAGATGAAGGTGTGAGTAAGGTTGATTTCTTCCGAGGCCTCTCTCCTTGACTTTCAGATAGCTGTCTTATTGCTGTGTCCTCACATTGTCTTCCCTTTGTGTTTCCACATTCCTGAAGTCTTTCTGTGTGCCCCAATTTTCTCTTCTTATAAGGACACTGGTCAGATTGGAATATGACCTACCCTAAGGGCCTCATTGTAACCTAATCACCTCTTTTTTAAGAGCTCTGTCTCCAGAGCCACTTTCTGACACCCTGGGGGTTAGGGCTTCAACACGGGAATTTTGGGGATGCAATTCAGCGTACAACAGGTGGTGTATGTAAAAATGCTGTAGGAAACAATCTCTTGATAACCATCTGTTTTGACATCTGAGATAACTCAAGCAATATATTGAGAAATCATCCCCTCCCAAATTGTTTTCTGAAAAGTAGATGACCCTTTTTAACTCTTTTGCAAACTTGTAAGAGAAATAGAAATTGGGCTCTCGTATTAGTGCTTAAAACATAAAATTTCAGGCTTATATCTGAGTCATGTCCTATTCTCTAGCCTTCCCCTAAAAGGACCCCTTAAAAGCTACCATCGAAGAGCCTGGATATATGGGTGAAACAAAAATGCGCCTCGGAGTCCTGGGAAGCCCAGTGAAAAGTGGAGCCCTGACCCAGATGATTAATACGTGGGTGAAAGCTTTCCATACTTCCCTGTACAAATACCATGGGAAGTGGGGTACCCAACATACTTTGGGCAAGAGTTGTGTTTCTTGAAGATTTTATGTAAAGAAAACTTTGAAAAGTGCTTGTGCCACTGACATTATTGCAGTCATAACTTATTTGGACCCTTGAAACCACGCTTATGGGTTCGAACACCATTTTCACTTGACGATCTGTCTGTGTGCTGTCGAGTCAATATGGAGTATGAGAGTAGGTTTTGCAACCATGTAACAGAAAATGATTTCCCTCTGTGGTCGAAATAGGGTAGCAGTAAGTTCTTGCTATATCCTGTTAGAAAAACCTTCCAGAACAGATCTTATCACCAGCAGGGGACCAACAGAGAGACATACTCACTAAAGGAACTTCTTCTATGGGCAGCATAAGGGACTTCACAGAGCAAACATTTCTTGTCATGTGAAAAAGTCATAGAGGTTTGTAATTTCTGGAATTCTTATATTTCAGTATAAATTGTGATTTACGTGGTAATAACCATTACATAGATGAGTTCATAATTGAAACTAATTTGCTCAACAAAAAGCTATAGGCACCAATGACATCTATATTAATACACTATTCATTGAAGCATTTCCTCTGACATTGTATCAAGCTTCTATACTTCGCTTAACTGTCAAATGCTTCTGTGAGCACCATATTAACAAAATGAAGAATAAAGTCATGTCTAAATAATTCAGAAGAACATGAAATGAACAAATAATTTAAGCAGAATTCATGTTTCCCTCATACACTATGAGGATCACTATATATTTTTTTCAAATTGTAAAACAGATGTATGTTTTATATAAAGGACTCTGACAGCTTTTGAAAAGCATCCACTGACAAGGATCATTATTACCATTTTTGTATGTTTGTCGGTACTTTTCTATGGACGAATTTCCCTTCCCTTCTCTTCCCTTCCCTTCCCTTTCCTTCCTTTCCCTCCCCTCCCCTCCTCTCTCTTCCCCTGCCTTCTTCTTCCCTTTCTTCATTTTTTTTCTTTTATTTTTTAATAAAGTCACTATAAAATCACCTAACAACACATTTGATTTTGCATATATAAAGACAGGTTTACGTCTAGTTCAGCGCCTCCATTAAGGAGCTTTGCTTAAAGGGAAAGATCAATGTTGTAGATATTATAAGCTCTTAGATGTCAGAAAATTGTACATCTTGGTACATAGTTGATAATTGAGAATGACAAAAATTGAAATCAGACATGAGTGTTTTATTCTACATCAGGAAAAAAATGAATATAATTATTTGATTTGACAATGATTAAAATGATCTTAATGAGATCCATGGATATCTAGTAACCCCTTCCCTCTCCCATGCTTTCCCCCTTTTTTTGTAGTGACCTCTTTTTTTCCACTTTTTTCTCTATTACTCTCTTTTCTTTTTGGTTTCCTGCTTCTGTACTTAAAAAACAAATAAAACAGTAACAAAAACAAAACAAAACTGCTTTCTCATTCCTCTGGTATTTCCAAGACATGGGTTCTGTGCCTGATATGAATATAGGAGACGCTCAGTCATTTTGTTTCCCTAACTACCTTCTCTAGCTAAAAAAATAGTATCAAAATATTTTATCTGGCACCTAAACCATAGTAGTGAAGGAGCAGAGCAGGGCTGGCTCCTTTTGCTTACACCTGCCTTCTTGTGTGTGGCCCCCGCAGGACCTGCCTCTGGGAGGGTCAGAGTGTGGCTCAGCCCTCCCTTGAGCTAATTGGCCCAGACCACGTGTGGGTTGGGTTTGGGTTAGCCAATAGGAACGTGGAACCCCTGCGGAGGGGGGGGGGGAATATAAACTCCGCCTTTTGCCTGCCAAACTTGTGCGCCAATTCTGGCCAGGGTGATAGGCTAGTTCAAACAGTTACTAAGCAACATTCTGTGTGTTACAATCTCATTGGCCACTGGCCCCTCTAAAACTGTTGTGCTCTTTGAAACTCTTGCTCTTTCTCTACACCACACCACTGCGTTGGTGGGTGTGGGAGACAGAGTGCAAGCTAGCTTGAATAAAGTGCTCTTTTGCTTTTGCATCGGACTCGGCTCCCTGGTGGAATTTGGGGATCTCAAAATCTGGGCATAACAAGTAGGAATTTAGATGCATATATACACGTGCTAGATCTGGGTGAAAATCTAAGAATCACTTAGGTCGGGAATGAAAGATAGATTTCTTTCCAAGAAGACTCTACAGTTGATTTGTCAGGGCCTTGTTTACTACTTTGTATTTTCTACTTACTCTGTATTCTGCACCCCTGGAAATATATCAACCTCATTGTTTTAAAAGCAATTTCAACTGTGTCTTCCATTTGGCTTGTTTCTTGATATCTTAAAACTGATGTTTAAAGTGATATATTGAGCCCTATCTCCATCACCAATTACGTATCTCCATATACATTCCTTCATGTTCTTTGTTTCAGGAAATACCATCACAGTTCACCTTGTTGCTGAAGGTAGAAATCTGGGATTCACCCTTAACACCTCTCTCTCTCCTAACCCTTCACATTCAAGCTATCAAAAAGGCCTTTGTTTTTATGAAAGACTATTTTTTAGAGCAGTTTTAGGTTCACAGCAAAATTAAGAAGAAACTATGGAAATTTCTCATATGTCCTCACAATTGTATAGAATTACCCATTATTAACATCCTCCATCAGAATGTACAGTTGTTATAATGATGACCTACAGTGACACACCATGATCATCCAAAGTATTGTACATTTTTTGGGTTTGACAAATGTATAATAACATATATGTCTATGACATATATATCATAATTATAGTATTATAGAGAGAGGTTTCACTGCCTTAAAATCCTCTGCGTTCCACTCGTTTGTCCCTCCCCACCTCCTAAGCCCTGGCAAAATTGGATCTTTTTACTCTTTCTATAGTTTTACCTCTTTCAAAATGTTGTATATTTGGAATCATGAATTAGTAGTCTTCTCAGATTGGTTTTTTCATTTTGTAATATGCATTTAAGGTTTCTCCATGTCTTTTCATAGCTTGCTAGCTCATTTTTTTTTAAGTACTGAATAATATTCCATTGTCTGGATATACCACAATTTATTTATCCATTCTCCTACTGTAAGACATTTTGGTTGCTTCCAAGGTTTGGCAATTTGTGAAACTGCTACAGACATCCATTTGCAGTTTGTTTTTGTTTTGTTTTGCTTTGTTTTGTGGACATAAATTTCCAACTCCTTTGGGTAAGTACCAAGGAGTATGGTTGCTGGATCATTTGGGAAGAGTATGTTTACTTTTCTAAGAAACCACTGAACTGTCTTCCAAAATGGCTGTACCATTTTGTATTCTTACCAATAATGAGTGAAAGTACCTGATGCTTCACAGCCTTATCAGGATTTTGGACTGTCAGTGTTCTGGATATTCCATTTTAACAGGTGTATAGTAGGCATCTCATTGTTTTAATTTGCATTTCTCTGATGACATATGGTGTGGAGCATCTTTTCATATGCTTATTTGCCATCTGTATATCTTCTTGGTGGGGTGTCTGTTAAGGTCTTTGGCCCATTTTTTAATCAAGTCATTTGTTTTCTTATTGCTAAATTTTAAGAGTCCTTTGTATATTTTGGATAATAGTCTTTAATCAGATATATCTTTTGCTTATACTTTTTTCCAGTCTGTGACTTGTCTTTTTATTCTCTTGTAAGTGTCTTTCATAGAGTAGAAGTTCTTAATTTTAATGTCATCCAACATATTATCTTTTTTTTTCAATCCTGCCTTTGGTGTTATATCTAAAAAGTCATTATCATATTCAGTCCATTCATATTTTTCTTATCTTCAGGGAGTTTTGTAGTTATGTGTTTATATTTACATCTATGATCCATTTGAGTCAATTTTTGTGAAGAGTGTGAAGACTATGTCAAGATTTAGTTCTTTGCATGTAGATACCTATTTGTTTCAGTACCATTTGCTAAAAGGAAAATCTTTTCTCCACTGTAAAGTCTTTGCTCCTTTCTCAAAGATCAGTTGACTATATTTATGTGGATCTATTTCTGGACTCCAACATCTGTTTCATTGGTCAATGGGTTTATTTTTTCACTAATATCACACTGTCTTGATTAGTATAGCTTTATAGTACATCCTGAAGTTGAGTAGTGTCAGTCCTCCAACTTTGTTCTTTCAGTATCACATTGGCTATTCTGGGTCTTTTGTCTCTCCATGTAAACTTAAGAATAATGCTTTTGATATTCATAAAATAACTTGCAGGTATTTTTATTGGAATTTTACTGAATCTATAGGTAAGTTGGGAAGAAATGACAGCTTGATAATATTGAATCTCTTACTTATGAACATGCAATATCCATTTATTTAGTTCTTTGATTTTCTTCATCAAAGTTTTATAATTTTCCTCATATAGGTCTTGTATATTTTTTTAGATTTATACCTAAATATTTCATTTCTTTGTGTGCTAAGTAAATGGTACAGCGTTTTTAATGGAAAATTCCTCTTATTCATTGCTGGTATAGAGGAAAGTTTTTACTTTTGTATGTTAACCTTGTATCCTGCAACCTTGCTATAATTGCTTATTAATTCTACAATTTTTTGTTGATACTTCCAGATTTTCTACCTAGATGATTATGTTATCTCCTGCAACATTGATATAATTACTTATTAGTTCTGAGAGTTTTTTTTTGTGGATTCTTTCAGATTTTCTACATTGGCAGTCATGTCATCCGTGAACAAAGAGAGATTTATTTTTCTTCCCAGTCTATGTACCTTTAATTTCCTTTTCTTGTTTTATAACATCAGCTAAAATTTTTCATATGATGTTGGAAAGGAGTGGTGAGAGGAGATATCCCTGCTTTGTTTCTGATCCTAGTGGAATTCTTTGAGTTTCTTACCATTAAGTGTGGTGCTAGCTGTTTTTTTTTTTTTTTTCAGATAATTTTTATCAAGTTGACAAATTTCTTCTCTACTTCAAATTTACAGAGTTTTTATCATGAATGTGTATTGGATTTGGTCAAATACAATTTCTGCACCTAAGGATATGATCATGTGATTTTTCCTTTTTAGTCTGTTAATTTGGTGGATTATATTAATTGATTTTTGAATTCAGAACCGGTCTTGCATACTGAGGATAAATCCTCCTTGGTTGTGGGGTATAATTCTTTTTTATACATTGTTGGATTCAATTTGTTAATATTTTGTTGTAAATTTTTTCATCTATGTTCATGAGAGATGTTGGTCTGTAGTTTTGTTTTGTTTTGTTTTTGGTGATGTTTTTGTCCCGTTCAGGTATAAGAGCAATGCCTTCTTCATAAAATAAGGTAGGTTGTTTTTGTCCTAAGAAAGTGATTATAGAGAATAATTATAATTTCTTCCTTAAATACTTGGTAGAATTCATCAGTGAACCCATCTAGGCCTGCATATTAACTATGGATTCAATTTCTCATTAGATGTAGAACTAGTCAGATATGCATTTCTTCCTGTGTGAATTTTGGCACATTGTGTTTCTCAAGGATTTGGTTCTATTTCATCTAACTTATCCAATTTGTAGGCTTAGAGCTGTTCATAGTATTGCTTTATTGTCTTTTAATGTCTATGGTATATATAGAGGTGTTCTCTCTTTCACTTGTGGCCTTAGTAATTTGTGTTCCCTCTCTTTTTTCCTTAGATACTCTGGCTAGAGTCATGTCAATTTTATTGATCTTTTCAAAGAACAAAATTTTGGGTTTTATTAATTTTCTCTATTGATTTCCTATTTTCAATTTCATTGATTTCTGCTCTACTTCTCATCATCTTTTCTTCTCCATACTTTGGATTTAATTTCTTCTTCTCTTTCTAAATTCCTAAGGTGAAGCTTAAATGATTGACTTTTGATTTTTCTTCTTTCCTAATGTATATAGTAAATGTTATAAATTTCCCTCTAAGCACTGCTTTCACTGCACACTACAAATTTTGGTTAGTTGATTTTTAAAATTTTCATTTAGTTTATAGTATTTTTAAATTTCTCTTGAGGTTTATTCTTTGACCCATGTTATTTAGAACCATGTTTTTTACTCTCCACATATTTTGGGATTTTTCCAGTTATCCTTCTGTTATTGATTTCAAGTTTAATTCCACTGTGGTCTGATGGGAGACATTACAGGATTTCTATTTTTAAAATTCCTTAAGGTGTTTTATCATTATGTAATATCCTTCTTTATCCATGATAATTTTCCTTGCTTTGAGGTCTCTTCTGTCTGAAATTAATACTATAATTCTTATTGTCTTTTGATAAGTGTTCCATCTATTTATTTTTAATTTTCAGATTTAAAATTTTAAACAAATTTTCACTTTACATTTAAAGTGTATTTCTTGTAGACAACATATACTTGAGTGATTTTTTTTTTTTAAATCAACCCTGGCAATGTGTTTTAATTGATGCATTTAGATGATCAATGTTCAAAGTGCTTTTGGTATAGTTGGATCATTATCTACCATATTCATTATGGTTTTCTACTTATTGCCCTTGATTTTGTTATTCTCTTTGTCTTCCATTCTTTTTCTGCCTTTTATGGTTTTAATTGAGCATTTTTATGTTTCTATTTTTTCTCCTTTCTTAGAATATATTATGCTTCTTAAAAAGTGGTTTTCCTAGAGTTACAGTATACATTCACCACTAATGCAAGTCTACTTTCAAGTAACACTATACCACTTAATGGGTATTGTGAGTACATTATAATAACAGTTCCTCCCTCCCATCCCTTGTATCATTGCTGTCATTCATTTTACTTGTATATAGCCATACCTAAGCATTATATATGTGTGTATATATGTAGTCAAATACATTATTGCTGTTATTATTTTGAATTATTTCAGGATTTTTATCTTTGATTTTTAGTAGTTTGAAAATGATATACCTACATGTAGTTTTTTGGGCATTTATACTGATTGATTCTCTGAGTTTCCTGGATCTGTGGTATGGTGTCTAAAATGAATTTGGGGAATTTCTCAGTTGTTATTATGTCAAATATTTCTTCTTTTTCTTTTTCTTATTCTTCTGGCATTCCTATTATGCATATGTTACACTTTTTTTTTGTAGTTTTCTCATAGTCCTTGGATATTCTGGTTCTGTTTTCTCTGTCTTTATACTCTTTACTTTTCAGTTTCCTGTGTTTCTATTTATATATCCTCAAGTGCAGAGATTCTTTCCTCAGTCATGTCCAGTGTACTTGTAAGCCCATCAAAGGCATTCTTCATTTCTTTTACAGTGTTTTTGATCTATAGCATTTCTTTTTGGTTCTTTATTAGGATTTACATTTCTCTGCTTGCATTGTCCACCTGTTCCTTCATGCTCTCTATTTATTAGAGCACTTAGCATATTAATCATAATAATTTTAAATTCTTATTCTGATAATTCCTGCCTTCTCTGATTCTGATGCTTATTCTTCTCTTCACACTATATTTTTTGCTTTTTGGTAGGCCTTGCAATTTTTTCATGATAACTGAACATAATGTAGCAGGTAAAAGGAAATGCTTTATAGTCCTTTAGTAATATGTTGGTAAGGTGTTGGAAGAGGGGGACACATTTTATAATCCTATGATTAAATCCCAGCCTTTTAGTGAGTCTGTGCCTTTGAACTGTGAAATTCACAAATATTTCTCAGTACCCTCCACCCCCAAGCCCCCACCCCCTACTGGGTGACATGAAATGGCTAGAGTGGACTGGAGTTGGGTATTTCCCTTTTCCCAGGTCAGTTAGGCTCTAATAATACCCCAGAAAGGTTCTCCTTAACTGTTTTCTCCTGAGTGTTGGCCTTGTAAAGAACAAGGTGCTCTGGTGTAAATCAGAATGGATCCTTTCCCTTTCCCCTACAGGAAACATGGAGGGATGTTTCTCTAATATTTACTGTGTGAACTTGAAGTCCCACAATTATGTGGGAAGTACATCCTACAATTATGTAGAGACTCTGCCAGTGGGCTCCCCTGGAGATTTTTTTTTTAAGATTTTATTTATTCATTTATTTGATAGAAAGAGAGAGATCACAAGTAGGCAGAGAGGCAGGCGGGGGGCGGGGGGGAAGCAGGCTCCCCGCTGAGCAGAGAGCCCGATGCGGGGCTAGATCCCAGGACCCCGAGATCATGACCTGAGCTGAAGGCAGAGGCCTTAACCCACTGAGCCACCCACGCGCCCCTCCCCTGGAGATTTTAACTCTCAGAGTTGTCCATTCTGAACTCCCAGCTACTTATCAATTGTAGTTCAGGTTTTCCTGTCCCTGCACTGGTTTCTGCAGAGGTTTCCACTCATGAGTCTCTGCTCCAGTCAGCTGTGACTCCCTGTGTTTTCCGGCCTCCATCTTGAATCTTGGGAGCAGAGTCTTTCACTATGCCCTCTTCTCCTTTACAGATCCAGGAAGAGTTGATTTTTCAGTCTGTTCAGCTTTTCACTTATTGGTAGGAAGGAGTTGTGATTTCCAATCTCCTTACATGTGGAAGTGGAAACTGGTCCATGATAGTCTGTTTAAAAGGTAATTACCAGTCTTGTTTTAGATACAAAAATGCATCCAGAAGAAGTTTGCTTATTTTTCCTTCTCTACTGTTGTGAATTTGGATGAAGCTACCAGCATCCACTTCCTGAACTAACACTGTGGCTTTACTTAATTAGTACCTCCATTTCTGTTGTCCTCACTTTAGTCAGTTTTTCACACTGTAGCGAGAAAAAATCTAACATGAGGAGATCATTTCACTACAACTACTTAATGCTCTTTGATGACTCTCAGTCACACAGAGTAACACTGTTTAAAATGCATGACCTAATATACCTGCTCAAACTGCTGCCCACTACTCTAAACCCATTCAGAACTACTGCTGCTCTTGCTCTAGTCACAAATTAGACAAATATTTGAGTCCAGCTCTTTTTATCTCTGAGCCTTCTTACACATTATTCCCTCACACTCTAAATTTTATTAATTCTTTTTTAAAAGATTTTATTAATTTATTTGAGAGAGAGAGAGATAGAGCATGAGTGTGGGTGGGGGGAGTTGCGGTCTGAGAAGAGGGAGAAGCAGGCTTCCTGCTGAGCAGGGACCCTGATGTGGGGCTTGATCCCAGGACCCTGGTATCATGACCTGAGCTGAAGGCAGACATTTAACCAACTGAGCCACCAAGGTGCCCCAGTCTTATTAATTCTTCAGGTCTTAGTTTTTTTATTTCTTCCCTCCAAAAGCCTTCCCTGCACATCAATCTAAATTATCACCTGTTATTCTTCTTCATAGTACTCTATTACTTACTTTTATAGCGTTTGTCAACATTTTAAATTAACACATTAATGTGTGCACCTTTTAAGATCTATGTTCTTTTGTTAGGCTAATCATGAGTTTAGAGGTTATACTTGTTTATGTTTAACTAATTAATATTCATGGACTTCTAACTTCAGTTCCAACATGTAAAGAGTTTGGAAAGCATTGCTCTCGTCCTTAACAGGAAAAACAAAAACAAAAACAACCCCCCCAGAAATCCAACAACCTGAACAAATTGAAAATCAATCACTTCCTTGGATTCACTAGAGAACTAAGTTTGCAGGCCAAATCACCGCCTCAAAATCTGGGGGGACAGGGGAATCCAGAGAGTCACAGCTGAGATCTGTTTACCTGAAGGAGAAGATACTGGAGCCATAACTGTTAGAGCCACTTAAATGGTATGAATAAATGATGAGTTGCTGGAAAATGAGTATGAATAAGCGTGAGAGTGAGCAACACCTTGGGGTACAGTCTCGGGGGGGGGTAGACGAGCACAGTTTCATAAGTTATTACCTCTAAAAACCCCACCTGGTTCTAAGGATAAAGAGCTGAGAAATATTCCCTTAAACCTATGGTAAGGGCAAGGGAATTTTAATCATTGTGAAATGCAACCAAATCAAAGTCCCACTTTCACAGGAAAAAGACTTCATAGGAAGTTCACTCCAGCTAGAGAAGGGAATTTCTCCAGTGCCCTTTAGCCTTCCTGTCTCACCCCTATGGAAAGGAAACAAACAAAACAAAACAAAACAAAACAAAACAAAACGAACCCAAAACAAAACAAACCCAAAACAGTACCTCTGGAGAAGCATTTGTGAAGGTCACAGTAAGAGGCCCATTAAAACACAGAAATTTAATCATAAGATTATAGAATGCTTCACTTCCCCATACTTTATCACCCAATCAACAAGACTATAGTATAATAACAATGGATTATAGCTGAAAGAACTGAAAGAGTGGAAGAGTAATCATTGCAAAATACAACTTGAGGGTCCTCCATAAGAAAGGCCAAATCTCCAAGGAAAGAAAACTTCACTGGATTATTATCACAGGTGGTGGAAAAGCATTTCTCACACTTCATTCCATTCTTATCTTCCTTTTCTTGACTAAGGGAGAAAGCAAAAAACCCAAAAAACCAAAACAACAACAACAACAACAACAACAACAACAAAACAAAAAAACATAGTCAATAGACGCCAGGACTATAAAGAAATAGACTGGGAATGATATAGTCAGGAAAAAGAAGTCCTGGGGAAACACTTCTGAAGGTCACAGTCCCAAAGCACAGGTCCCTAAGAAACTGAGTTTTAACCAGAATGTTATGGGATACCCCTCCTTTCCTCATATCTTACCACAGTGCTAACAAGTCTCCAGTGCAATAACAGTGTATTACAGTTAAAGTGCTGTACGGCACAGACATACTGTGAAGAAGAGTACTTAGGGAAGCCCAAAGTCAAGAAAAGAGATGGAAAGCATAGATGATAGAGGAAGTTAATATCTCCAGCACCTATAACTACAGCAACATTTTCATCAGACAACATGTTTAAAATAACAATTATCACGTTGAGGTGTTTAATGGAAAAGCAGACATACGAGAACAGAGGAGTAATGAAAGCAGAGATGAAAGTGAGATAGAATCTCTAAAAAAGATAAAAAAGAAATGCTAAAAACAAAAACACTTGGTAGAAATGAAGACTGCCTTTCTTTGATGGACTCCTCGGTAGACTAGACACAATTAAGCAAAGAAAGGGTACTTAAAGACAGGTCAATAGAAACTTTTCAGTTTGAAATGCAAAAAGGAAAAGAATGGCAGAAGAAAAAGAACAGAACTTTCAAGAATTGTAGAACAATTTTAAAAAATGTAACATATGTGTAATTGAAACACAGAAGAAAGCAAGAACAAAAAATAAGAAATATTTAAAGGAATAATGACCAAAAGTTTTCCAAAATTAATGACAGACATGAAATTACGGATCCTGGAAGCTTAAGGACAGGTTAAAGGACAACAAACCAAAATAAAACAAACAAGCAACTACAACAACACATCTGGGCATATTATTTTCAAACTGCAGAAAACCTAAAACAGAGAAAATATTGAAAGAAACCAGAGCAAAACAAAGAAGTAGAAGAACAAAGTTAGTAATTATAGGGGACTTCTCAGCCACAACAACAATAAACTGAAATATTTAAAGTGTTAAAAGAAAAAGCCCACTAACCTAGAACTTTATATTCAATAAAATTAAACTTCAAAAGTAAAATAGATACAAGGCTTTTACACACACACACACACACACACACACACAGAGAAAATTCATTACCAGCAGACTAGCTTTGCAAGAAATGTTGTAAGAAATTCTTTAGGTAGAAGACTCAATATTGTTAAGGTGCAATTCTTCCCTACTGATCTACACAGATCCATACAATCAAAATCCCAGTAATCTATTTTTCATATATTGAGAAAATGATCCTAAAATTTACATGGAAAGATCCTAAAGTTTACATCTAGAATAGCCAGCACAATACCAAAGACAAAGGAAAACAAAGTTTGAGGTTCACATGACCAAAATTCAAGACTCACTCTAAAGGTACAGGAATTGACACAGCATGGTATTAGCCAAAGAATAGATACATGGATCAATGGAACAGAATAAAGAGCTCAGAAAAAGATCCACATAATTGTAGCGACCTGACATTTGAATAAGAACAAAGGTAATTCAATGGAAAAGTCATAGTCTTCCACAATAAATGATACTAGAAGAATTTGATGTCTATATACCAATAAAATTAGACACATACTTTAGATGTTTCACATAAATCAACACAAAATGTGTAAGAAAATTAAAAATAAAATACAAAACTATAAAACTACTTAAAGAATATTAGATTGTTATGAATTTGAATTTTTAATACAACACCAAAATCATGATCCCTGAATAAAAAACAAACTTGATGAGTTGTACTTTATGAAAAAGAAGATTTTCTGCTTTGCAAAAACTAATGAAAAGAAAAGTCTCAATCTGGGAAAAAGTATTTGCAAACACATACCTGATAGAGGACTATTATCCAAAATACACGAAGAATTCTTAAAACTCAGCAAAAAGAAAACAGCACAGTTAAAAAATGACCAAAAAAAAAAAAAAAAAGATCTAAACAGAAATCTCACCAAAAAGATAAGATTTGTGTTCATCAGTTGTGACAAACATACCACTCTGGTGGCAATGTTGATAATCAGAGAGTCTCTGCATGTGTGGGGACAGGGAGTATATATATATATATATATATATTATCTCTGTACCTTCTCTTCAATTTTTCTATAAACCTAAAGTTGCCCTAAAAAATAAAGTTTATTTAAAAATAAAGGAAAATAAACAAATGTACCCGAATAATTTCCTTTCTTTAGTTTCATAGACAGGGACTCAGAAAAAAATGTTGAAGTGGGGAAATAGAAAACAGAAAAAGTGGAAATATGCAGATGGAAAATAATCATATAAGAGATACTTACCATCATTTGTCATTAGGAATTTGAAAATCACAATGAGACACCATATACTCCTATTAGAATAGTGGAAATCTAAAAGCTTACAACCAAGTTCTGAAGACCCATGGAGAAATAATAATTCTTGTTCCCTGATGTTGAGAATGCAAATGAGTATAACCACTTTGGAACACAGTTTGGCAGCTTTGACAGCAAAGCTAAATATAGGTTTATCTGATAATTCTGAAATTATGCTCCTAGCTGTTTACCTGATTTGAAAATTTATGTCTACATGGAAACCTGAATAATATTTGTAGTAATCATAATCATCCCAAACTGGAAGATCTGAGATGCCTTTCAAGAGATGAGTGGAGGGGTGCATGGGTGGCTCAGTGGGTTAAAGCCTCTGCCTTCGGCTCAGGTCATGATCTCAGGGTCCTGGGATCAAGCCCCACATCAGGCTCTCTGCTCAGTGGGGAGCCTGCTTCTCCTTCTCTGTCTGCCTGCCTCTCTGCCTTCTTGTGATCTCTCTGTCTGTCAAATAAATAAATAAAATCTCTTAAAAAAAAAGAAATACTTAAAAAAAAGATGAATGGATAATACTGCAGTGTGTATATCCATATAATGATTTCTTCCTTGCTGATTTGGATGCCTTTTTTTTTCTTTTTGTTGTCTGTACATCTAAACAATAAAATTTATAAAAAGAAATGAGTCATCAAGCCACAAAAAGGCATGGATGAATTGTAAATACATATTGTTGAATGAAAGAAAACCATCTTAAGAGACTATATACTCTATGATACAAAGTATGTGATATTTGAGAAAGATAAAACTAGAGAGATGATTAAAATATCAGTAGTTGCCAGGGTGGAGGGGGCACAGGGTTTGAACTGGTGAAGCACAGGGCATTTTTTAGGATGGTGAAACTATGTTGTTTGAAACTCTAATGGTGGCTACATGACACTACACATTTGTCAAAACACATAGAACTTTAGATCATTTGAGTAAATCTTAATGTATCTGAATTAAAAAAAAATTCATTTAGGAGGCCAAGAGATCCCGGATGGAATGCAGGAGGTGCCAAAACAGTTCAAGTGTTATACAGATGTATGAATCATTCTCACTGAAATATATGTGGAGAAAAGATAGTGAACTAAGCAACTCTGGAAATAGAGTCTGTAGGATGAAAGGCAAAAGCAAGTGTACATAAGAACTTTACTCTAGTTGATAAAGTTGTGCCATACAAGGGTAAGGTCAATAATCCTGAAACTGCTATGGTATATACTGTAATTAAATAATTTGGTAAATGGATAGCAGATGGTGGCAGCTAGGTTTCTCATTGTTTTAATGAGTTATTACAGATAATAGACAAGAAAAGTCTAGAATGATCCATGTGGGAAGGATTTAGAGTTATAGACATCATATCAACTCATGTTTGCCTTACTATAGATATGGATAGTTACAAGAGAAATATTTATAGATATTTGCATATACATTGGTTAGTATACACAAATATTTGTGTTAACTCAGAGGAACTAGAGGCAATAACACCTAGCAGGCAATATGCACCTAGCACCCACTTCTTGCTTTCTAAGGCATGTCTCCAATATAAGGACCTAGGGATTTTTGAGAAATGGCTAATTCTAGGACTAGGACAGAAAATATAAATATTGAGCCTTGATTATATTGTAGTAAAAGAAAGTAAGGAAATGCTCTAAAACAACACCAGCAACAACAAGAAAGGACCCATTCGATGGGTGTATGTCCAAGGGTATGCCCTGTTGGAAACAGCTGGAAGATTATCCAAAGGCATATTTGGTTCCATTTCAGCAACAAAGTTAAGTAGGAATGAATTAAAACCTGCGATATAAAATAAATATCCATGAGTCTATATGATACGAATAAATGATTGAGTTAATGAATAAATGGAGGAGAATAGCCAAAATTCCTAAGCAGAAGAATTTTAAATAATTTATGTACTTACTCTGCCCTCAAGGAAGTGGAGAATTATTGCCCACTTTTTAAATGTGGCCTGTGCAGAATGACTTCATTTCAAAGAATAGATTATAAGAAGGGAAAAGAGGAAGAATTTTACAGTGGAGGAACCTGACAAACACTACCTCAGCTAGGTAATCAAGATTAATATCAGTAGCAATAAATCATGCTGATAGTATGTACTCTTGATATGATGTTATGAAAATGGCACTTTACCTCTGCGTTCTTTTTCCCTCAAACACAAAATTCCTGTGTAATCATGAGGAAAAGATCAGACAAATCCTAACTTAGGGGTTGTTCTACAAAATAACTGACCAGTAGTTTTGAAAATGTCAAGGGCATCATAAACAAGTAAAGTCTGAGGAACCTAAGAAGACCCATCTTCCAAATGTAATTTAGTATCCTGGATGGGTTCCTGGAATGTTAGGTAAAACATAAGGAATTAAGCCTTGGTTAATACTGTATCAATTAATTCATTAATTGGTATCAATTGTTCATTAATTGTAACAACTGTGTTATACTAATGTCCTATGCTAATTAATAATAGAGAAAATAAGGTGTGGGTTGTATGGGAACTCTGTGTACTGCCTTTGCAATTTTTCTGTAAATCTTAAACAATTCTAAAATAAAATATTTATATATCATAAAGGAATCCCAGAGACTTACACTTAGTAAATCTTTATTGAGCTAATGATTAGTGGCAGCCTGTGGACTGAGCTGACATGTATTCTGAGATCCAGCCGAAGATCAGCAAAATGTCTCTACAGATTAAAACTGTTAAAAGGGCGCCTGGGTGGCTCAGTTGGTTGGGCAACTGCTTTTGGCTCAGGTCATGAACCTGGAGTCCAGGGATCAAGTCCCTCATTGGGCTCCCAGCTCCACGGGGAGTCTGGTTCTCCCTCTGACATTCTCCCCTCCTCTCATGCTCTCTCTCTCTCAAGTAAATAAATAGTATCTTTACAAAAAAAAACCCTGTTAATATTTTTGGTGGGATGTGAGGTGTCAGAGGGCAGAATTAGGTGGGGAATGCCATGCATTTATATCTGATAATAAAATCCCCTCAATTCATACATGAAGTAATTGACACCTATAGAAGCCACCATAGATACCAAAATGAAGAGAATTCCTAATATTGGTCAGATGTATTACAGTTGCAGGTTTTGTCCTAGGTTGTACTCTCACTCCAGTTTGCAGGTTGAGTGACCTTGCACAAGATCTCTACAAGTGTTGGCCCTTGTTATACAGTAATAATGTACTAGGCACTGGATCTGGGCACTGTTCTACGTACTTCATTATGTATGGACTCATTTTATGCATACACACAGGTGCACACACTCACACACACACACAGGGAAAATTTATGAGGCCAGTTATCCTATTTTCCCTGTTTTACAAAGAGGATAAATAACTTGCCCTAGATCACTGAGCGGCAAATGTCAGAGCCAGTAGTCAAATCTTAATAGTCTGGAGTCAGTGTCTGTGTCCATAGTGTATTTTTTGTCTTTACCCTATATGAAGACAAAACAGCATATTCATCAGTCTCTGGCTGTTTGGGTAGACTGAAACCCTTGACTCTTTTTCCAAGCTCTATTGAGATATAATTGACATAATATTGTGTAAGTTTAAGGTATACGATGCAACACATATGATCTGATACACATATATTGCATGGGATTACCACTGTAGTGTTAGCTAACATCTCCATCATATCACACGATTATCATTTCCTTTTTGAGGGTGAGAAAATTTAAGATTTACTTTCTTAGAAACTTTCAAGTAAATAGTACAGTATTGTTATCTATAATCATAATGCTCATATAATCATTAGATGCGTGGAACTTATTCATCTAACTGGAGGTTTGTATTCTTTGACCAAC
>CM052810.1:114101643-114136324 GCA_028533885.1 Nasua narica | reverse complement strand
CTGTTGGTGGGAATGCAAGCTGGTACGACCACTCTGGAAAACTGTATGGAGGTTCCTCAAAATGTTGAAAATAGAGCTACCCTACGACCCAGCAATCGCACTACTGGGTATTTACCCTCAAGATACAAATGTAGTGATCTGAAGGGGCACATGCACCTGAATGTTTATAGCAGCAATGTCCACAATAGCCAAACTATGGAAAGAACCCAGATGTCCATCAAGAGATGAATGGATAAAGAAGAGGTGGTATATATATTCAATGGAATACTATGCAGCCATCAAGAGAAACGAAATCTTGCCATTTGCAATGACGTGGATGGAACTAGAGGGTATTATGCTAAGTGAAATAAGTCAGAGAAAGACAATTATCACATGATCACTCTGATATGAAGAATTTGAGAGGCAGGGCAGGAGGTTATGGGGGCGTGGGGAGGAGAAATGAAACAAGATGGGATGGGGATGGAGACAAACCATAAGAGACTCCGAAACTCACGAAACAAACCAAGGGTTGTTGGGAGGTGGGGGGGGTAGGGATATGGACATTGGGGAGGGTATGTGCTATGGCCAATGCTGTGAAATGTGTAAGCCTGATGATTCACAGACATATACCCTGGGAAATAATACATTATATGTTAATAAAAAATTTAAAAAAAATATATAAGAAACAAAAAGTGTTAGCAAGGATGTGGAGAAAAGGGAATTCCTATTTACTGTTGGTGGGAATGTAAATTGGTGCAGGCACTATGGAAAAAAGTAGGGAAGTTCTTCAAAACATTAAAAAATAGAACTACCATATGATGCAGCAATCCCACGTCTGGGTATTTATCCAAAGGAAGTAAAAACAAAACACCAAAGCAATATCTATACTCCTGCGTTCACTGCAGCACTATTCACAGTAGCCAAGATATGAAAACAACCAAAATTCCATCAATGTATGACTGGATAAAGAAGATGTGAGATATATATATTTACTGGCATTTGACCCCTATGCTCTATACTTACCACCAACTCTTAACGAAGGTGTTAGTCTGAAACCTTTTACTAGGTAGTAAATGAATAGGCTCAAATTCGCGCTGCTAATATGTCAGACGGCAACAGCTTAAACCAATGTCTGCTTAGTCATATAGGCCATGCTCTTAACTACTATTCTATAGGATCCAACCCTTATAACTGACACGTGCAGTTTTGTTTATTAAAGACATGATAAAGATGCAATTTTTTGCATAAAACACAATTTCTGGACTTGAGTCTTTTAGGTTGTCTGCAATTGCTTCAAAGAAAACTTGTTACTCTGCCTTCATTTTCTTTTGGTTATTTGGGAATTTGTTACTCTGGATAGTGTTTGATACTCTGGATACTGGAGCAATTGCTCCAGTAACAGTAGTTTGGATTTGCTATTCATATGTGATCAAGTATTAACTTATCTATACAAATATGTACTGTTTACAAAACATATGTATGCCAACTTTTTTGTATATTATCGCAGAAAGCAAACAAAGGTACTTGAGCAGTCTCCATTTTATGTTGGGGTTAGCTATTCAGTGTTCAACAATACTGTTTACTTCTTTTAAAATGATTTACTTATCCATATATTATGAAACAGAAGCCTTTACCATTGTCTCTAGTTGCAATATTATTGAATACTCATGTTTACTTTCTGAAGCATTTTTCTTAGAATAGAAATACAAAACATTAGTGCAGGCTTTGTTAAATTTGCCACTTCTCTGATACATGAAAAGTACTTGAGTTGAGCACAGCATTTCAATGGTACTGAAAAACCTCAGAGGCTCTTCAAGAAAATAAAGACTTTTTGTCATTCTCATCTGTATTAGACTAGCAAATTGAATCAAAACTCTTTGACAGTGCTAAATTTTCAGATTTTTCCCCAAGACTACCTTTGCCTTCCCAGCTAGGGCAACTTGAATGTATGGATCAAATTTATGTGGGGGTTTTTTGTACATAAAAGGCATGTATTTGCATTTATAGATACATAATTGTAAACATATATGCCTTTATTCTGTACAATATGCAATATGTGCATCTTTATGTTGTGATGAGAACGAACATGCCAGTGAACAGAGGTGATGGAGACAACAAAAACATTATGCCCCAGTAACCATATCAATTAGCCATACGTGTCTGAACGAAAAAGAAAATCCTGTTTGAGAGGGGTCTCTCTGATACTTGCTTGAGAAATGTTTAAGTTTTTTTTACATTTTATAAATTTGTGTTTGATTTTGAATTTTTTTCTTCACATAGAAAAAACTCCTCCATTGTGCCCCTTCAGTTAAAACATGCCATAATAATAGTCCAGGCTTATCATTTTTCCTCTTCTACTTTCCATTATTGCTAGCAGCACGACAGCCCTCCTATCACCCAGGGTTACAACCTTGAGTCCATCTTTGATTATCTCTCTTTCTACCTTGTGTCTAGGACCTTTCTGTGTCCTGCCATTTCTTTCTTTTATAATGTTTGAAAAGCTAGTTTCTTCTTTTTTGGTTTCCACCACCAAGACCCCAATCTACTTTCTTTTATTTTCTTTTATTTCTGCTCCAACTATTGCAATCTTCCAATTCTTGCCTCCATATCTTTCTTCTTCCATCTCAACTACTAGGTTGCTGTAAAGTCCATGTATCTATGGGCACGTCTAAACCAGAGGAAAGAAAATAGCTTAACTTCAAAATGAATGTATTGAAAAGCAGAAGCCACTGTTTGTTAAAGGTACAAATGATTATCAACATTTCAAAAAGTGCATCCCATGGAACTTTTAGTCTTTCAAGATCTTACACACACACGCACACACACACACACACCTGTGCTCAAACAATCTTGGGAAATGCTGCATACAATGTCTTCTCTTAAGGACTCAAATTCACACCAGCCTACTCAAAGTTATGGGAGGTCCTGTGGCAACATGATTCTTTTTTAACATTTTTAAAACAATATTTCTTAAAAATTTTTTGACCGTATAATCACTCCTACCCTTTTTAATTTTTTTTTTATAACACGAAGGGCACATTTTGGGAAGTGATGCTATGCTATCACCTTCCTCTATTTACATTTTCTCTTAAAGAGAAGAGCAAAGTCTGGGATTGCCTTAATTTAAAAAAAACATAGAGATTCCTGTAACCACCGTGCCAGAAACCCAAAGCAAGCCTCACCTCCTAAGAACAGCTTTGTCAGTGACTTATTTTCCCTGATGGAAAGATTTATACAGATGACTTATACCGGAAGTGGCTAACTTGGAAGCATTTTCACTGCTGTCTTCATGGAAATCCTTCTCAGTTGTGCTAAATCAAGAAGGGATATCTCCCATCTTCAGGCTTCCCTTCAAGCTTTCTTACATCTTCTGCAGACTATATGAAGAAATGAGGCAACAAGCAACAAAAAGGGCTTTAGATGCCAAAAGCTTAATGTCTTGTCATCTTTTAATGTAAATTCATGTCAGCCTGGGACAGTTTACTATGCACTGGATAGCTCACTGTTTGCTGTATAAGCTTAATGAATTTGCCACTGATCAATCAGTGTATCACACTCTTTATGGAGCTTACTGTGTGAGAAGTGTAGCTCTCAGCCACATTATCTGACAAAAGTGTCTGTATAAGCAGTCATCCTGTAGTGCTGATTCTGTTATTTGATTTGGGATTAAACAGTCTGTTGCAAGCCATCTGCTTTCCTATGCATGCGTCCTTGAGAGGTTAGATTGCTACTGATATTGCCCCATAACTTTAACCGGTATTTGAAAGATCAGAATTCGTTTAGACATATGCCACTGAAATTGCTTGTCCTTGTCCTATAGGACTGTCCAGATTTTGATGTGGGGGCCCAAATCAGGAAAAAGTGTACTTTTCTCACATTGTTGCTGAGTCAGAATCCTGCTGCATTTGGCCATGTGCCATGAGACTGGAGAGTACCTGCCTGACAAAGTTTTACAACAGTTCATGCTCCTGAGTGTATGAAAGTGTGCGCTGGCTGTTCCAGCCACGTCTCCTGATGACTCCCAGAGTACGCACGCCTCTGGCCTATGCCTGATTACTCTGCAGAAACTCCCGTGGTTTCTGCTATCTCAGCAACTTCTGGAAATACCCAACTGAAAATGTGCATATGTAGTGAGTACAAGCCTCTGCCTTCGGATTTGAAATAGAAAATGGTTGTGCGCCAATTCTAGGCAACCCAATCAAATAAAAACCTACTTCATTAAGAATCTGACTATTCTTGAAGTAGATTTTGTGTTGGCCTCTATGCATAGGAATAACTTTATTTTTCTTTGGATGTGTATGTCTGAATGTATGCTGCAGTGGATACTTCTGGGAGTTCCCAGATGTGTACCCCGTTAATACTACTTTGATTTGGGGTGTGGACCCCAGCTCTTATCTACTCCGATCAAATGTAAGAAATGGCCAGAAGGCAAAAGGTGAAGGAGGAGACAATGTAGGCCAAAAAATAACTGGTTATTCACAGATATGTACTCTGGGGCAAATGATACATTATATGTTAATAAAAAATTAAAAAAAAAACGCCATCTTATTCCAAAAAAAATATAACTGGTTATTTACTAACTTATTTATTCACTTATTTTGCTGTTTTTATTTCTCTCTCTTACCACTGTACTGATTTCCCTCCAGAACCAGTAGAAACTGAAAAAAAAAAAAGGAAATAGAGAATATAGTCTAATGAGAATATATGAATGGATGAAACTATGAACCAATGAATATTTGAGTACAAATTTAATGACTGGTGCTGAATTAGGTACTGACATAAAAGGGTGACCAATCTGAGTATGATCCGAGGTTGGGGCAAATGCCCACAAGTACATAGGGAATTACAGTGTGGAAAATGCTGTGATTAGGAAGGCATAACATTCTATGGAAACTCACAGGAGATATCCTTAACTCATTCAAGGAAAATTCTGTAACATTTAGATGACTTTTAAGTAAGGGAAAGGGAAAAACCTTGTAAGGGGAAGATGAAATATTTGTAATCACAATGACCTTAGTTATAGGATCAAGTCTGCAAAAGAAGCATTTTGCCAGTCTTTCTGTAGCTTTCAAAAAACTGTAGTTGTAATTATTGTTAGGTGGCTTGATGATGTAGGTAAGAAGAACCGTGAGATAAAGTCCACTTGAATTTAATTTTAGAAAAAAAGTTTGTTTCTGTAGATTTTCAGTCTTCCTGTGTTCTTAAAACAGAATCTATCCAATGGTGTCTATTTTCCAAGTTGTATCAATGGCTAAAAATCTCTAAGACAAATTTGTTACTTAATGAAAAGGCAATATTTTAATTTTAGCGCTTACTTACTTACTTCTTTTAAGTTGACTCAGTTTTTGTGTTGTCTGTATTATTTGTTTAAATATCTAATTGTACATTTATTTGCACCATGAGAACATATGCATTCATGGGAACTATCTCTAAAATAGCAGTAGGATAGAAATGAAATTTAGAAATAGGATTCATTTATTTTTACTGTCAGATTTGAAATTTATATCTATTGTTGTCTCTGCTACATAAGCTGAAAAACTGATCTATTTTATATGTATGTTTTATTATGAAGACCTATGATGCTAAGCAACATTTTATTTTTAAAGAACTATTTAATCAAAATATTTCAAACATTTGAAAAAGTAAACAAAATAATAATCCTCATATCCATGGGCACCTCATTAAAATTTTAAAGTTGCTCTTGATTTGCTAAATTTGCTTGAGGGGACTTCTCATTCCAAAAAATAAATAATGAAGATTTGTAGACACAGTTGAAGCCCAACCTTAATTTCTGACCCTTATTCATTCCCACATTCAATCAGTTGTCTTCAGTTGGTGTGTATTCTATACTTGTACAACATATATATGTGTTTTTAGACTATATGAAGAATTATTTTGGCTCTTTGAAAACCATACATAAATAATATCATAGTGTCCCAATGCTTTTGGAACTTATTTTTCTTTCATTTATAGTGCTATATTTTGAGATTTTATCCATGTTGATGCATTGATGTGCTTTGATACAGTTTCAAAATTTTCAACTACTGTGTTCTATTTATTTATCCATTGTTTACTTACTTCTGTATTAATAGATATTAGTTTATTCCAAATTTCAAAGTACTATAGATTAAATAGTGAAAACCCTATTCCATGCTTCAAAATTTGATACAGTTTCAAAATTTTCAACTACCGTGTTCTATTTATTTATCAATTGTTTATTTACTTCTGTATTACTAGATATTAGTTTATTCCAAATTTCAAAGTACTATAGATTAAATAGTGAAAACCCTATTCCATGCTTCCTTAGGAGTGCCTTAAGATTTCTCTGGGATGGATAACAGGAGGTGAACTTATTTTCCTAGGGGTTGTGTACCTATGAATTACTTTTGTGTTTTCATGTTGCTTTCCCAAGGAATTGTACCAGTTATTCTCCATCAGCGCTATATATGTTTTTCTGTTTCTCTACATCTGCACCAGCCCGTTGGTGTTACCAGACTTTTAAAAATAAATGCCAAATAAATAAATGAATAAATAAACAAACAAATAAATAAATAAAAAATAAAAAATAAAAATAAAAATAAATGCCAATCTGACAATTGTGCAGTGGTATTTCAAAGCGGGTTTAATCTACATTTCTTTGATAATTACGAAAGCTTCTTAACTTTTGCTTGTTGGCCATTTGAGTTACATCTTCAATGCATTACCTGTTCATGTACTTTGCTCATTTTCCCATGACGGTATTTGTCTGTTTCTTTTTTGATTTGTAGGACTTCTATATATTTCCGATTATATATATTGTAATAATGTCTCCCAACCTGTGGCTTGGTTTTTAATGTGGTAATGGTGTCCTTTTTCACACACAAGTATTTGGTAGATATTCTAATTGCAAAAGTACATTAAAAATACAACCGAGTACATGTTGCTTAAAAGGCACAAAATTAAAATCTAAGGTTAAAGAAAGGTGGAAAATAAAGTATAAAAAAGAGGTACTAAATACACACCAGCCTAAGATGCTGCTATAGCTATATTAATTTCAAACAATGCAATCTTTAAGACAGGAAATATTACTAAAGATAAAAAGAAACTTTTGGTAATGATGACAGGATCAATACAACATCATGATATACATTTTTAAATGTATGGGCCTAACAAAAAAGCCTTAAAACATATGAAACAAAAACTATATAGAAATAAAAGGAGAAAAATGCAAATCCATATTTAGAGCAGGAGAATTTAACACATGGCTGAGCTGGATTTTTTTCAGGGACACGTCTACCTCTTCTTCTAGAGCATGGGTAGAAACATGATTTTTCTTATTCAGTTAATAGAATTTTCCCTCTGGTTCTTTTGTAAATGGTACATCATTTTAGGGATTCTGGATTAGTGCAGAAATCTCAATTCCTTTAGCCTTTGTCCTTATGTTGTCCCTCTCTTACCTCCCTGTGAAGATAGTAAATCTCAGCCCTTCAGTTTTTATTGGATCTAGCAAACCATTCCCTGATCCCTTCTCCCATCTTCAAAGTAGTAGCAGCAATAGCTCATATTTTCGTGTTCTGGATTTCATTTCTGGCATCTGAGGGTTTCACTTTCATTTTTGGAAGCTCAGCTATCAATTATATTTTATTCTATTTATCTATTCTATTTATCTAGCATTTGTATGGGTAATGAATGGATGATGGTTACTAATTTTGCTCACCAAATACTTAACAGATTTTCCCTTTTAAGGCACAAAGTAGGATTATCTTGGCTGAGTGCCCTGAGGTTGGGTGGAGTCAAGAGACAAGTGCTGAACAGTGAGTTCTGAGCAAATGACGTATGTTTTTTGGACCAAACACTGAATTGCTAGTGGGTGTTCCACTAGAGTTCTTTATTCTGTCTGGCACATCAATTAGCTACATTCAAGATGGTGGCTGCTCTGTCAGCCTGGGTCTCTTATTAAATACAGTGAGCAGAGACTCCCTGCTGACTTGAGAGGGACATGCAGAACAACTAGGAAATACATCTTTGCTTTTATAAGGTCACTAAAATTTTGGAATTTTCATTCATTTGTTATTACAGCATGATTTAGGTTACCCTGTTTGTGGTAGGCAGAATAGTGGCTCCACCAATACATCCACACCCTAAATCCTGGAATCAGTGAATTATTAGGTTAAATGGCAAGTGAGAATTAAGTTGCAGATGAAATTAAGGTACTAATCAGTTGACCTTAAGATAGGGAGATTTTCCTCGTTCATGAGGTTACAATGTCATGGGACTCCGTAAAAATGAAAGAGAGAAGCAGTGAAGATTGGAGAAAAATGTAATGACAGAAGCAGGCTTAGAGAGATGCTGTGCTGCTGATTGTGGAGATGCAGGAAGGGGGCCAAGGGCCGGGGAATATGGGCAGTTTCTAGAAAGTAGAAAAAGCAAGGAAAAGGTTTTCCTCCTAGGGCGTCCAGGAGGAATGCTTCTCTAGCAATACCTTGATTTTTAACCCAGTGATATCAGTCAGTGCCAGACTTCTTATCTACAGCTGTAATTTGTGCTGCATTTAACTATCATGTTTTTTAAAATCTGTTACAGCAGCTATTGAAGGCTAATACAATGACCCACAAATGTAATTATTTAGTTTCACCCTTAGACACAGGCAAGAGGGGGATTCTTTAGTGGGATCATTAGGACATGGATACACACAAATCTTTATTCAGGAATATACCAGCAGCTCTGTCATTTGAAATTTGGAGTCAGTCCTCATGCAATGCACGTGTAACCCTGAGGGACTTCACTTTGACCACTCATATCGGGTGCTGGAATTTCAAAGAATTTTATTTAAAATATATTTAATAAATTTTTGGTATATTTTCAAAGCACCACTTAAAATTTCAGTTTTATTTATTGAATTGAGAAATAAAATTATAAAGTAAATAATAGTTTGGACTTCTGCCCTTTATTTTAAATACATTATACATTTTAGAAGAAAAATAATGATTTTTGAAAACACGAAAATACTATATACTTTATAGTTTTTGACAAAAATGAATTCAAATTCAGTACATTGTAATATTATTGCATTTTATTTTTAATTCTTTAAACCATTATTGTAACTAGAATACAAATGGCGTATCTTATTTATAACCATGTAATTGGTAACTTTGCAGAAATGAAGGCAAGTACGTTTTATGGTGTCAACATACAAAAATTTGAGTTCTATAGGTAATCATTTTATTACTCATGCAAACATCGTAGCTCCACGAGAAAATCCAGAGAAATTTAATCAAACTTTAATTATGTAATCTTTCATATTTTAATCACTTTCAGTATGCAAAATCATTTTATATATTTTTAAATATGCTTGTCATTTTGTTGGTACGTTTTTCAAGGCAGGAGGAAAGAATGTATTGTAGCCAACAGTTGTTCACTCAATGTATTACTTTTAAACATTTGGATATATGGTTTATGGAAACACATTTTTACCTCTGGCCCAAGCTTACAAATATTAGAGATGCTCCTGACACCATGCCACTTTTAGAGGTAATATGTAAATAGAGGAAAAATTTAGATGTACTTGACTGCTTTATTGAGATTCAATGCACATACGATACAATTCACCAACTTAAAGTGTACAATTTAATTTTTAGCATATTCTCAGGGTTGTGTAATCATCCCCCCAATCAAATTTTAGAACATTTTTAAATGTTCTAAAAAGATACCAGTACATATTAATAGTCTCTCTTCATCTCCTTCTCCCTCCAATACTAGGTAGACACTAATAATTTTTCTGACTATGTGAACACTTCATATAAATGGAATCATACCTTATGTGACATTTTATGATTGCTAGGGTTCTTTCTCTCAGTATAATATTTTGAAGGTTTATCCATGTTGTAGCGTGTATTCAAATTTCATTCCTTTTTATTGTGAAATGATACCTTTTATTATGGATATGCCATGTCTTATTTATTCATTTCTTGGAGATATTTAGGTCATCCCCTATTTTGGTTATTGTAAACATTATGAACACTTATGCATATGATCTTGTGTGGACATCTGTTTTTATTTTGGGGGTGATTATATACCTAGTGCAATTGCTGGGTCATATGGTAACACTAACATTTTGAGGAACTGCCAACCTGTTTTCCAAAGTGACTTTATCATTTTATATTTTCTATCAGCAGTGTATGAGATTTCCAATTTCTCCTTATCCTTGCCAACCCTTGCTATGGTTCATCTTTTTTATTATAGTGATCCTAGTAGGTGTGAAATGGTATCTCATTGTGGTTTTGATTTGCATTTCCCTGTTGGCTAGAAGTATTGAATATCTTTTCTTGTGCCTATTGGTCATTTTTATATCATCTTTGGATAAATGTCTGTCCAGAGCTTTTGACCATTTAAAAAATTGGATTGTCCTTTTATTTTGATTCGTAAGAATTCTCAATTTATTTTATATATAAGTCCCTTATCAGATATTTGATCTTCAAGTGTCTTCTGACATTTTGTGGTTTGTCTATTTATCTTCCTGATGGTTCTTTCCAAAGCAAATATATGTTTAACTTTGATGAAATAAATTTATCTATATTTTTCTTTATTACTTATATTTTTGGTTCATGTTTAAGAAATCATTGCTTACCCATGGTCATCAGGATTAAATCCTATGTCTTCTCTTAAAAGTTATATAGCTCTGGCTCTTATATGTGTGTCTATGATACATTTGGAGTTAAATTTTACATATAGTGTGAGATAGGTGTCCAGATCTATTTTTTTGTCCAGCTCTATTCTTTTAAAAGTTGGTATCTGAAAAAAAAAAAAAAAGTAGACATCTAGTTGTTTCAGCACCTTTTATGGAAAAGACTGTTTTTTCCCCTTTGAAGTTGTCTTACCATCTTTGTTGCAAATCAATGGACCATAAATTATAGTGTTTATTTCTGGATTCTTAGTTGTAGCCCATCAATCTATGTGTCTATCCTTATAGACTTTATGTGCCAGGTCTGCACAGTCTTGATTGCTCTAGCTTCCCAGTAATTTTTTTTAAAGATTTTATTTGTTTATTTGACACAGAGAGAGAGAGATCACAAGTAGGCAGAGAGGCAGGCAGAGAGAGAGGAGGAAGCAGGCTCCCTGCTAAGCAGAGAACCCGATATGGGGCTTGATCCTAGGACCCTGAAGAGATCATGACCTGAGCTGAAGGCAGAGGCTTTAACTCACTGAGCCACCCAGGTGCCCCACTTCCTAGTAAGTTTTAAAATCAAGAAATATAAGTGCCCCAACCTTGTTATTCTTGTCAACATTGTTTTGGCTGCCCTTTGCCCTTTGCATTTCCATGTGAATTTTAAGATTATCTTTTCAAATTCTGTAAAAAAAAAAAATTCACCCATGAGTTTGTTAGGATTGTGTTAAATCTCTTGATCAATTTGGGGAACATTACTATGTTAGCAATATTAAGTCTTCTAATCCATGATAATAGAGTGTACAATTTCTATTAAGCTATCCTTGAGATTTCAAATTCTTTCTCTGGCTAGCTTATGTCTTCTGGTGAGTCCTATAATAAATTTTAAATTTTGCTTATTACACTTTCAACTTTAGAATTTCCAATCAAATCTTTTTTTTAATGTCTACCTCTTTATTTATGTGCTCTATTGGTTGAGACGTTGTATTGCTCTTCTTTTAGGTTGGTTTTCATCAGTCTTTTGAATTATTTTTAATGGCTGCTTGAAGTTTTTGTCTAACATGTCTGTTATCTGTGTCCCTTCCATTGCTCCGTGTATGTATCACACTTTCCTGTTTGTAGCCATGTCTCACAATTTTCTGTTGTTGTGTATATAACTGACTGAGTCCAATAATATATTGTAGAAACTCTGGATATCGATCTCCTACGCAGAAATTGTTGTTATTATTTGCTTGGCCATTTGTTTGTTTGTTTAGTAGTTTGGCTGATCTAATTTTACAGTGTATTTTCTCTTCCATGTACACCATCTGATGGCTCTGCTTAGATTTTCCTCCTCATTTTTATTTTTCTGTAGTATGCAATGTCTGTTGTTCCTACTCATATTTCCTACCTCCTTACTTCTTTTTTATCCTGGCTACCTAGAAGGATCTTCCCTGGGTTGCAGTAGCCACTTATTGATCAAAGATTGTGCTTAATTCCAGTTAGTCAGTTAGATTTTTACTGCTTACTCTTAATGTATATGTAGCTGAAAGGCTATCACCTCAGTTCAAGAAATTTAGGTTCTTATGTCCCCACGTTCATCTTGCAGTTAATAGCATGGAGGTTCCCTTTGTTTTCTTCTGAAGAGTGTATAGCCTAGAGCATGTGCACAGTCTTCCAGAATGCTAGGGATGAGTGTGATTTTATTTTTAATACCAATTTTCCAGGAATCATTCTGGGTCATAGCTTATTGTTCAGTCAGTGTTGGCCAGAGGTTGTGCTTAAGCCCCTGTGTGCCAGTGAGTCTTCTGATGTGTGTGTATGTGTGTGTGTGCGCACGCGCACGTGCGTGTGCATGCACGTACATGCCCACACAGCTTGGGAAGTGTTTTCAGATCTGTCCCACATCCTTCTCAGATTGCTTATGAGTGTGTGCACCCTAGTGCATGGGCACAGCCTTCCCAACCTCTCAGAGCTGATAGTGATCTCAGGAAAATTCTTCCTGGCTTTCTTTTTTTCTAGTTCCCACTATTAAATATCTGGCTGCTCTGTCTTTTAGCTTGTATCATGGAGCTATGAGTCTGCTCTTAATTGCTCTCCAGAAAGATCTCTATTGTTTTCAACAATACCTTTAGCCATAGACTTCTCTACTGCCTTGTACAAAGTTAGAGTCTTTGGGCAGAACTGCAGAACCCTTTCTTCTTATGGCCTCCTGAACCTTAAGTAAAAACTGTGTACCACTGCATTAGAACTGGGTATGAGGACTCATTTTTTTTCTCTTGAGTGACATTCCAGCTCTGAGTGGGCCCTGAGGGAAGCTTGGAGATGTTGGTCCCCCTCCCTCTTGGAGTCTCTACTGTAAGAGTGAACAGAGGAAAAGTGATCCAGGTTCCTCTATTTTCAGATTACTGCCTCTGGGGTAAAGCTTCTGCCCCACAAGTGAGGGCTGGATGGAGGAAGGAGCCCTCCTCTCAGCTATATCCACCTGAAATAGAACTTGTGCAACACAGAACATAAAAATAAAAGCAACATAGACAGCCGTTCCCTCTGGTGTAAAACGATAACCATAGCCTAGGAGCTGGGGGAAAGCTAGCTCCTATCTTCTTGGTCAAACCTGCCCAGAATAGAATGCCAGGGAAGAGTTTCCATACATGGTGTCGTGGGTGGGAGTAAGGAAATGAGTCACGGCTCAGATGTTACAGACTCTGGATGTTCTTACTGAGATTTAATAGATTTTCCTAAATGAATGTTTCTCTGTCACTATACGCCCTGAGGACTTTTCAGAGACTAAATGTTTGTGTGTTTTTTCACCAGTTAAATTATTGTTTTGCTGGGGAAAGTATGTGCCAAGCTCCTTACTCTGCCCTTCTGGAATACTCCTGTACACTGATTTTTTTACATAGCATGATGCAACTTTTAAAATATGCCTTTTTTTCAATGATTGTTTAATTGGTAACCTCCTTTTTTTTTTTTAAAGATTTTATTTATTTGACAAAGAGAGCGAGAGAGGGAGCAGGAGCAGGGGGAGTGGGAGAGAGAGAAGCAGACTTCCTACTGAGCAGGGAGCTCTATGCGGGGTTAGCTCCCAGAAACCTGGGATCATGACCTGAGCCAAAGGCAGATGCTTAATGACTGAGCCACCCAGGAACCCCAAAGGGTAACCTCTTTTACCCATTTAGAATATTTAGTTTAATATGGTTTGTATATAATTTTATGAGCACATTGTTTATGTCCGGTGAGTGGTTTCTCCATGCATTTTTATATCATTTGAATTGGTTTTGCTTTTAAATTAAATGTATTGATATTTATCTATCTAGCTAATAAGATAAACTATTAAAATTAGAGTTTGTTGTGTTTTGACAGAAGTATGCATAAACAAAATCAAGATATGTAACATTTCCACCACTCTAAAATGCTCCCCCATGTTTCTTTCCAGTCCAAAACACCTCCCACTTGGTCTCCATTGACCACCTATCTGTTTGCTATCTATATACATTAGATTTGTTTTCTCAAGAATTTTATATAAATGAAACACTGTACTTTTTGACTTCTTTTCCTTTTAGGACTTGAAAATGTCATTTTATTATCTTCTGGCTTTCATTGTTTCAGGAAATACTTCAATTATAATTATTTAATGTCTTGTATGGAATGTGTCCTTTTCCCCTGATGCTTTTATGATTTTCTCTTTATATGTGGTAATCAGCAATTTATTATGATGTATTTTGTTGTTGTTTTGTAGTTTTCTTTGTGTTTATCTTTCTTTGGATTAATTAAACATCTTCAATCCATAAGTTTATTGTTCTCACCAAATTTGAAACATTTTGTCTTTTTACTTCAAGCTGTTTTTCTACCACCTTCTTTCTGGAATTCTAATTATGCATATGATAGCACATTTGGCTTTGTCTCATAACTTGCTATGACTCTATTTATGTTTTTTGGTCTTTTGCATTTTCTTCCTGTGTCTCAGTCACTTGATTTCTATAATTATGATTTCTAGTTCCTGAGTCTATTATTTTTTTTTCCTGGGTCTATTATTTTATGGGGTTTAATCTGTTTATTACATGCAGTATGTTTTCATTTCCTATATTTAAAGTTCTAGAAATTCCATTTGCTTTTATATCACTTCCAGATCTCCGCTTAATGTTCATCATTTTCTTTAAAACTGTATAGCATTGTTATGAATCTGTTTCTTTAATTACTTCCTACCCCATTCGGGTGAATATTTTACTACTTCTTCGCATATCTAGTAATTTTTAATTAGATGTTGGGCATTGGATTTTACCTTGTTGAGATACTTCAATGTGTGTTTACTTTTGTTTTGGCAGTTAGTTATAGTACTTCAGATTAGCTTGATTCTGTTGAGTCTCTTTTTTTAAGTTTCTTTAGAAGTCTGGAAGAGCCTTTACTCTAGGGCCATTCTAGTCCTATGATTATGGTGTAACTCTCCTGAGGTCTACAGGGATGTCCACAGTGTTTAACAATGTCTCTCTACTTTTGCTGGTTGAAAATCTTCCAGTCTTGTGTGATCTCTGGGAATTACGCAGCTTGTAACTCCAAGTTTCCCTAGATCTTCTTCGTGAGTTCTCTTGGATTCTTACCTATAAGTGTGCAGCTTAGTATTTAGCCAAAGTCTTATGAGGAACCCCATATAGATTTCTGGAGCTCTTCCTCTGAATAACTCCCTCTCCTCCAATACTCTTGCCCTGAAAATTACAGGTTCTTCTTGTTTCCCAAGTACTATCTGTCTTTTCAATTTAATAAGATTGTTGTATTCTTTTTAGGTTTTCCCTCGCTGCACCATGGCTTAAGCTTAATCTTTGAACAATTATAGAGATGCTCTCATTTGTTTCTCTTTTTTCTGGGATCATGGTCTTTTACTTCCTCTTATCCAATGTTTAAAAATAGCTGGTTCATATATTTTCTTCAATGGGAGGACAGATTTTGATTTTTGAAGTAGATACCTTATAATCTAGAAAGGTAGTATGTCTTCAGCAAGACTAATGAGTAATTATAGGATGTGACTATAAAGTAGTGTTAAAGATGATATCTCTGGTATTTCATTGCTATCACCAAGTTTTATATGTATAAGACATATGGAAGATCATGAATCAAAAAGTCTCATAAAATTTAGAAAATTCATTAAAAGTAATTGTTTTGTAACCACATGGTAAACACCTACTATGTTCAAAACATTATACATTTTACAAATTTTATTTCATTCAATAGTTTTAGCACTCTTTCAAAAAAGAGGTTATTAAAAATTTTAGAGGTAAAGAGCTTTAGTCCCAGAAATAAAGTAAAATAGCTAAAAGTATACAAAACTATTTAGAATGAGGATTAACTATGAATCCATGCAGGTCCATGGTCTTTCTGATCCAACGCCCATAATATTTTAGCCCTTTCTCATCCCACACTTAAAGTACATCTATTCTTGATTCTACCATGTTTGATTGATAGGTAATACCACATACATAAGCCAGTTGTAAATGGACCTTAGAGTAATAAGGAGAAACAAATAGTCACAATACTGTGGCTAAACAACTAGGAAAGGCTAATTCTGTGATGATGAGAGAGGAATAGTGGATACTAATGAAGCTGCTTCTGATGCGTTTTGGTAAACTTTGAACTAATGAATTATACATGCTCTTCACCAATTAAACAGTTAGTTACCTTGAGAGAATCTTGAAATAAAAGCCCTGGCTTGAAAATGACAAGTATAGTCAGTATTAAAACGATAGGCCCAAAGTAGAAGACAGATTTACTTTTATTTAAAGATCTGATTAAATCATCACTCCTAACTCATACAATAAAAATAATAAAAACAACCTTTTTGGTCTTAGGGATATAGGAAATATATTCTGCTCCCCTAAATTTACAGGGGAGACCTCTGATTTCCAGCAGTTAATGGCTTATATAAGGCTGAACAGCTAGTGCTTGGTTTAGCTGAGACTAGAACCAGGACTTGGAACTCACATCAGTGATAAATGACTTATAAACTGAGACAGATCCAACGAAATAAACACAGAAGAAAGATACCTAATTGATTATATAACAGATAAAACCACCAGGAAAACAAAACAGAACTGCCGCTTTACCTTCAGAATTCTCTTTTAGCTTTGAGAATAGATGAAATTCATGTGTATTAACTAATGAGTGACTGGTTAACATCACGTATCATTCAATTTCTGAGGAAAATAATGTCCCAGAATATTATATAGATTTCATTTAAGATTCATTCATGGATGGTGAAATTGCTTTGGGAAGTGAGATTTCATTTAGCTTTGAAGGCTGAAACTGATTTAAAGCTGGCATCTCTAAGAAGAAGAAAACAAAAGGATGCATTTCTGGTGATAGCTTTTCTGAGAAGGGGTGTTGTAGCCTCTCTTTTGCTTGGAGACCTAGTACTAAGATTCAACGCAAGAGTGGGAGGGTTAGGTAGGGAAGTTTTTGGATAACAGATACCTATTTGAAATGTGATGATGCTAAATGTGGGGTTTATTTCTTAGAAGGTTGCTCCCTTTCTTTCTGATCCTTGCTACAAGAAACTAGAAGCTTGTTTTGTATTTTCATTGCCACAGCCTTATAATCAGCTGCTTCTCTAAGGAATACTGGTTACATTTTATTGGAGAATAGGGTGTGGAAACCAAGATCTGGCTTCTCATGGCTACTGGGCTATCACTGCTTTTAGGCCTGTCAGTATATAGAGGTAGGAATAATAGGCTAACTTATGTATACACAAATATCTGTATGCATTTTTTGGTGTCTATCTCTATATATTTAAAAATGAATATGCGTTTGTGCTCATATCACTGAGTCTATTCTAGAACTTCAGGTTTCAAGCTAACATCACCTCTGGTTTATTTATAATGTTTTTCTCTGACAGTGAGAAACCTGGCTCACATTATATACAGTTTATTTACATATTTGCTCAACCCTACTACATACGTGAATTAATTTTGGAATTTCTAACCATACTTCTGTGAAGTTCAAATTTACAACGAGAGTACGGTGTTCATGTAAAGTTCTTTTTGTCTTCATACTTACAGTTTCTATTCAAACAGCACTTTCTGAAAGTTACTTAAGTCATGTCCCTTTTTCTCCACCTTCTGCACTGGGGTTATTCCATAAATTGTAATACCATTAGTTTGATTCGGTATGGGGATCCAAAATCGTGCTTTATTTTATTTTAAACATGTATATAGTAAAGATCACAGTTCTGTGGGTTTTGACAAATGCATGGTCATGTGTTCTCCTACTTAAACTTAGTACCATTCAAAAAAGAGCCCATCACACTAAAAATGACAAAGATCCTTTCGTAGTCAACACCTCCTTGATCCTCATCTCTTACAACTGCTATTTTTTCCCCATCTTTATAATCTTGTCTTTTTTTATAATATTGTATAAATGGAGTTATACAGCATGCAATCTTCTGGGCTTGGCTTCATTTAGAATAATGCACGGAAGAGTCATCTCTGTTGTTGCAGGACTCAGTAAATTGTTCCTTTTTTTTTCAATTATTGTTGAATATCAACATACCATGGTTTATTTACCCAGTCACATATTGAAGCATATTTTTCTTATGTCCGGTGACTTCGTACATTCAGGCTGCTGTAACAAAGTACCGCAGACTAGGTAGTTTATGAACAATAGAATATTTTTCCTATGGTCCTGGGCTGGAAGTCTGTAATCAGGAAGACAGCATGGTTAGGTAAGGCCCTCTTACAGGTCACAAGCTTCTTATTGTACACTCGCATGGTGGGAGGAATGAGGGGTCTTTCTAGGGTCTCTTTTATAAGGGCACTAATTTTATTCAGGAAGGCTCCAGTCTCATAACCTGATCACTCACAAAGGCCCCACTTCCTAATAGCATCACAATGGGTATTAGGATTTCAAAATATGAGTTTTGGGGGGGCACATAAACATTCATACCATCGCATCAAGTTTTTGTTGATTATAAATAAAATTACCATAAACATACACATACAGATTTTTGTTTGAACCTAGGCTTCCATTCACTTTGGCAATTACCTAGAAGTGTGGACAGTATAGACCTGGGCCGTATGGTAAATGCTGGATATCATGTTTAACTTTATAAAAAGTTGTCACACTCTCATCTAACGTGGCTGTACCATGTTACATTCCCATCAGCGATGAAAGAAAATTCCTGTTTTTCTGCATCCTTGCAAAGATTTGGTATTGTTTGTTTCTATTTGTTTGCCATTCTAGTGGATATTTCATTGTAGTTTTAGTTTGCATTTTTTAAATGACAAATGATACTGAACATTTTTTCTTCTGCCACGTATCTTTGGCAACATATCTGTTCAAATCTTTTTTTGGTGGTGGTAAAGCTTAATGGAAATGTAATTCACACACTGTAATATCTGCCCATCTATGATGTACAATTCAATATTTTTCGGTTATATCCCCAGAATTATGAAACTATCTACACAATCAATTTTAGAACATTATCACCCTGCCAGAAATTCCATACCCTCTAGCAGTCACCCTTCCCCACCATTTCTGCTGACCTTTTCAGCCCTAGACAACCTCTAACTTACTTTTTGTCTCTATATTTTTGCCTATTCTGAACATTTCATATAAATGGAATCATATAATATGTGGTCTTTTGTGACTGGTTTCTTCCACTTAGTATAATTCTTTTAAGGTTCATCTATGCTGTAGCACATTCTCAGTAATGCATTCTTTTTATTGTCAAATAACATTCCATTTTATTGATTTACATTTGCCAAGTGGCAAATGATGTTGAGGTTCCTTTCATGTGCCCTATTAGCCAATGACATACCTTCTATGGATAAATGTCTGTCTAGGTCCTTTGTGCATTTTTAACTTTGGGCTCTTTGTCTTTTTATTATTGAGTTGTAAACATTCAAACAAAATTGTAAACATTTTGCATTTATGTCTATGATCCATTTGAAGTTTTTTTTATTTCAAGTTTTTATTTAAATTCTAGTTAGTAAACATATATAGTAAAATTGGTTTCAGGTAGAAAATTTAGTGACTCATCACTTACATATATAACAATCAGTGCTCATCCCAACAAGTGCCCTTCTTAATCCCCATCATCCATTTAGCCCATCTCCTGTCCTCCTCCCTCCATCAACCCTCAGTTTGTTCTCTATAGTTAAGAGTCTTTCTTATGGTTTGCTTCCCTCCCTCTTTTATCCCCCTTCTCCTATGTTCATCTGTTTTTTTAAATTCCACATATGACTGAAATCATAGGGTTTTTGTCTTTCTATGACTGACTTATTTTGCTTAGCATGATACACTCTAGATCCATCCACATCACTGCATATGGCAAGATTTCATTCTTGTTGATGGCTGAGTAATATTTCATTATATGTATATTTCAATATATACCACTTCTTCATTCATCTGTTGATGATGGACATTTGGGCTCTTTCCATAATTTGGCTATTGCTGATAATACTGCTATAAATATCGGGATGTATGTGCCCCTTTGAATCAGGGTTTTTATATCCTTTGGGTAAATACCTGGTAGTGCAATTGCTGGATGAAGTTATATTTCTGTATAATGTGAAGTAGGGGTCCATTGTCATTCTTTTGCCTTGGGTCCTAGTAGTTTAGTGCTATTTCCCTCACATTATAAAGTCTCCAATGTCACGCCTTAGGCATGTGCATATGCACCCGGGAAGACAGTGGTGTTAGCAGGACTCTCTCAATTGTTTCTTTCCCTAATCACTCAGTTGAACTGTTGCCTTTGTTAGTATTTTACCAAGCTATTAGGCTTCATTAATTGCAGCTGATTTCTCTATTGTTTTCAGCTATGTCCTAGGATATCCATTGCTCCATAAATTTATCCAATTATTTTCAGGATTAGTCTCTGAAGCCAGTTTGAGGTCTGTTCTGAATTCAGGAGCACTCTTCTTAGCTGTCTCTTTCTTTACTTCATTGGGTCTTTGGTTTAGCTTGTTGTTCTCATGAAGTTACAGCTTCTCTTAATTGCTTACCACCAAAATATTCATTGTTTTTTAAAGGTTTGAATTTTTCCACACTTTATTTTAAATAAGGTCAATTCCTTAGAGGAGAGCTTTGGAGTTTGTTTTTCTGGCCTGCTTCTCCCCCAGGGTAAAATCTCAGAACCACCACTCTGTGTTAGAGGGCAAGGATGGAGGCAGGTTTCTCTCAGTGTGACACCCCTTTTTATGACCAACCTTCTGGGCGGAGGCAATAGCTTCTGGTTCTCTTGGTTGACCTCCCCCTGTGTGGATTCTTCATCCTTTGAGCGAGCTGGGATGATGGTGTTCAGGTCCCCAGTATTCTCGGCCTCTCACACCCGAGGTAAGCTATCACTCTACAAGTGTAGCCTGGATGGACGAAGGGAACTCCCGACCCCTTGGCTGTACCCATCCTAAGTTTAGCCTCTGCAACATGTAGCGAGGATGGATAAGAAATTCCTGTGGGTCGTACCTCCTCAGGTGACATTTTGGCTATTGATGGGGACCTGGGGGAGGGGACCCCTGCATTCATAGATGAACATTCCTGAAGTGGAGGAAGTGAGTCATGGTTCAAACACCACAGACTGTTCTTACTAAGTTTGAGTAGAGTTGCTTACGTAAATATTTACTCATTTGCTGTATGCCCCTAGAACAATTTCCAGAGACATTAAATGATTGTTTCTTTAAATAATTTTCACAAGGTATGCTTGTTTCACTGGGGAATGAGTCCACAGAGCTTCTCACGCTATATGAGTGTGTGTTTCTGTTCAAATTTTTTGCCCAGCATTTAAATTGGGCATTTGTTTAATTATTATTGAGCTTTAGTAGTTCTTTGTATATTCTGGGTATAAATATTTTATTATATATGTTATTTGAAAATATTTTTTTCCCAACCATGGTTTGTCTTTTCATTCTTTTAATAGAGTATGTGTTTCTAGGAAGATAATGTCAAATATATCAATTATTTTCATGGGTCATGATTATTTTTTAATCTGAAAATTCATAAAATAATCCAAGATCATGCAGATTCTCTCCAATGTGTTCTTTCAGAAGTTTCATAGTTTTATACTGAGTGGAATTTTGAATGAGTTATGAGAATGTATCAGTTTATTATATTTTATTTTTGGAGACTTAATTGTCTTAGCACCATCTGTTGAAAAGACAAAACTTTTGCCCTCTGTTGTATTACCTTTGTAGTTTTTCAAATATCAGTTAAATGTCAGTGTGGGTCTATTTATAGCTGAGCTGTCTGTTTCATTGATGTATTTTTCTATCCTTTTTAAATATTATACTGTTTTTAATAAATCTTGAAAGTGGGTACAGACCCTGCGCATATTTGGCTAGTGCTTAATTTTTTGGTGTCATTATATGTGGTATTGTTTTATTTCAAATTTTAAATGTTCATTGTTGATATATAGGAATATGATTAAGTTTTATGTACTTGTACCCTGAGACCTTGCTGAGACCCAACCAGTTTGGAAATCACACTTATAATTCCAGGAAACTTTTTCTGATACCTTTTCCTTGAATTTCCCATGAAATTTCTAGATTGTGTGATTGGCGACATTGGTAGATATGAAATAAAGGAGAGAAATTTTGCTTTTAAATGACAGGAGTAAACATTTAGGGACTTGTCGAAGGTGAGGTGCTCTTTGGGATATTTATGTAGACATTTTCAATGCACCTTAGAGATCCTGGCCTAGAACTCATTAAAGACCTCTGATTTGGAGATACCAGTTTGGGGATTCATCAGCATGGAGTTGCTAACTAAAGACACAAACATGAAAGAGATCAATACAGAGTGTGTAGAAGAATAAAGGAATGATTTCTGAAAAGAGGTAATCATTTGCTCTCATTTTGTCCTAAATTTATAACATCTGTCAGCAATTATTTGCATAACTGCTTAGAGTTTGAAGACAAACAGTGGAACAGAATTACTCTCCATTGTCTTCTAGTATCTGTTCCTGCTCATAAGGAGTGCAGAAAAGAGCATAGCCGGCCTGAGACTTCTATTCTTAGAAAGGCCTGCTTGCAAGATTAATGTGGCTGATGTCTGGAGACTAGGATTGGGAGGGTTTCCAGCATCTCCTGATAAGAGTGGCTCAGTGTACCTAAACTGTTTGTTCAAGCAATGTACTTTATGCAGAATACTTGCTCTCATTCTAGGAATCTGGGATTTTGGTTCATGCCAGGCAGAGGTTGCCTCCCTGACTGGTTGCCACCCAAATCCCGGGCACTGGGTCTCTAATGAGCTTACCTGGTAGATGACATTTCCTGTATGTTATCAGAACTTTCATTAAGGAGGAATTAAGTGCATCCTGTGCGACTCCAGTGGGACAGGACTTTGGAAGCTTGCTCCTGGTTTCCTTTGGACTTTTTTTCATATGCCTTTCCCATTGCCTTTCTTATTTTGCTTCTCATCTTTTGATGTAATAAATCATAACCACGAATGTGACTATATGGGAAGTGTTGTGAGTCTTCCTAGTGAGTTATGGGACTTGTGGGGAGGAGGTTTGAGGACCCCTGATAAAGAAAGCATGTATCAATTAATTACATGATATTTTACATGTTATATATATTGAGTGGCTTTTAGAATTTTCTCCTTACATTTGAGTTCTACAGTTTTGTTATAATGTGCCTGTGTATGATTTTTTCTTAATTGATCTTACCACTTGATATACCTTTTCAATTGGAGAGTTTGTGGCTTTCTTCATTGCTTGTTATTTCTCTGCCAATATTTATTTAAAGGTTGCTTCTCTGCTATGCCATTAGTGGATTCTGGAGCTTCTATGCTATTTACATGTTTCCTATTTCCTTTCTCCCATTCCTGTGTCTCTTTACCTCTGTGAGCTGAATTCTGAAAGATAGCTTCAGTTTTTTTCCCTGATTTGCTAGTTCTTTATTTGACTGTATCTCAATCACTAATAGACCATATTTATTGATTTTTTTTATATCAGTGGCTATGTTTTTATTTACTAGGTCTCTTGCTTTTTTTTCTTTTTTTCTATATCCTTACATTTTTTTGTACTACGTTCTGTTCCTGGTACAAGAGGGTTATTTTTCACTCTATTTGAGGATTACTATAATTATTTTAAAGTTCAGATGCATCTATTAAACCATCTCTTCGGGTAAAGATTCTCCTCTTTGGAAATGGCATTCCTCATATGTTCTGTAATTGCTTTCTGTGAGTTTATCTTCTTTGTGAATCTCTGAAAACAGAAGGTTTTTCATCCTGAGAAGTAGAGGCCTTTCTGAATAGTGTTTTGCTTGTTGCTTCTCCTTGGAGGCTTATTCTGCTGTTAAGCGGGTTTGTATTGGATGGATACCATGAATTCAAGCTGAGAAACCCTTAATATGAAGACTAGGGTTTCTGGTTTGTGGGATTTTTCTCTACATAGTCAAAGTTAGTGGCTTATTTCAGCAGTGACTTCCTGCCCAAGTTTTCAAGCATCCATAGGTACCACAGTCCTGTCGCCCTGACTTGCAAGGGGCCTGTGGTTTTGGCTTCTTCTCTATAATTCTTCTCTGTAATTTTGGCTTTGTAATTCTTCTTTGTAATTTTCAGTTTTTCTCAGGAAACCTGAAATGCTGTAGTCTCTGCCTAGTCCCATCTCCATAGCTAATCAGATTACCTTGTTACTTCTGTGAATTCTCTCTCAGATTCTGGCACCTGAAATGCATTTCCCTTACTTAACTTATTTAGGTTATCAAATATTGCAATTAATTTTGGGTCATAAGGGGAATTACAGTGTGTCCTCCATGCTCAATCAACAGTCTGAACCCAGAAGTTCAGGCTGTATGTACTTATGACGTAGATCACATAGAGGACTATTTTTTGTCTTAAAACATAGTATATTTGGTATAAACTTACCAAAACACAGAATTAACCTTTTAAACATTAACTGAGATCATTGATTTAGACTGTTGTAATTCCGAAGGCAGATTATTCCAGATAAAGTGGATTCCAACTTCTTGTCCAACTCCTCCACCCACACTGCCCTAAATAATACTATAATATTGACAATGTTGGGTTATCACTGAAAATTATTTTTTATATGTGGTTATTTGCTTTGGTTGCAGCCATCTGAGACTTTGCTTTTGGAGATGTTTATAGCTTTAAACCACTTCTACACCTTTTGTTCATCTTCTCTCTAGATGGCTGTACACGAAGGGCATTTGTTGTAAGATTTTTCTCCTAGGACCATCATTTTTCATGGCCGTGTGCCACTTGGCACATAACACAGGAACTAGTGAATGACCCAATGTTTTAACTGTCAGTCACCATGAACTACTTTACGAAACAGGCTTAACTGCTCATAAACTGAAAGCAATCCTGTTTACTGCCATGTCTAGATACATAGATTGTTTGCAGCCTGTTACTGTTCTAGCAACACTCGGGGGCCAAGCACCTAAAGTACTTTATGTATTTCTTGATGTCTCTTAAGAAGGGCTGGTCTTGTGAGCATCCTTGTATTTTTTTCATCTAATATAATAGGATTAGACCTTGGGGTGACTATATCAGAACTACTGACAGCTTTCTACAACATGCTATGCATGAATATGTCTACCACATCTAGAAACTTGGAAGAGGAGAGATAGTACCACAGAACCAGTTTTGAAGATGAGTAGATTGATTCACTCTTCTTTTTTTTTTTTAAGTGTCTATCAATGTAGGTTAATTGATACTTTCTTTTCTTTTCTTTGCCTTATTGACCCGTCAGCACATTTTTTTCTATTAGTCTTGAATTGCCTTAGTCTCTGCTGAAGGTAGATGTATATTCTGAAAGTAAAGTTGAATCTATTAAAGTGGCTAACATATAGTGATGTCCCTGTTTTGTAAATTGAGTTCAGACATAGGCTATCTATCTGTTTGGCAGCAAGAGAAGTAGCTGTTGGTCTGAATTTTACTGTTTGAGACGTTAGAGTTGCCTTCCAAGGTGGATAGGGGTCAGGGTAGTATCAGATTCACACATTACTGTCTTTACTGAATTTATATGAATGACCTCCTTTGAAGATTGAAGAATCCAACACAAGTATGCATAAGGCTCCTTTCAACCAGAGAACACTATTTTCACCCCTTTTTATTGTAAGAGGTGTTAGCTTTTTTTTGACATGTACTGATTTTTTAAAAGTTTGAAAAAAAGCTATAGAACTGTGGGTGAGTATTGACAATCACAATATGTAAGAAGAGAATGTAGTTTCAAAATTTGCAAGATGAAAAGTCTGTGATTTTCTCCTTGATATGTAAGATCATTTGGTTAGGTCCTCATAAAATTCTGCTTGTGGAAATCACCAGCATTAGTATTTAATGTTACAGCTCCCCTGTGAGGAAGATAAGTATTATTGTCCCTTTCTTATGGAAACAAAGAAGGAAATGACTCCCGTGGCAATACTAACATTGGTAGACATGAGTGTTAAGATTGAGAAATGTTCAACTTCTATTCCTAAACTCTAATTACTACCATATAGGTAAGGCAGAAACTAGCTAAGCAACTAAATGCCTCAAGGGACCCACGCATATATAATGTGTCAAAAACTGGACTTTGCATACTGAATAAAACAAAGCAGAAAATAAATTTATTGCAAGGCTTTCAACCTGCAAGTGGGGAAACTCAAGGTTATGGAGACAATGAGTTCCGAGTTGTTCACAGACCAAGGTATTGCTATAGGATAAAGGATTGGCTGGTGGCTTCTACTAATTTCTGAGAAGAGCAGTAAATTCCTGTAAGATTAAGTTAAATTTCCTTTATGAGCTTACATTGACCCTCTCCTTTTTGTCCTTGATATACTAACTCCATTTTGGTTTGATTCTGCAAATATAAATGTTAAATATATATATTTTTCATTTTTATTTAATTTCAAGGTTAGCCAAGAATTTCAGTCTTTTGAAATTCAAAAACTATTTAGAGTTAATGTATTTTGCATATACTTATATCAACAAAGAAAATTTTCTTATAAACAGTGCTCTTATGATAAAAGTCAACTTCTTTTTCATATAAGGTGGTAACCACTCCATGAGTTTATCCCATAGCAGCTGGACATTTTAAAGGATTAATGGGACTTAAAACTCAGTATTCAATTGATTTCAATTTCCTGTAATTATCCTGTTGACTTTATCTCTAATGAATTCTGTGCCTCAAACATCTTAAGTAAAGTGGTTAACATATGGTGTAGTCAGTAAGCCGATCACTGAGGGCACAGGTCCAACTCGGCATAAGCGTATTTCCATTTTCCTTCCTTCTCTCCTTCCTTGTTTCCTTCCTTCCGTCCTTCCTTCCTTCCTTCCTTTGTTCCTTCCTTCTTCCTTTCCTCCCTCCTTCCCTCCTTTCCTTCCTTCCGTCTTTCTTCAAATTTTTAAAAATTAAATTTGTAAGTTAGCTGGAAGATTCCCATTACACTTTATAAGAGAGGTTGACTATTATCATTGATACATAAGATATGTGTGAGTTAAATGTGTGAACTTTGTAATATGATTGTGTGAGTGCACACACAAACATATATTTATTTAAAACTGCCTCAATAAATCTGTGCATAAAAGAGCCCTAGTAGTATATTGAGAAGCTTTAAAGCACTAAGGTATTTGTTTCTCTAAAACATTTGTCTCGTTATCTACAAAAGCTGCTCTTAAATGTTTATCAGTTTCTACTTGACCAGTCACAAACGATTATTTCTTCCTGAGATTAAAATCCAGACATTTAGTAACATGATAGAAGAGAAAGAACAAATGGCTTTTCCCCCTAAGCTGGACCATTTAGGCTCATCTTCCTCATGGATGCCATTTTGCATGGCATATCACTGTATTTTAGATTTCCCTGATTAAAGACAGTCCCTTAATCACCTTTCATTTGTCTTTGCATTTGTGCTGATGTATTGTTGTATGTCTACAACTCTACTTGTAAGTTTTCCATATATGGGTCTCTGTATTTGAATGGCAAGATTCTGGTGTTAGGAAGTGGTATGATTTTGGCCCTTTTTTTTCTTTTTTTCAGATTTTATTTATTTATTTGACAGAGAGAGTAGGCAGAGAGGCAGGCAGGCAGAGAGAGAGAGGAGGAAGCAGGCGCTCCCCCCTGAGCAGAGAGTCTGATGCGGCTCCATCCCAGCACCCTGAGATCATGACCTGAGCTGAAGGCAGAGGCTTTAACCCACTGAGCCACCCAGGTGCCCCTGATTTTGGCCCTTTTGTCATAATTTACATTTAGAAATCTTCAACTCCATTGGTGCTCAGTTGATTTTTTTTCCAATTAAATTCAACATTGCTCTTGAGTAGCACTCTCATTTCCAATGTCAGCATCATTATGTAGCTAACATTCATATGCTGCTGTGCTCTGAAGGTTTCTCAGGAGTTGTGAATGCATTATCTCATTTAATTTTCAAAGCAACCTGGTGAACTAAGCATTTCAAGGACTAATACATTTGGGTGTGTTCCACTGGTTAATCTGGAACACTGTGTTCATGTACCATCTGTGAATGGAGTGAAAACCATTCTGCTAAATCAACCAGATCATTGATGTTTTTACTTTTTAATTTTATAATGTGCTGTAATGTGGACAAGTGAAATACACAATTGCTGATGCAACCAGGGAGAATAAAGAATATTATGTAAAATAGAGAATTTCCATATTTGGATATTTGACCACAAATCCTGAAAAAGGAAAATATTTTATATTAAATACTAATATTTATAATAAGCCTATAAAATAATCTCATAGACCTAAATGTTCCAAATTTCATAACAAGACCTTTAAATACTAAGAAAAGCCTATTTGGTTTAACCATAGCAAACCACGATTTACACATAATAATCATGGCTTTTAGCTTTTAGGCCAAACTATATATATGTACATATATATAATTGTTTCCCCAAATTTTTGAATAATATAACTGTTCAAATAGAAGGCTATATGTTACCCATTCTTTGCTTTATTCAGATGATTTGGATTCATCCCTGTTGTTAACTTGGATACACCCTCTAAACAAATGGAAAATATCTGGAAAAAGAAAGCATTAAATTTGATTTTACTGCTAATTTTTTCAAAAAAGGAGTAGTTACTGGTTTCATTAGGCATTCAGTTATTATAACCATTCTCCCTCTATTATTAGCCATATATTAACTGTACAAACATATATGTGTTCATAGTACATAGCATTTTATTTAAATCTTTATATATAAATTTAATTTTAATCCTGCTGTTTCATAAAAGCAAGTTTATATATGTGATAGTTTTGTTTTAAAATAACTTCTTATTTATACTCAGATTATGGACATGACATGCATGATAACAATTTTATAAAACACAGAAAGCTGTATAAAGTGTTCTATAATTCCTGACATAGGGCTAATTACTATTAACATTTTTCTTTCATTCTCATGTATATGTGTGTATATATATACAGGTATATATACCTATATATTTATAATATAAATAACACTTTATTTTAATAAAATTTATTTTATTTTTTAAAGATTTATTTTACAGAGAGTGTGTGCACTTGACATGGGGGTGGGGGGAAGCAGGGGAAGGGCAGAGGAAGAGGGAAGGAGAAACTCTCAAGCAGACTCCCTGCTGAATGTAGAGCCTGCCACAGGGCTCAATGCGGGGCTCAGTGCTGGGTTCCATGCAGGGTTCCACATGGGGCTCGATTCCATGACCCTGAGATCATGACCTGAGTGGAAATCAAGGATCCAATGCTCCAGAGACTGAGCCACCCAGGCACCCCAAAAAACTTTATTTTATTTTTTTTTAAAGATTTTATTTTTATTTTTTTGACAGAGAGAGAGAGAGAGAGATCACAAGTAGGCAGAGAGGCAGGCAGAGAGAGAGGGAGAAGCAGGCTCCCCGCCGAGCAGAGAGCCCAGTGTAGGGCTAGATCCCAGGAACCTGTGATCATGACCTGAGCTGGAGACAGAGGCTTTAACCTACTGAGCCACCCAGATGACCCGCCAATAAACTTTATTTTTTAAGGCTGCTTTGGGTTCACAGCAAAACTGAGCAGAAAGTAGAGACATTTCCCCTATACACTCTCCCCCTAAACAGGCACAACCTCCCCCCATCAACTCGTAGCATCAAAGTCGTACATTTGTACCAATCAATGAACATACATGACACATCCTTACCGCCCAAAGTCCCTAGTTCACACAGGGTTCACTCTTGATGTTGCACATTCTATGGATTTTTTTTTCATTCTATGGATTTTGACAAATGACATGTATCCACCATTATTGTATCCTACAGATTAATTTTATTGCTCTGCTCTTATTTACCGTCTTCATAGTATTCTGTGTTAATATTTTTTTTGCAGAAACACTTTTATGTACATATTCCATGTCATTAAATTTTTCAAATATGTAATTTCATAAAATTATATAATATTGTATTTAAGAATCTTTTCTCTTTTTTTGTCGTATATTATTTATTCTGGTATTGTTGGATATTTAAGTAGTCAATTTCTTCTTTTATTGCTATTATAAATAGTTCTTTTATGAAAGTATTTATCAATTAATTTTAAAAAATTAGAGTTTCTTACCACGGATTACAGACATCGAAGACCATATTTTCCAATTGCTCAGGCTAAAAAATAAATTCATATATGGTTCCTCTATTTCTTGCCTACCTTACTTACATTTTGTCATCAAATTCTGTCAACTCTAACTACAATTTACATGCAAATCCAACCATTTTTTTACCACTATCATATAAACTATTCTACTCCCAAGTTACCATCTTTTGTTTGTATAAGTACCATAGCAATATTAGCATAGCCTATTGCTATGGTACTTATAAACCCTTGTCTCCCTCAAACTATTCTCAACATAATAACTAGAATGATCCTGTTTAAAAACTAAGTTAGATTATGTCATTTCTGTGCCCTTTTCATTGGAAGAGCAAAAGAGTCAAAATAGCTAAACTGAATAAGGATTAGGAAGGAGAAATCATTACCTGATTTTAAAAATTACAATCAGGTTACAGTAATTATTTGTATTTTATGTACTACTAGAAAGTAACTGGAAAATGAAACAACAAAAATTCAGCTATAATCATGCCATTATAAAATATTGTGAAATAATTTTAGCAAAAATGTAAAAGATTCCTATCTTGACAGTTCAGTATTTGTGAAGAAATAGACACATAAATCAGTGGAACAAAATAGAGAATTCAGAAATATATCCACACAAATATGATCATTTGTATGGCACCACAAAAGACCATGAAGAGCCAAAGCAACCTTGAAAAAGCAAAGCAAAGCTAAATTCCTGACTACAAGTTACGTTAGAGAGCTGTAGTGATCAAAATAGTATGGTACTGGCACAAAAATAGATACATAGATCAATAAAGCACAGTGGAACCCGCAACAATATGGTCAATTAATCTTCAACCAAAAAAGAAAGAATATCCATTTGGAAAAAGTCTCTTCAACAAATGGTGTTGGGGAACCTGGACAGCAACATGCAAAAGAATGAAACTGGGACTGTTTCCTTACACCATAAATGAAAATAAAATCAAAATGGATGGAAGACCTAAATGTGGGACTTGAAACCATAAAAGTCCTAGAGAACACAGGCAGTAACATCTTTGACACTGGCTGTAGAAATTTCTGTCTAGATAGGTCTCCTGAGGCAAGGCAAACAAAAGCAGAAATAAACTACTGGGACTTCATCAAAATGAAAATTTGATTTTGACAAAGTTACAAATTAAATTCAATAGGGAAAAGATACTCTTTTTCAACGAGTGTTGAAACAATTGGTAATTCATATGGAAAAATATGAATCTCAATCTAAACCTCAACTTAAACAAAAATTAAGTCAAGACTGATCATAGACCTAAATGCAAAATTTTTTAAAATTGAAAAAAAAAAAAACTTAGATGAAAACAGAAGAAAGTCTTCTTAACCTGGATTTAGGTGACAAGTTCTTAGACACTGGAAGCGTGATTCATCAATGAAAAAATTATAAATTGGATTTCGTCAAAATTAAAAACTGTTTTAACAATTAGATATTTTATCTGTCATTTTGTTAAATTCATTTAGTATTTCCCATAATTGTTTTAGAAACTCATTAGGATTTTCTATGTAATTAATCCTGCCCTCTATCAATGGAGATATTTGTACTTAAAAAAAATTTCTTTTTTCTCTTTATTATGGGTAGGATCTCCTGAACAATGCTGAACAGAAGTAGTAAGAGTGATCATCCTTGCCTATTTTTTCAATGTTGGTGGTAAAATATTTAATATTACATCATTAAGAAGTAATAGCAGTTGTAGGATCTTTTTGTTTATTTTTTGTTTGTTTTTGGTAGACAATCTTCTTCAAGTTGAAAGAGCTTCCTTTCATAGTTTCTGAGAATTTGTGAATTTTTATCATGAAGTATTGAATTTTGTCAAATTATTTGTTTGCATATGTTGAAATGATCATTTTTTTTATTCCATTATATGGTGAATTAAATTGATGGACCTTGTGTTCTTTGAATAAGTGGTATCTGAGCATGATATATTACACTTTCTACATGTTTCTGGATTTGATTTGATATTATTTTCAAATATTTTTTGTATTACTTTACATTTATTGAGAGATATTTGTCAGTAATTTTCTTTCTTCTTCTTTTTTTGTTAGTTTTGTCAAGTTTTTGTCTTAACTTACATTAGCTTCAGAAATTGAGTTGAGAAATATTTCCTCCTCCTCAATTTACTGAGAGTGTAAAAATTGGTGGTATATCTTTTAAATATTTGTGATAAAACTCACTAATGAAACCATTTTCACTTGCAATTTTGTTATCAGGATTTTGATAAGAAATTCAATTTTTAATAGCTACATGGACATTCAGATTTTATATTTCTGTATGTGTGTCAGCTTTCCTAAATTGCATTTTTCAATCTATTTATATATTTTTTATCTAAGTTTTAAAATTTGTTGCATGAACTTATTCAGGATAGTTTCTTTTAATGTTCCTTAGGATAACTTAACATCAAAAATGTGGCAAGCACGTAACAAAAGATAAATTACAGGTCAGCCTCTGTCATTCTCAGATTCAAAAATCATAAAAAAAAATTAGCAAATTAAATTCAATAATCTATTGAAAAAAATATATAAGACCTAGTTAAGTAAACTCCAGGAGAGAAATATGGTTAGTATCAGGAAATCAATCAATGCAACACACATATTAACAGGTTAAAGAAGAAAAAAAGTCATCAAATTTATAGGAGAAGCAAGAACTAGAAAATAAAACATATCATCCAATTATGGTTTTATAAGCATGTAGAAATTGAAAAATAGAAAATAACTTCAACATGAGAAGGAAGCATTATGTATAAACATACAGAAACTCAGATTTAATTGTGAAATATTGAATATTTCTTGAGATGTTTAAAAAGATAAAATTGACCATTAACTCCACTTCTATTCATCATTAAGAGAGGACCTAACTAGTACATTAAGGCAAGAAAAACAAATACATTTACATATCTTTATATATCTTTAGATCCATTTTTTTTCTTTAGAGCAATTATGCAATTTTTATACGGACAAAACAAAATTATTAATTTATGTATAGATTATTAAAATTTATGAGATAACATAGCAAGTTTTCTGAGTAAATCAACATATAAAAATTGGTCTTGTAAATGAAGGGTTTTATATATATAACTTCAGGGTGAGGAAAGCCTTCTTAAAAAAACCCCCCAAAACAAACTCTATGGAGCATGAGAGATATATTCAAACATACGTATGTTTTACAGATTTTGTTGATTGGTAAAAAATACCATAAAAATGCTAAGAGATTATTTAAAATCAGGAAAAAATATTTTCAATGTCTAACCGATATAGAATAATGTTAGAGTACACAATGATTGCTTATAAATCAGTATGAAAAGTATAAGAAACCAATACAAAAATGAGCAAAAGAAATGAATGATTTGTATGATCTTTAGTACAGAATTCAGTTTCTGAGTATATACTCCAAAGAAATTTTTCTAATCCTTCGTAAAGTTGTGCAGGTAAATTCATACTCTACTTCTGTGTAAACTAAATAATTGGAGTGCCTAACTTATACATAAATCAAGGAAAAGAATGATTAAAATGCTGTATATGAGATTAATGGAAAGATATAAAGTGGAGACCGATACAACATAAGATTACAAATATTATTTTACAAGTACAAAGTGAAAATACAATGACTTTGGGATGCCTGGGTGGTTTAGTTGGTCAAGCGACTGCCTTCAGCTCAGGTCATGATCCCAGGGTCCTGAAATTGAGTCCCACATCAGGCTCCTTGTTCAGCAGGGAGCCTGCTTCTCCCTCTGCCTCTGCCTGCCACTCTGCCTGCTTGTGCTCTCTCTCTCTGACAAATAAATAAATAAAAATCTTTAAAAAAGGAAAAAAGAAAATACAATGATTTTATAGCACAATATCCATATCTATCTATCCATCTATCATCTATTACCTATCTTTCCCACTTTGCTATCTATCATCTATCTATCTTTATGTACGGCTACTTGGTTAATTTAATGAATACTATACAGAATATTAGAAAATGAATTTTTCTTTTTTAGGCCATAAAGTTATATATGTACCACTGTAGTTTAATACATTTTTATTATAATATTTATTTTTCTTTTTATTTGATCTGTAAAAAAAACTGTATTAAACAATCCTAAGACTTTGATCTGACCAAATTTTTCCTGTATTTCTATGTTTCCATGTTACATTAGTCAGTTCATATGTACATGAATGTTGTACATTCATTTTGGAAATAAACCTTTATCCACAAAAAGTTATATCATTCTCATTCCTATTTAATGACCTTCTGGAATTAATTTGGGGGGCATTAGTGTTTGCCTTTTTTTCATGATTTCTTTCTTTTTTTTCTTTTCCCTTTTCTTCTTTACCAACTTTTACTCACCACTCTAGTATTAATAACTTACTCTTTTGGGGGAAACTATGCTTTCCTATCAATAACGCTGTCAATAACTGGACAAGTAGAACAAAGATATGAATAAAAAGATGAAATCCTGAAAACTTATGCCATGCCTAAAACATGTTTCTCGCATTCTCAGACCATGCCTGAAAAAAAATTATTAAAAAAAGACATAAAAAATTATCTTTTTGAATG
>CM052810.1:114060651-114101143 GCA_028533885.1 Nasua narica | reverse complement strand
CATTCAAAAAGATAATTTTTTATGTCTTTTTTTAATAATTTTTTTTCAGGCATGGTCTGAGAATGCGAGAAACATGTTTTAGGCATGGCATAAGTTTTCAGGATTTCATCTTTTTATTCATATCTTTGTTCTACTTGTCCAGTTATTGACAGCGTTATTGATAGGAAAGCATAGTTTCCCCCAAAAGAGTAAGTTATTATTACTAGAATAAGAAGGAAGGTTGCTGAATAGCCAAAAAAGCAGATTATCTCCTACATATTTTGCATTAAGTTTGACCCTCGGTTACTGTCTAAAATGTAAATACTCTCTTAAAAATGTATTCAATGTAACACATTTATTAAGAGTTTTGTTACATTTCTTCAATGATTGACTTTCATTACCCATAAATTTCAGAAAAAGTAGTTTAATTTTGAATGAAATTGGAATCATATAATAGATGCATCTGTGTGGCACCTTAGAAAAACTTTATGTTCTATTTATGTTTGTATTAGTACTTGCATATTAATGGTGATTATAATCTGCTTTCCAGGGAGGAGAAAAAAGGTAGTACAATAAAATTCAAGTCCTCCAAACTCCTATAATTTATAAAAACTTTTTGGGCGAATGAAGATATACAGAATCGAAGTCACAGTTAATAGTTAAAAATGATCATTATTACTTAAATTATACAGAGAATATATAATGCACTCTTCTTTCTCCAATTATTTTTTCTTGGAGTTATGTAGCAGGGTTGGAGAAGGCTGAACACTAATTGTTTTAAACATCTATTTCTTCTTGTCATGTGCCCCTCCATAAAAAGGTCTGTAAGTTAAATTAAGAAATAAATTAAGGTTGGTTTCTTTAAATAAATTACTTCCTTTGCTTGAGGTACCATGAACATAGCCTATTTTGATTGTAAAAGCTTTGGTATATAAGAATTTTAACAGTTCTGAAACAAACAAAAAAGTTTCACTTATTCCAGAAACCCTGATGGGTTTTAAACTGTGTAGCTCATTTCTTTGTTCTATGTAACAAAAGAAACTTCTTTGGCTTTCTGACTGCACAGTTCTGGTTTGTGCCAGGTTACTACTGCCTTTTACAAGACAGAAAAACGTTCAGCACTTCTGACTCTGAGGGCTTATTCAAAGACCAGAGCCTTGAAAAGCACTGAGATGGCCTTAGAGCTAAATTTACATTATTTTTGTGGTTTTGAGATTCTGATTTTCAGTACTTCAGCATTTACAACATTTGATAAAGGACAGTATTAGTGGTAGAGGGAGGAAGCTTTAGAGTATTTTCTATACCATATAAATTGGTTAGCTAGTCATCAATATCTTCCACGTTCTTGGCCACTTAAAGCATGAAGAGATTTCCACTAAGCCAATAAAAATTCCAAATGCTTTGAGAGTACATAAAGGATAAATAAAGGACACAGTCAAAATTCTGACTTTCTGTTTTATTGGCCAAGAATGTAAGGAGAGCTGGAAAAGATAAATTCTTCCCTTTCTTCCTCTCTCTCCTTCCCTCCCTCCCTCTGTCCCTCTTCCTTACTTCCTTCCTCCCTCCCTCCCTCTTTCTTTCCTTCTTTTTCTTCTTTCCTTCTTTCTTTCTCTTTCCTTCCTTCCTTCCTTCTCTTTCTTTCTTTCTTTCTTTCTCTCTCTCTTTTTCTTCTCTCTCTCTCTGCCCCCCTCACTTCTCCCCCTCCCTCCTTCCTTTCTTCTCTCCTTTCCTTCCTTTTTTCCTTCCTTCCTTTGTTCCTTTCTATTTAAATTATAAAGAATTGGGTATGAGCCATGAGAAATGAAGTTGATTGATATCTTTTGTTTAAAATAGCGATGGGTGCCATATATGTCTAATAAAATATACACTCTAACATACATAATATACATATTACATAATATATTCTAATGTATGTAATAGAGTTAATCCTATTTTGAGGCATTTAAATATTTTCTAGTGTTTTGTATCATAAAGAATATTGAGTAACTTATACAGAGATCTATGCCAACTTTCTGTTTCCTTGAATTACTTTTTAAATCACATTTACTAAGATAAAAATATGAATAACAAAAAAAGTATGAGCAGATTTTAAGATATGTTTATTGTTATTACAGAAAAATCCATTGATTTATAATACTTATTTTGAACTGCTTTCTTTATGATACTGCAGTCATTTCAAGTAGGTTTTCTTTTCAATTTTTTCTCTTATTGAAATGCCTAGTTTCTTCCCCAGCTTGGATCCCTGATACTGACAGCTAGGCTTATAACTCTCCATGCCTGAGATAGATTGATTCTATTCTGGGAAATCTGAGTAACCAAAGAGAAAATCCTAAAGCCATCCACATCCAAATTTCCTTAATGAAATAGTCCTGCCTGCTGACCTAGTCACACTCCCAGTTGACAGTGTCCATTCACCAATGCAGAGCTCTGAGTCAGCTTTTAGGTATTACATCTTTAAATATCAATGGCCAAGTGTCATTAGACACAAAATCAGAGACCAAACAGACATATAGGAAAAATTACTTTCAGTGTCAGATGAGAAAGTCCAAAAACCAAATGGCAGGTATATCAGAAAGGGAGATCAGAGAAAGTTAAATGAATAAAATCATCAAAGAAGTGATACAGAATTTCATGGAATCGAAGGACATGAGTTTCTATATTCAAAAGTAAGCATATTCAATGAAAAAAATTGATGCACATTAAAGGCCGTCATTATGATACATCAAAACACTGACATAGAAAGAAGGTAAAAAATCTCCAGGGGATCTGTCTTCAAGATGAGAGAATTGATAAGACCTGTGAGGTATTTGAACATATTGAGAAAATGTAGACACCTTGGGGAGGGCTTGGGGCTGAGTTAGTGGGAAAGAAAATACAAAGGTATAAACAAGATAAATATTACCTTCAATGTAAACAAAAAATTGTCCCCCTCTGAAAAAGCAATCTCCACCTGGTACATAGTTCACCTAAGAATACTGTTCACATAATAATAATCTAAGCATTGAACATTGATCTAACTAAAAGTATGATATAAAAATTGAGAGGATGAGTAAACTTAGATATATTTCACAGGGAGAGATAATTTTGGAGATATATAATTTGTTTATGTTTGAGAGGTGAGTGACATTTGACAAATGACTATATTCTCATCTTCCATATTGGAAATTCAATTAATAACTTCTTCAACTGAAGAAATTTAAGAATTAAATTACTACCTTTAACGAGGTCAAAGGGTTGAAAGCTGTTGCTTCTGGGAACTGGAACCAGAGATAAGGGTTGGAAAGACCATTATTTCATAATTCTTATGGAACTATTTAATATTTTTTTGGGAACTATTTAATATTTTAATCAACATGAAGGAATCTCTTTGCTGAAATCAGTAAGTTTAAAGAATCTGTTTGAAAAAAATATTTGACCACCAAAATTCTAAATTTTATATAGGGCAAACTGTGGTAAGATGATTTACTGCCCAGATAACACATGCAAAAGCAAAACAAAAGAAAACAAAACCCCCCATGAAATTAAATTATAAAATAAACAGTAACAAAATTACTGTGCTTTATGCTAGCTGCTAAGTTGTATCGACCCCATTATACTGAATGTCTTACCAAGCAGTCATATGTTTTTGAATAATTAATTATTGCTTACTGTGGTGATACATCATTAGCATAACATAATGGCATTTTCAGATAGCCAAAGTCTCCTTAGGCAGACAGGGTCTTTGGCAAATAAATGCTGTGTGTATGTGGATTCCAGTAGAAAATAGAATTACAAATATTTTTAGGGAAATTTACAGATCTTACAAATTGGATAGCAGGTGTTTTTGTTCCAACCTGAAGGAACAGTTTGTTAACGATACATCCCATAATCAGATTTTCTACCCATGGATTTATTGGCTGAAATAGTTATTAATATGACAAGTGTATTAGCCTGCGATGAGGAACGCCAACATTGAAGCACAGATGGTCTCCCCCAACAAGTGACAATTTGAAGCATCAGATTTATCATGAAACACATGAAACTGTTTAGAACTATGGTATTCTGGCCTATGAAGAAAAGAACAATAGGAAGAGTAACAATTAATTAGCAATAGTAGCTTTATACTTTAGTCTACATTTTAGGAAATCTTTGATAATGAAACAAAAAAAATCGATTAAAAAAAAAAAGACTTTTTTAAGTGCCATGTCAAGAATTCTGCTTCTTTATTGAACTGCAAACTGAAGCAGTTGTCATGGTTTGTACATTTGAATTGTCTTCTTATTTTTTGCAGAAATTTAGCAGCATGTGGGTGTGTGTGTGTGTGTGTGTGTGTGCGCGCGTGCGTGTGTGTGCGTGTGTTAAAACAAAGCTCATTTCTGAACACCATCTAAGAAAATGCCAGCAGAAAAGTCTGACAACACCTGCGGGAAATAGCAAAAAGAGCCTTGTGGGTGATACGTCTTGTGGGGGTTGGTGATTGGTCATAAAAATCAATTACATTCTTTATAAATAATCCCACGGGGTGGGGTGGATGCAAGATGGCAAGTACAAGCACTGGGTTAGTGTCTTTAAATATAAATCATTCACAGAGTAAGTAGCACCAGCCATGACCCAGTTGTGGACCACAATTGAAAGCTAAAAGAAAAGGTTGAATCCACATTCAATAACTGTGGTGCAAGTGATCACAACTAGCTTAAGTGAAATTGTGCCAGAACTGAGCCCCTTCATAATCCATTACTTATTCCTTTCTGATGCCCATATTATTTGCCAGAAATCTGTTCCATGGTAGACTTTGACCTCAATAAGACTTGCAAAACTGGTTTAAGAGATATCAAGTATTATTTTAATTTTATTTATTTATTTTTTAAAGATTTTATTTATTTATTTGACAGAGAGAGAGAGAGATCACAAGCAGGCAGAGAGGCAGGCAGAGAGAGAGGGGGAAGCAGGCTCCCTGCTGAGCAGAGAGCCCGATGCGGGGCTCGATCCCAGAACCGTGGGATCATGACCTGAGCCGAAGGCAGAGGCTCAACCCACTGAGCCACCCAGGCGCCCCTTAATTTTATTTTTTTAAAGATTTTATTTATTTAGAGAGAGCGAGAGAGCGACACTAACCCTGTGCTTGTACTTGCCATCTTGCATCCACCACACCCCCTGGGGTTATTTATAAAGAACGTAATTGATTTTTATGACCAACCACCAACCCCCACAAGACATATCACTCACAAGGCTCTTTTTGCTATTTCCCGCAGGTATTGTCAGACTTTTCTGCTGGCATTTTCTTAGATGGTGTTCAGAAATGAGCTTTGTTTTAACACACACACACACACACACACACATGCTGCTAAATTTCTGCAAAATTTTATTTAAATTTCATTTATTTAGAGAGGGAGACTGGCAGAGGGAGAGGGAGAAGGGGCTCCATTTCAGACCCTGAGATCATGACCTGAGCCAAAGATAGACGCTTAAGCAACTGAGCCACCCAGGTGCCCCAAGAGATGTCAGGTTTTAGTGTCAGTAGGAAAGTAACTACAATTCTAGCAGAAGGGGTTTACTTTTGTGTGTAACACTTGATTTCCAATCTTATTCCAATGTTATTCTACCCTACTGAAGAAATTCAAAAGAAAATTTGAAAGAGAAGATAGTTTTGTGTATCAAACACAAAAAGCAGTCCCAGTTAAGTAGGAAGGCAAAAATCTGTAGTTTGATCTTGTGTGTATGAGTGTCCTGATAGCCTGCATGAAAAGTGGCCCGACTCCTGTGTGATCAAAACACTGTCCACACACTTTAAATCAAGTAATTGCTATCATTTAATGAATATGTCTCTGTATATCTATGTATTTGTCATCTATCTATATGTACCTCTGTATCTATCAGCTATAGATACACGAGCCTCTGATCTGAAAAAATACTATGACATTCTTGTATTGTGTCCATTTTGAAGATAGGGTAAATAAATGAAGAATTTGTGCTCTGAAAATATCCTTGTGACTGCTTTCAAATTGGAAAAGAAAAGAGTAAAGAGAGAGTCAGAAAGAAGGCTCTGACTATAGCCAGATAAAGCACGCTGGGTCTTGGGGAAGAGACAGGCAGACTGGAAGGACTGTGGGCAGATAGTATATATTACAGAGGTAGAAATATATTTGGGATTTTTATAATATAAATGACCATATACAACATAACATGCATATATATATTCAGGTTGAAAGGTTTCTTTCACTCCCGTGGCTCGAAATCCCTGCTGCTTTCTTTTCCTGAGCATTGCAGGTACTAGGACTTTTTGTAATACTGGAAGGGAAGAAATATCTAAGAGATTGGTGGTAGTGATTCTCTATTGCTTTTATGACATCTGTTTCTTATAAGTTGCTTTGGTTAAGAAATAGGTGTTGGAGAGGATGTGGAGAAAGGGAAGTGTTTTGCACTGTTGGTGGGAATGCAAACCAGTGTAGCCACTGTAGAAAACAGTATGGAGGTTCCTCAAAAAGTTAAAAAAAAAGAACTGCCCTATTTGTACTATTGGGTATTTACCCAGAGACTACAAAAACCCTAATGCAGAGAGATACATCCATCCTTGTGTTGATACCAACATTATTTATAATAACCAAATTATGGAAGCAGCCCATTGATGGAAAAATGGATAAAGAAGGTATGATATAAATAATGGAATATTATATATTATTTTATAATATATATTATGTTATGCTATAATATATGTTATATATATATAAAATATATGTGTTATGAATGGAATATTATTCATCCATAAAAAAGAATGAAATCTTGCCATTTGCAATGACATGGATGGAGCTAGAGAGTATAATGCTAAATGAAATAAGTCAGTCAGAGAGAGACAAATATTGTGTGATTTCACTTATATGTGGAATTTAAAAAACAAAACAAATGAACAAAGGAGAAAAGAGAGAGAGAGACATTACTAAAAACAGAACAAACTGATGGTACCAGAGTGAGGAGGGTGAGAGGATGCAATAGGTGATGGGGATTAAGGAGTGCATGGTGATGAGCACCAAGCAATGGATGGAATTGTGAAATCACTACAGCGTACACCTAAAGTAATATAACACTGTATGTTAACTATACTGGAATGAGAATAAAATAAATAAATAATAAGCTGCCTTGCTTAGTAAAATTCTCAGTTTTTCTGTATATGCTGACATACTTTTATAAAAGGTATTTGTCTTTATCAGTCCCCACTTATCATACTGGTCCATTTTATGTTGACACTATAAAACTTTCAATTATATTTGGCAACCTAATAGAAGTTTAAATTGGAGCTATATTTTTTTTAACTTTAAATTGCAGTTTAAGTGAAATAAACTGAAAGTATGTAGTGTTTTATTAGATTAGCTTTTTTGAATTAGGTTTTTCATTTTAATTCCAGTATAGTTAAAATATAATTTTCTATTAGCTTCAGGTGTACAATACAGTGATTCAACAATTCTTCACATTACTCTGTGCTCATCATAAGTGGTTTCAGTATATTTTCAATATATGTATGAGAGAGAGAGTGCATGGGGAGAGTCAGAGAAGAGGGAGACAAAAACTCAAGCAGACTGCCCACTGAGCGTGGAGTCTGACATGGAGCTCAATCTCACAACCCTGAGATCAGACCTGAGCTGAAACCAAGAGTCCGACGTTTAACCGACTGTGCCACCTAGGTGCCCTCAAACAAATTTTAGAATTGATTTGTCAAATTATTAAAAAAAAGAGATGTGGATTTTTTACTGGAATTTTCTTGAATCTATAGACCAATTGCCATCTTAATAATATTGAGTATTTAAATTCAAGAACATGGTAAAAGTCTTGTTTAATTTCCCTCAGCATTTTTTTTGTAGTATTCAATGTAGATGTTTTAAACATCTTTTAGTAGATATTTCATAATTTTTTGTGCTACTATAAAAGTGATTTTAAAATTTTGTTTCCACTAATTTTCTACTACAGTATGAGAATAAATTATTTTTAAGATAAGTTTTGTGTCATGTATCTTTGCTAAATTCATATGTTAGTTTTAGCCATTATTTTGCACATTCCCTGGTATAGTCTATATAGAATATTTTACTACTAAATGGATAGTTTCACTTGTACATTTTAGATATTTATGCATTTTATTTTTTTCTCCTGGTAGTTGTATTGCAATGGCTAGTACCTTCTGTGAAATAATGAATTAAAGTTGTTAAAGTAAGCATCCTTACTTTGTTTCCCATCTCATGAAAAATGAATTTGGTTTTTTACCATTATATATATATTTTAAAGAACCATCAATCAATTTAAGGAAATTCCTTACTATTCCTATTTTGCTGTGGGTTTTTATTGTGAAAGGATATTGAATTTTGTAAAATCATATAATTTTTTCCTTTATTGAGTAAATATGGTAAATTGTATTGACTGATTTCAGGATGTTAAACCAACTTTCTAACCTAGGAATAAAAGATATTTATTTGGTCACGATGTAGCGTCACTTTTTCTATGTTGTTTTATTCAATTTGCTAATATTTTTAGGAACTTTTAGTTTGTATTCATGAAGGATAGTCTATTAATTTTTTTCCATACATTTCCTCAGGTTTGGGATTTGGTTTATGCTGAAATCATAAAATGAATTGAGCAATGAAAGCTTCTCCCCTATTTTCTGGTAATTTCCTCTCTCTACTATATTATATGCATTATCAGACAAATGAGGTGTTATTTAATTGATCTTTAATAAGTCCCTTTACAAGAGAACAGTCTGAAAAAAATCATCTATAGTCACTCTCTCCAATATTTTCTCTCCCATTCTCTGTTGAATCTATTCAAATCTGGCTTCATCCTCTTTTTTGTACCAAATCTGTTCTTATTAAAGTCGTCAAAGACTTCCACATTGCTAAATCTATTAGTCTTTTTTTTTTTAAGTCTTTATTTTTATTGAACTAAAGCAACATTTTAAATAATTGATCCTTCTCTCTAAAGTCTTTCTTCACCTGGCTTCCAAGACAACACATTAATATGATTAATGGCCAGCTTTTTTTATGATTTCTTATGAGTATCATTTGCAGTTTCTTCCTTAGCTTTCTCTCCCTTCTAAAAATGGAGTAGCCTAAGAATTTCCCTTGATCTTCTTATCTTTACCATTCATACTCCCCTTCCTAGTGATTACATCCAGTCTCAAGGCTTTAAATACCAAGAGTATGCAGATGACTCTGAAATTATTATCTCTGTCCTAGACTACTCTTCTGAACCTTACACTCATATTCTACTGAAGTTCTGCACTTAGATACATAAGTATCACCTCATCTCCCTACTTTTTTCATCACAGTCCTCTTTCAAGCGATGCATCCAGTCTTGAGAAGGCAATAAAAAGAAGAAAAAAGAAGCAAAGAATATGACAAATGGAAATCAAGAAACAAGATGTTTAACAAGTCAACCATATTAATAAATTAAATTGTCAGTGGTCTAAATACACTAATTAAAAGGCAAATATTGTTAGATCGGACAAAAATATAAGAACTAAGTATCTGCTGAGTACAAGAAATATACTTTTAATATAAATATACAAATAGGTTAAAAGTAAAAGGATGAAAACCCATATATAATGATAATAGTTATCAAATTAATCAGACAGACTATATTAATATGGGACAAACTAGGTGCCAGAGCCAAAAATATTCCCAGAGATAAAGAAGATCATTTTGTAATGATATAAGGATTAGTTTATTAAGATGGCAGCACCCCAAACATATGAAGCAAAAACAGAGAACTGCTTGGAGAAATTGATAAACGTACAGTTATAGCTGGAGATTTCAACAACTGTCTCTCTCAATAACCCATGGAAATAGAAAATCAGTAAAGGTATAGAAAACCTAAATACTACAACCAATTCATTTAAGGTAATTGGTATTTATAAAACATAAAGTGTAAAATAGCAAAATACACATTTGTTTTAAGAGCACATTAACATTTAAGAGAATAGACTATAATCTGAGTCATAAATAGAGCAAGTGTCAACCAATGTGCTCTAAGTCATAGAATATGTATTCTCTGACTACCATGCAAGTAACTTGGAAATCAATAAAAGAAATGTATCTGGAAAGTAGCCAAATATTTGGAAATGAAAGAATACACGTTTAAGTAACCCATGGGTCAAGGAAGAAATTGAAAGGGAAATTAAAGGGAATTTTGAGATGTTTGGAAATGAGAACATATCAAAATTTATGGGATGGTGCTAAAGTAGTACTTACAAGGAAATTTTTAACACTGAATGCCTATATTAGAAAACAGGAAAAGTCTCAAGTTAATTATCTCAGTTTCAACTTTAAGTAACTAACAAGTGCTAAGTAGCTAGAAAAAGAAGAGAAAATTAAATACTAAGTGGCTAGAAAAAGAAGAGAAAATTAAATGCTAAGTAAAGAGAAGAAAGAAAAAAATGAATATCAGAGTGGAAGTCAACAAAATAGAAAACAGAACAATAGAGAAAATCAATGAAAAAATCTGGTATTTTGAGAAGATCAATAAAATTGGTAAACCTTTGAATTAACAGAATGAACAAGAAAAAAGAAAGATAATACAGGTTACCAAATCAGGAATTAGAGACACAGTGTCACTACAACTATTAAAGACAAATAGGAAATTTATGAACAACTTTTTGCCAAAAATTTGACAACTGACATGAATGGAAAAAGTTCTTGAAAGAAATAAACTATTAAAGCTAATTCAAAAAGAAATAAATAACACAACTAGTCTTATATCTATGAAAGATGTTGAATTGTAGTTAAATATGTTCTTGTGAAGAAAATTACAAGTCCAAATGACTTCTCTAGAGAATTCTAACAAATATGGAAAAAATAATACCACTTCTCAGAAACTCTTTAGAAAATAGAAAAAAAAAGAAAACTTTTTCATTTATTCTACGAATCCAGCACTGAACTGATAACAAAACTATGCATAGATATTATAATAAAACTACAGACCAATATTGCTCATGAATATAGGTATAAAAACCCTAAATAAAATTCTAGCAAACTGTATCTAACCATATATAAAAAGACTAATAAGTCATCAACAAGTAGTGTTTATCCCAAGAATGCAAGACTGGTATAACATTCAAAAAACCCATTTTTTTGACTATATATGAGTCTAAAATGTTCCCACATATGCCAAGGTCTGTCTTTGAGCTTTCTTTTTTCTTGCTTTATTTGTTAATATGGCATCAATATCACCATTTCTTATGGCTTTAAATTTATTATATGAATTATTTCTGGAAAGACAGTAATATCTTATCCCTTGTTTATAAGATTGGATTAGTTTCCCCAGACCTTTATATATCCATGAAACTTTAGAGTAAGTTTTTTAGGTTACTCAAAAATAACCAACCGGAATTTTTTTTTTTTTTCTTTTACGTTTTTTCCCATGAGCTAGCTCACCTCCCCCTCTTTCACAAAGAACTTCCTCCATGGGAAAAGACACATCAGAGAATACAGAGCATTGTAGCTAGTGGGAAATATTCTTGACATGGGAGATGCTATCCCCACTCCCTCCTTCCCCACCCACTCCACACTGATGTGTCAACTCTAATTTCTTACTAATGCTTGGGTTTCACTCGAATCTTTCTTTACTTGCTCATGCCCATCAACAAATACATCCAGGGAAAGAGCATCAAGAAAGACTGGCCTAGGTGTAAGCAATTCTTTGCTGCCGATCCGCCTTGAGCAGGTTGGAGAATTAGACTCCCCGAACTCTTTGGCAGAAGTAGGTGCCCCGTGAGTATGTGTCTATCCACTTGTGACCTGCAACTAAAGGCGTCGATGAGCCTCAATTGGCAGTATGCATTTGTTGATTGACACTTAACCTTAAAACCAAGCTGAGCATTGGTACTCTCTTTGTTAATTCCACTGGTCTTTCCACTTGGTCCAACCAACTGGAATTTTAATTGATCTTTTCGATAATATAGAATTGTCCCTCTCATGATATTGAATGTCCCTTCATTTATTCAGATAAACATCTATGTTCTTGCTATGGACTGAATGTTTGTGGCCTCCTCCAAATTAATGTTGAAAGCTCTGACCTCTAATGTGATGGTATTTGGAGGTGAGGACTTTAAGACATAATTAGATTTAAATGAGGTAATGAGGTTGAGCCCCCATTATATGATTAATGTCTTTATAAGAAAAGGAAGAGAGACCAAGCTTTCTTTCTCTCTGCCATGTAAGTGTACAAAAAGGCAGTCATTTGCAACCCAGGAAGAGGTCCTTCACTAGGAACTGAATTTGCCAACACATTGATGTTGGATTTCCCAGCCTCCAGAACTCTGAGAAATAAATACCTGTTGTTTAAGCCACTAGTTAATGGTATTTTGTTATAGTATTTGGACCTGACTAACATAGTCATTTATTTATTATTTCCTCTAAAGAGGGAATTTATATTTTCACTCTCATTACTTCTTACATATTTTATGATGTATGTTACTATGATGAATAGTATCTTGATTTTTAAGTCCTATTTTATTGGGTTGTTACTGATTTAAATAAATGCTTTTAATTTTCTAGGTTCATTTTTTTAGTTGGTAAAATTGCTAAACTTTTTATAATTATTGTTTTTTTTTTAAGGTAGATGTTCATGTCTTGATAGTTTGTGTCTTCTTTCCCAGTTCATATACCTCATTACTTTTTATTTATCATGTTGACCAAGAATACCAGAGTATATCAATCATTAAAAGTAGTGTGCATAAAGACAATAGGCATCTTTGTCTGAATGCATTCATATTCTAACTTTCCCATTAAAGTTCCTCCACTGGTGTAGGTTTTGGTATATCACATGTTGGTAAACAGCTCCTAAGATGGCCCCAAAAAATCCCTGCCTTGGTATTTACACTCTTGAGTACTCATCTCTCCTTGAGGGTGAAGTGAGCTTATTTATTCACTTCTAATGAATAGGATATGGCAGAAGTGATATGATGCCCCTTCCAAGATTAGGTTATCACAAAGACTTGTTTTTGTCTTGGGTACACTCTGTTGTTTGCTCTTGGGGAAGGAAATCAGTTGCCCTCTCATGAGGTAGCTCTGTGGAAGGGCCCACATAAATGAGCTGTAAGTAAATTTTCTTTGGTCAGTTAAGTCACATGGATGACCTTGGAAGCAGTTCTATTGAGGCCTGTGAGTGGGTTTAGAAATGAATGCTCCTTCAGTGAAACTTTGTGATTATTATGGTCCTGGCCCACATCTTTTTTTTCTCCCAAATACTTTTATTTTATTTTTTCAGTGTTACAAGATTCATTGTTCATGCACCACACCCAGTGCTCCATGCAATACATGCCCTCCTCAATACCCACCACCAGGCTTGCCCAAACCCCCACCCTCTCCCGTCCAAAACTCTCAGTTTGTTGCTCAGAGTCCACAGTCTTTCATGGTTCATCTCCCACTCTGATTTCCCCCAATTCACCCTTCCTTTCCTTCTCACAATGGCCTCCATATTTTTCCTTATGCTCCACATGTGAGACCATATGGTAATTGACTCTCTCTGCTTGACTTATTTCACTCTGCATAATCTCTTCCAATCCTGTCCATGATGATACAAAAGTTGGGTATTCATTCTTTCTGATGGAGGCATAATATTCCATTGTATATATGGACCATATCTTCTTTATCCATTCATCTGTTGAAGGGCATCTTGGTTCTTTCCACAGTTTGGCAATTGTGGCCCTTGGTGTTATGAACAGTGGGATACATGTGGCCCTTTGTACTGCATCTGCTTCTTTAGGGTAAATACCCAGTAGTGCAATTGCAGGGTCATAGGGTAGCTCTATTTTTAATTTCTTGAGGAATCTTCACACTGTTTTCCAAAGTAGATGCATCAACTTGCATTCCCACCAACAGTGTAAGAGGGTTCCCCTTTCTCCACACCCTTTCCAACATTTGTTGTTTACTGTCTTGTTGATTATGGCCATTCTAACTGGTGTAAGATGGTATCTCAGTGTGGTTTTGATTTGAATCTCCCTGATGGCTAAAGATGATGAACATTTTTTTCATGTGTCTGTTAGCCATTTGTATGTCTTCTTTGGAGAAGTGTCTGTTCATGTCTTCTGCCCATTTTTTAACGTGATTATCTGTTTTTTGAGTGTTGAGTTTGAGGAGTTCTTTATAGATCTTAGATATCAGACCGTTGTATGTAGTGTCATTTGCGAATATCTTCTCCCATTCTGTGGGTTGCCTGTTTGTTCTGTTGACTGTTTCCTTCGCTGTGCAGAAGCTTTTTATCTTGATGAAGTCCCAAAAGTTCATTTTCGCTTTTGTTTCCTTTGCCTTTGGAGACATGTCCTGAAAGAAGTTGCTGTGACTGATGTCGAAGAGGTTACTGCCTATATTCTTCTCTAGGGTTTTGATAGATTCCTGCCTCACATTGAGGTCTTTTATCCATTTCGAGTTTATCTTCATGTATGGTGTAAGAGAATGGTCAAGTTTCATTCTTCTACATACAGCTGTCCAATTTTCCCAGAACCATTTACTGAAGAGACTGTCTTTTTTCCACTGGATATTTTTTCCTGTTTTGTCAAAGATTATTTGACCATGGAGTCATGGTTCCATATCTGGGCTCTCTGTTCTGTTCCACTGGTCTATGTGTCTGTTTTTGTGCCAGTACCATGCTGTCTTGGTGGTCATCGCTTTGTAGTAAATCTTGAAATCAGGCAATGTGATGCCCCCAGCTTTGTTTTTATTTTTCAACATTTCTTTAGCAATTTGGGGTCTTTTCTCGTTCCATACAAATTTTAGGATTGTTTGTTCCAGCCCTTTGAAAAAAACTGGTGGAATTTTGATCGGGATGGCATTGAAAGTATCGATTTCTCTAGGCAGTATAGATATTTTAACAATGTTTATTCTTCTGATCCATGAGCATGGAATGCTTTTCCACCTTTTTGTGTCTTCTTCAATTTCTTTCACGAGTGTTCTGTAGCTCCTTGAGTACAGATTCTTTACGTCTTTGGTTAGGTTTATTCTTAGGTATCTTATGGTTCTTGGTGCTGCAGTAAATGGAATCAATTCTCTAATTTCTCTTTCCATATTTTCATTGTTAGTGTATAGGAAAGCAACTGATTTCTGTGCATTGATTTTGTATCCTGCCACATTACTGAATTGCTATATGCGTTCTAGTAGTATGGGGGTGGAGTCTTTTGAGTTTTCCATATAAAGTATCATGTCATCTGCGGGGAGAGTTTGACTTCTTCATTGCCAATTTGAATACCTTTCATTTCTTTTTGTTGTCTGATTGCTGTTGCTAGGACTTCTAGTACTATGTTGAACAAGAGTGGTGAGAGTAGGCATCCTTGTCATGTTCCTGACCTCAAAGGGAAGGCTGTCAGCTTTTCCCATTCAGAATGATATTTGCTGTGGGCTTTTCATAGATAGGTTTTATGATGTTGAGGAATGTTCCTTCTATCCCCATACTTTGAAGAGTTTTAATCAGGAATGAATGCTGAATTTTGTCAAATGCTTTTTCTGCATCAATTGAGAGGATCATGTGGTTCTTCCCTCTTCTCTTGTTTATTTGTTCTATCACATTGATTTGCGAATGTTGAACCACACTTGCATCCCGGGGATAAATCCCACCTAGTCATGATGAATAATCTTTTTAATGTGCTATTGGATCCTATTAGCTAGGATCTTGTTGAGAATCTTGGCATCCATATTCATCAGGGATATTGGTCTGAAATTCTCCTTTTTGATGTGGTCTTTGCCTGGTTTGGTGATCAGGGTAATGCTGGCTTCATAGAAAGAGTCTGGAAGTTTTCCCTCTGTTTCTATTTTCTGAAACAGTTTCAGAGGAATAGGTGTTATTTCTTCCTTGAATGTTTGTTAGAATTCCCCAGAGAATCTGTCAGGTCCTGGACTCTTGTTTTTGATCACTGCTTCAATCTCGTTCCTAGAAATTGGTCTATTCAGGTTGTCAATTTCTTCTTGTTTCAGTCTTGGAAGTTTATAGGCTTCCAGGAATGAATCCATTTCTTCTAGGTTATTTAACTTATTGGCATATAGCTGTTGATAATAATTTTTGATGATTGTTTCTATTTCCTTTGGATTAGTCATGATCTCTCCCCTTTCATTCATAATTTTGTTAATTTGGGTCCTCTCTCTTTTCTTTTGGATAAGTTTGGCCAGTGGCTCATTGATCTTATTGATTCTTTCAAAACACCAACTTCTGAATTCGTTGATGTGTTCTACTGTTTCTCTAGTTTCTAACTCGTTAATCTCTGCTCTAATTTTGATTATTTCCCTTCTTGTGCATGGGGTTGGCTTAATTTGTTGTTGATTTTCCAGTTCTCTAAGGTGTAAAGAGAGCTGGTGTATTTGGGATTTTCATTTTTTTTGAGTGAGGTTTGGATGGCTATTTATTTCTCCCTCAGGACCACCTTTGCTGTGTCCATAGGTTTTGGACCAATGTGTCTTCATTCTCATTGGTCTCCATGAATTGTTTAAGTTCATCTTTGATTTCCTGGTTGATCCTGACATTCTTGAGCAGGTTGGTCTTTAGCCTCCAAGTGTTTGAATTCCTTCCAAACTTTTTCTTGTGGTTGAGTTCCAGTTTCAAAGCATTGTGGTCTGAGAAAATGCAGGGAATCATCTCAATCTTTTGGTATCAGTTGAGTCCTGATTTATGATCCAGTATGTGGTCTATTCTGGAGAAAGTTCCATGTGTGCTCGAGAAGAATGAGTATTCTGTTGTTTTAGGGTGGAATGTTCTGTATATATCTATGAGGTCCGTCTGGTCCAATGTGTCATTCAAAGCTCTTGTTTCTTTATTGATTTTCTGTTTAGTTGATCTGTCTGTTACTGAGAGTGCCGTGTTAAGATCTCCTACTATTAATGTATTCATATCAATATGATTCTTTATTTTGATTAACAGTTGGCTTATGTAGTTGGCTGCTGCTATACTGGGGGCATAAATGTTTACAATTGTTAGATCTTCTTGGAGGATAGACCCTTTAAGAATGATGTAGTGTCCTTCTGTATCTCTGACTACAGTCTTTAGCTTAAAATCTAATTTATCTGATATGAGAATCGCTACCCCAGATTTCTTTTGAGGTCTGGCCCACATCTTGATAGCAGCCTTATGAGAGACTCAGGAAGAATTACCCAGCTCATCTGTTTCCACTTAACTGATTCACAGAAAATAGGAGATAATACATGTTAGTTGTTTTAAGTTGCCACATTTTGGGGTAATATGTTATATAGTAATAGATAACTAACACATATATTGACCTACTCTTTAAGGGAGTTCCCTGCTTTTTCTAGTTTTCCAAAGGTTTTTTAAATCATTATTTGAGAAAATTATATATTTTTCTTTTTCTTTTTTTTTCTTAATAATAATGTGGTAGAAGGTGTATTTTGGATGTTGAAACACTCTTGCATTTCTATAATATACTCTGCTTAATCATGATATATTTTCTTGGAGTTTAGTTAGCTGATACTTTCTTTAGGAACTTGTTTGCATGTTTGTAAGTGAAATGGCCTCATGATTTTGTGAATTGCATCGTCTTAGCATTATAGTAGCCCCATAAATTATGTGGATCCTTTTTTGTCCCTTTTTCTAAATTAAAAAAAAATGTGTATGTATAGTTTAAGACAGAAATTAGTGATTAACTGAAGGTGTGGTAGAACTGACCTATAGACCCATCTAGACCTGAAACTTTGTAGAAAGAGAAATATTGGCTACCATTTAAATTTCTGTAAGATTTAGTGGTCTTTTAGCTTTTGTCAATTTTGGCATTTTATAATTTTCTAGGAATAGATCCATTTTACATAGGCTTTCAAGTTCATTGATATAATTGTTATATAACTTTAATGTTTTAAGCCTCTTTCATGTTTTATTTCCCTTTTCCGTTCTGCATTGTGTTTATTTACATCTTGCTTCTTTTTGTCAGTGTTTCTAAATTCTTTCTTAATATAATAAATATATTTTTGTTACTTGTTTCCATATTTTATTCTCAGCGTTATTGATATCTTCCTTTATCTATATTATTTCTTTCCTTTGATTCTTTAAGTATTGCTATTCTACAATCTCTTTCTTAAAACATTGAGTTTGTTTGTATTTAATCTTTCTTGTTTCCTGATACACATATTTATTCACTAAAGATTTATTTATTAATTTGAGAGGGAGAGAGAGTATATGCAGGGGGAGAGGTAGAGGGAGGGGTAGAGGGAGAAGCAGATTCCCCATTGAGCAGGGATGCAATGTGGGACTTGATCTCAGGACCCTGAGATCATGACCTGAGCTGAAGGCAGATGCTTAAATGACGTAGCCACCCAGGTGCCCCCTGATATACACATTTAAGGTATGCTTTCTCTTCACCTCTGACCCACATAGTTCAACATACTCTGTTTTCATTGTCATTAGGTTCCAAAATGTTTCTTAATTTATTTTATTTTGATCCAGGAATTAATTAATAGTATATTATTTAATTTCCAATGTATGTAGGAAATTAAAGTTATCTTTCTGTTATTAATTTTGAATTTTGTTGCATTGAGGACAGAAGACAAATGTATCATATTGTCCTTTGGCATTTATTACCGCTGCTTCATGACTGAATATGTGAACTATTTTTGCTAATGTTCTGTATGTGCTCAAAAACAATATGTCTTCTCTGTGGTATAGAGTTCTATATATAATCTCAAGCTTATGAGTTTTTTTTTTAGATATTTGCTATCTCTGCACATATCTGGTTGCTTTCTTTGTATCTGCATGCAGTGTAAAATCAGCAGCTAGAATGGTTTCTTCTATAGTTCTTTTAAGTTCCTTGATATGTTACGAGGCTATGTAGTTAACTATATGTTAGTTTGTTCATGTTCTATATTTTTGTTGTTCCTTGTATCAGAATGCATTTTTTCTTTTTTAAATATAGTTTTGTCTTAAATTTGAATTCATTAGATATTAAAATTGTTACCTAGATATTTTTTGTTCCTATTTGTCTGGTACATTTTTTTTCCATCTGTTTTATATTTAAACTTCTTCATTAAGTGTGTCTTTGGATTTGGAGTGGTTTTTTTTAAACTTCCTTCAGACCTTTTATATTACTTTAACCTTTCTAATATGTTCATATCTTTTCTCGTGAAGATAATATAAACATTCTGCAAAAAAATGTAACCAGCTCAGTACATTAATAGGGAAAAGTAGTCTATTTAGATCTGGAAGGACCAGACTGTTACAGAGTTAGTAAATAGTCTAGGTTTATAGATTCATATCATGACTTATTCAAAATGTCCCAAATTTCACTTGGTTTCACACTGTGGAGGCTAAACTTGAATGTGATGTGTATCCCTGGCTTGGGAGGAAAGATGTGCAAATATGAGTAAGAACTCAGACTTCCTTTTTTTTAAGATTTTATTTATTTATTTGACACAGAGAGAAAGATTGTAAGTAGACAGAGAGGCAGGCAGAGAGAGGGGGGAAGCAGGCTACCTGCTAAGCAGAGAGCCCCATGCGGAGCTTGATCCCAGGACCCAGAGATCATGACCTGAGCTGAAGGCAGAGACTTAACCCACTGAACCACCCAGGCACCCCTAACCCGGACTTCCTTGAACCACCTGCTTAACCATGCTTGTGTAACTGGTTAAAATAGGGCTCTGTGAAAAACTCCCCTATGAGATGTAGGACAGAGTCCTCCGGCTGGTAGTCTTCCTGACATGTAACTGGTTCAGCACTAGCAGCACTGAGGCGGGGCATGAAAAGCAAGACAGAATGAGGTAAGGTCATAATTATGCCTTTGTGATAGACTAAGTGATTGAGTGGTTTAAATGAGAAGGTTACAACTTGGAATGAAACACAAAAGAACTTTGAATATAATGTCTATAATGTCAAAGTAAATATTGGGTAGATATTTTTTTCCTCTCACAATTAAATTTAATTGGATTTTTAACTAATGTATATTAAAAGAAATTATTCATACTTTAGGCTGCCAGTGTGCACCGAAATGGATCTGTTTGCATGTGAATAATGAGAGTTTTATTATCATTTTTCTTTCTTCCTTTAAACACTGTTTCAATGTATTTTGATGTTTTTAGTGTATGATGTGTTAGTTTGAAAATACATATTTGAATGCAACTTCTCCCTTGCGAATCAATAGTAATAAGTTAAATCAGAAAATACTGTTTCTCTTTAAAGCTTGGCCTTTCTGGGGCAAGTTATGGGCACTTATCTTGATGTTTTACTTTCAAGTTGTCTAAGCAAATTGGAAATAGTGCACTGAAGGCACTTTCACATGTGATATCTGTTAAATGACATTTACAATTTATGTATTCTTACACAGAATTTTCCTTTCTACTTTTAGAAACTGAGAAATAAAATTTCTCCCCTGTTAACTTTTTTTTCCTATTTGGCAAGGAGAATATTGAAATATATTTTTTTTGTACTGTAGATAAGCAAGGCTATTATTTTATCCATCAGTTCCATTGTATGTCTACATTTGCTAGGAGTTTCCTTTTTTTACTCTTACATTTGGTTTGGCAGTGAGAAGACCTGTCTATCTTTAATCCAAGTAATTTCTTTTAAAAATAAAATGTCTCTTAACTCCCATCCCTGAAGGTAAGTGGTAAATTGTACAATCATACTTTTCATCTGTACGTGAGATATTTACATTAAATATGCATGTCATATATAATGTATGCATAGCTGAAAGCAAAAACTGCCACAGTGTTAGAGAGGAATCATTTAAAGACTTTATGTCACAAAACATCTAAAATACCATAAAGAATTAATTAATCTTAATGCAAAGCAACACAAATATGCATTTCACAAAGCTTATTTTTAAAGACATAGTTTACAAAACTATATACATAAAATTTTCTTTTGGCAGATGCATATGACTTATAGCAAGCACATAATGTATAAGAGGAAGAAAAGACTAAATGGATGCTTGTATACATGTGATTTTTATACTACTCCAATTGAATGCATTGGTTTAATCATTAAATTGCTTATATCCAAGTTAATTCTTTTAATACCTTTATTTGGTATGGGTCAGGTTAAAATGATCAGATAGGGACAAAACAATTTTTAAAGATGGAAGAATTGCTTTGTTCTGAAGTTCAGTTAATAAACCAGGGAAAATCAGAGACAGGAAGAGCATTGAAAATGCGAGGCCATTTGGTAAGAATGATCTCTCATATTTGTAAAGCACCTAACGGATTTCACCCTCATTAGTAACTGCTGATATTATGATCTTAGAAGGAGCATTTTCGGTGGTAGGACCCTGGTTAATAGGAAGTAAGAGATGAGTGAATAGGTAAGGAAAAATCAAGGCAAAGAAAAAGACTTTTAAGAAGTTTTCCATGAAAGGAACTATATGGAGCAAAGACAGCTGGAGGAGAAATAGAGGTGTTTTATTAAACCATCTTTCGATTCAGTGGAACATATGAATTAGTGGAGGGGAAAATGCAAAAATAAGAAACAGAAGGTATGAGAGGTATCATGGATAACTAATAGAATAGATAGACCTAAAAGAGAAAAGGATTGCATACTCTAATACAGAAAGAGCAAAACAGGAAAAAGAATAAGTAAATATGGAGAAATACTTAGAGGCTGGAATAGAAACATTGAAGATGTTTATTTTCAAAAATTCTGTAATTATAGCAACAAAGTTTCTCCTGAGAATGAGAGTCTGCAAAGAGAGGGAAAGTTTATAATTGACATTGTAGGAAACAGCATAGAAATTAAATATGGATTGCTTCAAAGGGCACGTAAGTAGCCAACTGATATCGGAATAACTGGACACAGTTTAGTGACTTTCCCAGCAGTACCTGGCAGAGAGGGAGCAGGAGCTGAGACCATGGGTGTTACCATTTATCCTGGGTTGGAGAAAATGTGATCTTTAGAGAAAGTAAAAATTGGTCTGTGAAGATTAAACTATTAGAACTTCTATTTCATTTTGATTTTTTAACCCCTGAGAGATAAAGGTTCAAGTTTTTAAGGCTTAACTCATGCAGCCTGGCCATCGAGGGAAGGCACTAGCTTTCTACAAAGTTCTGTGGAAACCGGCAATGGATCCTAGTCAATGACAAGACTTGGATCCCAGTCCCATGTCGTGCCTTGGAAGGGGCTGGTGTTTCCTCAGTGGTGAAGGCTGATACACTGTGCTTGCTTTGTAGTAAAGGTTCCTCTACAAGACTTGCACCCCCAGCTTCATTAACAAACCAGGGAAGGGCCTGGTGTTTCCTGGTGTTTCTGATGAAAGGTTATACACTGTCCTTGACACAATTTCAATCGCATGCCTCTTCTCTGGCCCCGCGACTGGGTCAGGGGAGGAGCTCATACTGCAAGGTTAAGGTTGGAGTCAGTATCTGGCACATTATAGTATTGTTGTACCCTGACTTCTGATCACGCCAGTGGAGGGGCAGCGCTTCCTTGACCTTGGGCGATTCCATAGTCCAAGGGTCTCTGATCCTCACCAGGAGTCCTGACCGGTTTTAGTGCTCTGCACAGTATAAATAGGCAGGGATCAGTAGATCTGGGACAATATGAAATCAGTAGGTGTAAGGGGGTGAGAGAGGCATAAAGACAGAGGACGATAGTCAAGGAAAATAATTTCCTGATTTGAGTTCATGCATGTAAGCATTAGTGCCTTATGTCAAGGTTCAAACTGAAGAGCTGGCAGAAGTAATGAGAAGGCAGCATATATTGCAAATATGTTTTTTAAAAATGTGTAAAACTGAACTGGTTCAAGTTTCAAGAAGAATTTATTAAGAAGTTATTTCTGGTGGGCGCCTGGGTGGCTCAGTTGGTTGAGCGGCTGCCTTCGGCTCAGGTCATGATCCTTGAGTTCCGGGATCGAGTCCCACATCGGGCTCCCAGCTCCACAGGAAGCCTGCTTCTTCCTCTAACCTTCTCTCCTCTCATGCTCTCTCTCACTTTCTCTGTCTCTCAAATAAATAAATAAAATCTTAAAAAAAATTAAAAAAAAAGAAGTTATTTCTGGTATATGTTTCTTTCTGGTATTTTTTAGTATATTATTTCTGGGCTCTATTATCAAAACATTCTAGTAAAGAAGTAAAGAGATAAGTTGATGAGGCAAATTTTCTTCAACTCTTTTATTATTGATTATAAACCACACACACACACACACAGATATCCCCCCCCACACACACAAACACACTATCACATATTCTCCTGAACTGAGGAAATTACAAAATATCTGGTGGGCATTAAAAAAATAATTGTCAGTATAATCATTAATGATATGTACTGTCATAAAGGACTACTCAAAGAGAAGACTACTATATCTAGGAATTCTATGGTTAACTCATGGGAAATAAAACCCAAATCAAATATTGTATCTCCTCATTTTAGAACATAACGTGTTTGAAATTAGGTGCGTTTGAATTTGACAGTATCTTAGTTGTAATAAAATACCTTGATAATATTCTCATTAACTCTTATTGTAAATCTAAATGTTCTTGGTGCAGAATAGGTTGTAGGGAAAATACCTTTTAAAACATGTGGTACTTCATCTATTATAATTTGTCACTTCAGTCTTAGGTTGTCGAATTGTCTATAGGAATTAGCAAGTGGAAAATGATAGGGCCAGATCGTGCAAGTACAAATATAAGTTAACACCACACTTTAACATTTTATCTTCTTTCTAAGACCCCAGTCAGCAAGCAGATACTGTCAAACTGCAGATTTTTCTCTGCAATTGTTTAAGTAATAACATACCGATAACAAAACCAATCATTCAAATCACAAAATCAGCAAAACAGAAAGGGAAATGTGAATATTTACTTCTCTCTCTAGCTATGCAAATTCCACGTGGATTTTTCTGGGCTATTGGGATTGCAGGTTATGCTGCTAGCATGGAAAGGCTTCATTCCAGTTGGCCTGAAATCTGAACTAAATATCCGTTTCAAGCAGAATGAGTTATTCTATAGTCTGTGGTCTTAGACAAATGTCAGAAAATGTAGCTATGTTTTAGTTTCACTCACTTCTTACGGGTGCCTAAATTGTGGTAACTTGCAGTTGATAATTGCCCAAAGTTCAAAATCGCAATATTTTTCCTCTTGGTGAGAAGGAGGGGGAAAAAAAATGAAGGATTTTTTGTGTCTCTCAGATATATTGGCCTATTCTCCAAATGACAGGTTCCTGACTGATCAACTGTACCACCTGCTACTAAAGCTCAGTAATATTAGTCTGTGGAATGGTTTCATTCTCATCTCACACCTCAGAGATCTTGCGCTCAACCCCAGGCATCCCTTGTGTGTTTAAATCAGCTTAACGGCTCATACAGTGCGCTGATTTCCTTGTAGGCCTCTGTTTTCTCAAAAAGTGATCACCTTTTGCCAATGCCCTCAGGATTAAACAGGGCAGTCTGGTTTTCCTTTTCTGCATTGGCTATACCTTTGTAGTCAATAAAAGACTAACTAGAAAAGAATCAGCTGATGAGAGAATCAATCTTCTGGAAGCCTCCCCACAGTTTTCTCATCATTTTTGTGCCGTCTGTCATCTCAGATTGTAAAATGGAAACCAAAACTCAGTATGTGGGAAGACTTTTACTGCTCCTTGTTAACAAAAACAGTAAGACCAGGGGTTTTGATCTTAGAAGTGTATAGGTAAACAGTAAGCTGTAAGTGCACACTCTTGAAGTGGCTTTTCTCTGTTTCTAATGGAGGTTTGCAAAGAATTATCAAAGTGGTATCAAAAAGGTCTCCTAACATACTGTAGTGTGGATATCCATTCTGAGGAGGTCAGGTTAGAACTGAAGGTCTTATACATGAGGATACTGGGGTATCTTATGGTACAGCAAGCAGTACTATGTGCTTCTTCCTAATAGAGAAATATAAAAAGGATCCTTTCTGCATTTTTATCACTGGTTACATTGCATTAATTTCTATAACATTGCATTTTAAATGAAGTGACATTTTGTGTCATTTAACTTTGATTTTAACAACTTTATCTCACATAATTTGCTCTCTTGTAGAGTACTCAAAAATGCATATGAAATATATTCAGATTACTTTGGCAGATAAAGGTCATTTCTTCATCTAACCCATTGTATATATTTTCTCCAGCGTCAGAGAATCTGCAGATCATTTTCTTCTTGCTTTTACTTCATGGTTTTAGATCTCATTTGTAACTTGAAAGCACAATGAGCGGAGGGAATTTAAACTTGCTAACTGATCCTATTAAAATACAAAATAGAGTTTGAAATTTCCTTTTTTCCCCCCTTTTTGCTTGAGTTCAGGCTTTCAGTCAGTTACAATGCTATCAGAGCTGTTTAGGTACTCCCTCTGGTAATCTGTAAAATACATTTAATAAAAATAAAAATGTATTTTTAAATGTGTGAAATCCCTTTTAAATTCTCTAGTATGAATTATGTTATTGAATTATGAAGTAGAATGATTTCATTACTTTTTTTTTCAATGTCATTGAAGTGGCCAAATGATTAAATTGTTACTGCTTTCCGGAGCTGGGAGTATGGTTTGGTGAGACCAAATGCCAGAGATTGGCATTTTTCTACAGCTTATTGGTTCACTTGTTACTGGAGATGTGAGTGTGTCAATGCTGTATTTTGTACTGTGAAGATATTTAAAATTTTTTGTCTATGAATTTGTAGGGAAATAACAGAATACTATTAGAAGGGAAAACACATCTGTAGCATTTTTCTAATTATCTGGAATTTATTTCAATTTAAACTATATGTGAGGTTACCTCATAAAATGGAGAAGGTGGGGAATAGAAAATTTTTCATCTCATCAGTTTATTTTTTTCTATCATTGATACCTATTGACTATTCATGACATTCTCATCATTACACTTCATTGTTCATAAAAAAATAGACTTTTCCTGGCAATATGTAATTGTGTAGTATTCTTTTTTTATTATTTATTTTTAGAGAGTGTGAGCATGCACGCCCACACATGAGCCAGGGGGAGGGGCAGAGGAAGAGAATCTCAAGCAGATTCTGTGCTGAGTGCAGAGCGAAAATGGGGCCAGATCCCTCAACCCGTGAGATCATGACCTGAGCCAAAATCCAGAGTTGTGCCCTCAACCGGCTGGGCCACCCAGGCACCCCAATTATATAGTATTTTTGATAATGCAAAAGATCCAAGATTAATTAAGGAATCCAAATGAGATGCACAGAACATTCTAATGTTTTCCATATTTGTAAGCTATTTTTTCAATATTTGATATTGCCTCATTTTCTCATTATAAATTGTCCCTTAGACTTTGTGTTTCATATTGATTGATGGCTGATTGTGGAAACACTTTCTATAGCTAAAATTTCTTGAGAAAATAAAGATCCCTTTTCTTTCTCATATGAAAGGTTATTTTTAGTGCTGTGTTATCACAAAGTACCTAAATCTCTTGATGGTAGGATCCTCACCTGCCAGGTCATAATGATATCTCCTATATCTGACATAGAGAAAGTGCTTCATTAGTAGTTGCTGATTCAACAAAAGGGGAAATTTCTAGAAGATGATTTTATCTCAGAGTCTAGAAGTTCTTAACAATCTTCATACCTAGGACGCACAAACCACTGTGGTATGAGCTGCTAGGACCTGCAATATGGTGTAATTTGGTATTACTCCCTTCAAGGGGTTGACCAAAAATGGTTTTTCATATTACTTAAGAACGGTGATTGGGGTGGAGCGATAGTACAAGGATTTTTTTGTTTATGCCATTTTTTGTTTATATCATAATATCATATATCTGCTCCAGGAAGGATACTGCCATGGGAGAATAATTTGGTTGTATTTCCCATGAAACCATTGCTTGGAGAAACCAGTTGCATGAAAACAGTAAGAAAGAGTGAAAAATTCAGTCAATGACTTTATATTCAAGTCTATATGTCCAGTCTACTTAATTTATTTAAGTCAGTATTGTTTTTGATATTCTATAAACAAACTGATGGTAAGGTTGTCCAAATAAATATTGATTAACTGAGTTCTAGTTAGGACGTGCAATGTTATTCTCATTTTCATCTTTTAAATGTTAGGCTGCTTTCAGTATTGCTGGCAATATTGATGGAATAGAGTATAGAATTAAGCAATCAGGAACAGGGAAAATTGCAGGCCAACTGGAAAATTACTTAATGTACAATAGGGAATATGTAAGTAATATGCAAGAAATAATGTCTTTTTTTCAGTTGTGTCAGATGTATCTTACTTAGAGAAATAAAAAATAAATAACAAAAGTCAGGGGAAAACTTGTATGTTTAATAATTTAGATGCCAATTTCAGAAAAGTTTACTATAATATTCCACATCTTCTGTTTTACAGTGGCCTGTGATTTCTTTTTCCAATTAAAGATAATTTTCATGGCTAATGCCTATATCTTCAAGTTTTTCACACTCTGTTTAGTAAAAACTCATTGTATGATATTAAGCACTGTGTCCATCCAATATAACCAAGCCATCAAACTCACATTGAATCCCTGATAAAAATTTAATATTCAAAATTCTATTGCCCTCTTTCACTGTTGCTATGGTAAACTCATGATGACACAGTTTGTCTAGAATAGTAAACCCCAAATACAAAGTTATAAACTAATAAACCATATGTAAGTATAGAGGCATTCATGATAACTGATCACGGGTGACTCCTTATTACATTATTTTCATTAATATACATAATTAATTATAATTTATTACTGTATTAATGAAATAGAGAAAATAGGTATCTACTCTTCATTTAGTTTCCAAAAAAGGAATTTAAAGCTATATGTGAAAATCCATACAACAAAATATAAAAGAACTTGTGGTGCATGAACAATCAATTTTGTAACACTGAAAAATTAAAATAAACATATTTGGGGAGAAAAAAAAGAACCTTTAAAAATTGAGTGAATTTGGGCAAAGAAAAAAATGAATGTGTGGGTGAGGTTGGTACATAAAGTACAGGATAAGTTTGCTCTCCTAGTAGAGATGAATCACACGTTGGCTTTAAGCTTCCAAGTAACCTGTAAGAAAAAAAAAACATTATGAGTTACATAATTCATAATATCCATAATCTAAAAATAATCTAGTTGCCTCGGCAACACAGAGATCCTGATAACAAAGATAAACTTCTTCTTCTGGGTCTCCATTGAGCAGGCACTGTTTAACTTAGGGAGTATTGCCTGCATTCACATCTTACAGGGAATAGAGTAACCAGTTTTGTATGGTTATTTCTTATGAGAAGAAGAAGCCATGTTGTAGGCTATTTCTTATAAGAGACCTCAGTATAGGTTGATGGTATCTTACCAAATTAGAATTTAAAAGGAAGCTATTTTACAATTATGGGAATAAATAAATAAGTATTGATGTTAGCCAATATCCCTAGTGTAGTACAAAGAGTAGAATCATGCAGGATCCTTGTCAATTTTGCTCAAAATCAAGTAAGAGAGTGGTCAAATGAAAGAAAAGGATCGAGGAGGAGAATGTCAGTGTCATAGATTATACATGTGGTGCATAGTATCCAAACATCTGCATCAGTCCTCAAATTTTAAAATATATTAAAAAAAATCCTGTTACTGTGATTCAGAGACATGTTGAATGCAAATATATCTTGTATTCATTTACTCTAAAGGGGAATTAATTGACTTATGCAACTGGCTAGTGGGTTATCTAGCCAGAATATCTGGCTTAGTCATGGCTAGATTCAGAAGTTTATTTAATGCAATTAGGATTATATTATGATTTTTAATCTCCAGGCTTTGCTTATCTCTGCCTATATCCAGATAGGTTCTCTTTATACGATAACAGGACTACATTACCTTCACTGGTTATTATATTCAGGAGTGTTTTCATCATAGGTCAAAATTCTGACTAGATCTATTGTTTAACCAATTACTGGGGACATGCTGATGTGACTTTTGATTGCCCACTGTGGAAACCTGGGCAGGAGAGGTCAATTTCATGCACACCACATAGAATAAATATAATAAATAAATATATTCCCGAAAGGTCTAATAAAAAACAGTGACATTTGTTTATATCCTACAACCTTCTTTCTTTGCATTAGGGCATAATTAGGTATAAAACAAAACCTAAGGCAAACAGTAAAAAGTTTTTACACCCATCTTTTAGTTCTTTCTGCATTTTCTTTTAACCAGTATCTTAAATTTTTTTTTTAAAAAAGTTTGTTTTGACACTTTTCTTTCCTGGTTTTCTAGAAATAAGACTGTTCAAAGGGAAATATATTTCTTAATCAGGGATAGCTAACAATGTTCCCAATTATTCATTTTTTTAGTTTCCTTTTATTAAAAAATCCCATAATGTAATGTGATATAGACTAAACTTCTAACCTCCTTTGAAGTTAATTGTAGTTCTATGACTAAATTCTTTCCTCTTGGATGTAGTACAAGTGAGTATATGACTTCTGGGACACTTAATTAAACAAAAAGCCCTTATGTGGGAGAGTCTCTAACCTCCCTTTTCTTGGGATAGAACAAAGGATTTATGGAGAGCTAGCTTTGACTTTGCAGATGAGAACATTCTGGGAGGGACTCAACCTCACGAGGTTTCATGAACCAAGGGATCTATGGATAGAATCTAAGGGGGACATGAACTGGGAAGGGAACAATTATATCTTAAATTTCATTAACCTCTAATTAAAAAATAGCATTTCTTTCAATTATGATTGTAGGTGAAAGCCATTGTATTCTTGGTGGTATCTGTGCCTCTCTCATCTATAGAATAACAGATATTTTTGTATCACAGTATAATTGAAGACAGATCAAGATATTGTTTATGGCTATCCCTAGTGAATATTTTGATAGTTATTTTACCAACCACTTAATCTTGATATTTAATGTATTAATAGTCACATATATTGCTATATCATGAATTTTTCTAATATTTAATTAGATTCATATTTTAGTATAATTTGGTTTCCTTTGGAGTCCTATTTATTTTATTTTATGCAATAAAATACTAATCAAATAAGGCATTCATGGACCTTTGAGTACAGCCCAAGGAACCCGTGGTTCAGTGATGGGGAGTCAGGTAGCAATATGGAAGAAGAAACTGCTGGGTTTCTGACTGGACTTCCAGAGCTTAGTTGCCCTGCTATCTTCACAGCTGGACTACTGCTGGTGTTTGTTTTATAGGGCTGCTATAACTAGGTACCACAAAGTAGGTGGCTTCAAACAACAAAAATTTATTTTATCAGAGCTCTGGAGGCAAGAAGTTTAAGATTAAGGTGTTGACTGGGTCTTAATTCCTATGAAACTTCTAAGGGAGAGTCTTTCCTTGCCTCTTCCAGCTTCTGGGAGCCCCCAGGTATCCCTTGGCTTGTATATATGTCACTCCAATCTCTATCTTCCTTTTCAGTTGGTGTTATTTCTGTGTATCTGTCTGTCTATTCACGTTGCCTTCCCTCTTTTAAGAAAGACACCAGTCATATTGGATTAAGGGCCTATCTTACTCCAGTGTGACCTCATTTGACCTAATCGCATCTGCAAAGACCCTATTTCCAAATTAGATGGCATTTACAGATAATGGGGGTTAAGATTTTAACATATCTTTTGGGGTAACCCAATTCAATCTATAAAACTTGGGACAAATGGACATTTCCTTATAATTTAAGTAACTCTATTTTGAGGTCTCTGTTTTTTAAGCTTAGCCTGAACTTGGGTACAAATATATTTTGTCACACAAAGTAAGACAAATTCTAATGTAGATACCAAGCTCTTGTAGGATCCTGGTTGCCCAAGCAATCAATTATTCCCAGTATTTTTCAGTTCACAATAACTAGGTTCTCTGTTCAACTGACAAAATAATTCCTTAAAGATGGGAATCAGCCCATATCTATTTGTTTTTTAAGATTTATTTATTCATTTGAGAGAGAGAGAGAGAGAGAGCATGTGTGTGCACATGAGTGGGGGGAGAAACCAACTCCCCACTGAGCATGAGCCCAACTTGGAGCTGGAGGTCATGACCCATGAGATCATGACTGGAGCCCCAAACCAAGAGTCAGGTGCTTAACCAACTGAGCCACTCAGAAGTCCCACCATATCCTATTTTTTAAATACAGTCCTATTAGAACATAACCACCTCTATTCACTTAGTATTGTCTGTAGCTGCTCTCACACTACCGTGGTCAAATTGCATAACTGGAGTAGAGACTGTAAAGCCCATAAAGGTTAAAATATTTACTGTTTGATCATTTACAGAAAAAGATTGCCAACTCTTCTCTAAGATATGAAAGAGATGAGAAAGAGGTTTGACTTATTCTTCTACTCGATCTCTGTATTATAAAGGTGGAGGAATCTTGTTAATTCAGAACTCAAATAGTAAACAAATAGGGAAACATGAACCAGAATCTTAAACTGAGTCTATGAATTGCTCAAAACACAATTTCTAGTTAGGGGATATATTTAAAGCTGATATTGAAATCAATGATCTAAGGCTAATACCAGACAGGAAAAATGCACACGATTTCCAAGTTTCCTTAATAATAAGAAAGCAACAATAAATTGAAACTCCCTTGTAATAGGAGAAATGGTTATTTCAAATCAAGAGACTGAAATTCTAATAAGAACAATCATCGCTATAATTGTATGATATTTCTTACTTCCACTAGCATTATTAATGGGACTATGGTTTGACCTGACAATGAGAATAGCTTCCCTTGTGGCATTTTGGCAGTTCTATTTCTGTTCTTTGAGAAATAAGGAGCAGACAAAGAATAAAAGTCCTTGCTTGAGCTGCTAAAACAATAACATAGTGTGAAGAATTTCCAGTTACTCATGAGCTCAAAGGACCCCATTTTTATGGCTCCTTGAGAATGGAAGCTTGATGGACAATCACAGAAAAGACCTTAGTTTCCTTGAAATCAACAGTCATTTGAGGGGATATCACTGCATTTAGGCCCTATAGACAAATGAGTATAGGAATGAAATTTCTTCTGGAAAGAAAAAAAGATATCTTATGTAAAGCAATCATGAAAGGCCACAGAAATGCAGTTAGTATGTCATGTGTGGGGTGCATTGTAGAATAATAGGGAACTTGCCAACCACAGGCTTAACTTAGTTATGTACTAGGAATTTAGGGTCACACATCTCCTGGGCTTTCTGTTAAAAGAATATGCTCTACTTTAGAATGTTTTGGTTATTCCTGAATGAACATTTTTCAAAATTCTGGGGAGAAAGGCAGAAATTACAATATGGTTCACACTTATTTAAGAATGGGATTAGGCCACGAAGTTTTACTATTGCCATAATTTAGTGGAACTTGAAAAATTAGACAATAGAAGTGCAAAAGCATAAGAGACGTTTTAAATGGTTAAACATTCTCCTACTTTTACCCTGTTCTTGCCCCAAATGAGGATATTTCTTGATCAAACCCATAATGAATTATTGTCGCTTTTAAAGGAACTTTTTCTTCAGCCATTATCCTCTCAATTCCCCTTCCCTCATTTTCATCCTCTCCTTTTCTTATTTGTCTTTCATAAAGACAGATTCTGTTTGGGTACATTCATCTGTATAGAGGTATGGCAAATGTTAGTATATACACCAGATGTGTGAAGACATCTATAGTATGTGGCAAGGTTTATGTAGATTTTTTTTCTAAACTGCAGTGTGGGAAGTGAATTTTAAAAGAGAGTAGAGATGTGCTTAAGATAGAACCTCGGAGTATAACCAACCAATAAGGCTCTGATTACTTAAGGTAGTCCTTGGCCATCTTTGAAAGTCTACGGAGGCTTCTTACCCAGGCATCCCAAGTATACAACGTGCACACCTTGGCTAGGAAAATAGAATCCATGAGAGGAGGAAGAGTGAGTTAAGCCAAGGGAATGAACAAAAACTGAAGGAAGAAAAATGCAAGGGTTTTAAAGAACTGAAGAGTAGAACATTTGGCAATGGGAAGGAGTTCGATGCGGGGAATTAAATAGAAAAGAAAGGCAGGAACCAGACTGTAAAAGAACTTGCACATTTATTTACTATAACTTAGCAAATATTTATTATGTACCTATTAAGTAAACTCCCCAGTGAAAATGATCTGGAGGCAATGATGTATAAGACACATTCTTTTTTTAAATTTTAATTCCCATATAGTTAATATAGAGTGTTATGTTACTTTCAGGTGTACACTGTAGTGATTTAACAATTCTGTCCATCACCTGGTGATGGACAAGTACACTCTTTATTCCCCATCATCTATTTTCCCCATCCCCTCCACCTACTTCCCCTCTGGTAACCATCAATTCGTTCTCTAGAGTTAAGAGCCCGTTTTTTGTTTGTCTTTTTTTTCCCCCTTTGTTTGTTATGTTTCATAAATTCCACATAGGAGTGAAGTCATATGGTGTTTGTCTTTCTCTGACTGACTTTTTCACTCAGCATCATACCCTCTAGACCTATCCATGTTATTGCAAATGGCAAGATTCTATTCATAAAACACATTTTTTTTTTAAATTTCAAGCCTTGTGCAGCCTCATGGTAGAGATACACAGATACATATAATTTCAGTCCAAAATGGTAGGCATGAATATAGGAATGTGCTCAGCCAAAGTGTGAGAATACAGGGAGTAGAAACTTTAAGGAAATGTTCCTGGAGGAAATGATGTCTGGGATAAGCTCTAAAGACTATATGAAAGCCAGTCTGGTTTTGAAAGTTGAGAAGGGCTTCCTAGACAGAGGGCCAGAATAAAACACATAAAAAAGCAAAGTAAGATAGAACTATGGGCAATTTAGTACTACCGGGGCACAAAGAGTGAAATGGAGGTGTTACACAAGCTCAGATATTCTAGAAAGAGCCAGGTCTTTGAGTCTTTGGGTACCAGACTAAGGAGCCCTGTAGACAATGGGGACATGATAGGTGTTTTAGGAAATAGCTATATATTAGATCACCCTGATCATAGCATGGATAATAATTTAATTTAAAGGTAGCAGGACTGCAAGTACACAGAAAAACCTGGAGGTTGTGACCCTGTAAATGGGGAAAAGAGGGAGACTTGACAAGATTGGTGATTTTAAAACTTGGAAGCTCATCATAAGTATAGATTTTATGTTTGTGTAACGGAGAGACTTATGGTACCATTGAAGGAAAAAGGAATTCAAAGAGCTTTTCTGTTTTGGCATGTGGTGAGAAATTTGATTATGTGGTGCTTATGACCATTTATGTTATCATTATTATGCCTTTATGTATGTATAAAAATTGATTTGATACATAGAATCACCTCAAGTTTAAAGTGACAGGACAATCTGGTAGGCAGATTCTTGTTATGGTTATAGGTCTTGAATTCAAATCCAACACAAATTATACAAATTTCTAAACTGACTAAAGTTTATATTATTATTATTTAATAATTATATTTTTATTTATATTATTTACCAAGAAATATCTAATTATATTTTGTAGTTCAGTTCTCCTATAACTGTAGTAGAAAAGACCATTTCCATGTAGCAAATGTCATCAAAATACTCAGCAATATATTACAGTTTTACTTAACAGACTCAATATAAAAAACAACTCCAAAAATCAGAAATGTTGTCTACCTGGTCTCTATGCACATTTTAGGCTTACCTCCTCTGTGGTAATTTTCAGCATTTCATTATTAGGAAGCTCACACCTATCTTCTTCCCCAAACAATGTCTTAACTGTGAGCACACAAGCCACTACTTCCCATTAGTTCTGAAAAATTATTGAGAAGTTTGGATTACACTGACTCTGGTAAATATGAACTCTGGAAATGTATAAGGCATGTCTTACTTATCTCTCTTCCCATTGCCAAGAACAATGAGTTTGCAGTCAATAAAGTTTTGTTGAATAAGATGGTTAATTTACAGATTAATAATTTATTTATACAATTGTTCAACAAAATTTGTTCTAATCATTTTCAGTTATTTAAGGTCTTCTATATCTGGCATCAGAAAACTCTGGGTAAGTGAATGTTTCAGGTAACTGAAGCTAATCTCTCAAACCGCTTTATTTGAACCACTTTTGATTAGTATCTTTTCAAAATTGTATTACATGCTGTAGATAAGAGAATAAGATTGAATTAATTTAACCATTTCATGATGACTCAGGCCCACTATAATAAGCATTAATCATTGTACTTTACAGCAAAACAATGCAGACCTCAGGGACCATTGAACTAGGCAGAATGGTTTGTGTCTAATATCTAATGGACTCAAATTGCTATATTTTTCTGGTTGGTCTTCTGATTGTTTTTCTTCTGTCACCTGTCACTCTCAGTTGCTGGGGAAACCAGACAACTGCATTTATTAAAATAGTAATCTTAATTTTAAGCACCTGAATCAGTGTATTTATTACATGGATTCTCCCAGGTAACTGATTTCATAGCACACTGATAGTTGGCACATTCCCCTTTTCTTAGCATACCTAGAAATACTTGAAATGAGAAAACACATTTTTAAGTTCTATTGAGATATTTAATTAATAGAGAATAGTACATAACTCACACACAAATAATGTTTGCAGTTTGCAGCAAACCTTGCTGCAAAACCTTGCATGATTGATTCTTAAACCTTGAATGATTCTGAATGATGCATTCCTTTCTTAGGCTGATATGGGAATCTCTGTGGGTATATGTGTATTTGTATATAAAAGTGTCCTTGCTTTGGAGTTTGCCCTATTTATCCTGACTCCATAGTATTCTTTGTTGACTTTAAATTTGTATGTGAGATATTTTCTTTGGCATAAACAGCTTAATAATTTCCCACGATAAGTTCTTAGATACATACAGTACACACCATAATCAACATTTAGATCTGCTCAGCTAAATTACGATTCCCCCTGTCTGTTTTAGCTGTTCCTCTTCCCACTTGCTTTGGTTTTCCTAAAAATCCACAAACTACATGACCTAGAGTCTAGTCATTGTTGACCTAATTTTGAGGCCAACAGTGACCTGGATGTTGCTAGATCCAATGACCTAGTCTCAATTTTACTTGATCTATCCATAGCCTTGGTAGAGTTGATCATTTCCTCACATGTTTCTTTATTTGGCTTCCAGAACCTCATCATGTTTTGATTTTCTTCCAATTGATGGATTACTACAATTAAGGCTGCTCTTTGGTTCTACATCATCTTCTAGATTTTGAAAGGTTGAAAAGTGTTCTTTCATTGGAGTTCTCCTCTGTTTATACTGAATCCCTGTGTGAACTTCCTCAGTCCTGTAGACTTAAATATTTATATTATGGTAACAACAAATTTGCATCTCAAACCTTGCTTCTGGTCCTGAACATCAACTGCTTATTTATCATCTCTGCTTGGATGACCAAGAGGTACCTTCAAGCTTCATAGGTCTGATTTTCCCTCATAAGATGACTCCTCTGGCTTCCTCATCTCAGGAAAGAGCAACTCCATTTTTCTGGTTTCTCTGGCCTAAAAAAGTGGGATAAAATATTAATTACTTACTTGCTTTCTTTCTCTCATGCTGCATAGCCAAGTCTTTGGCAAATCCTATCTATCTTAGAAATATATCCAGAATCTGACTGGCTCTCTCACCTCTGCTTCCCTGATTCAAACTGCTGTACTTCTTAGACCACAGAAATAGCCTCTTGGCTAATCTTGATGTGTTTATTCACTGCCTTCTGGAAGCCAATGTCCTCTCAGAAGCCAGAGATCTTTAAAAAATAGAACTCCAGATCATGTTACACACACCTTTTTTTCCCCCACTCTCCAATGGTTTCTTGATGAGTTAAAAAAAAAAAAATCCAGGACCTCTGGCATGGTCCATCAGTTGTGCTGTGTGATCTGGCCATTTGGCTTGTCTGCAATCTCATTTCTATGTCCCACTGTGATGCAGGCACACTGGCCTCTTAGATGTTCGTCAGACATACTGATGACAACTTTTGTGTTTACTGCCTTTCCTTTTACCTCAATGATTGCTTTCCCATAGACCCATAGCTTACTTTCTTACTAAATTAAGCATAAATGTCACCTTACCAGGATGTCTTTCCCTGACCATTCTAGTAAAAGAGCATACCCACTTTTGTTTATCAACCCTCATTGGACTCTGATATTTATATTATGTTCATTTTGTATGCACCTATTTGTACATTTTTCATCTAAGTAGAATGCAAGCCTCTTGAGAGCAGGAGTTCATTTATTTTGTTTGCTATTATGTCTTTAGCACCTGGAATAGTGCCTAACACTTAACCATGCTCAATACATACATGTGGGATCAATGGATGGATGAATAATGACCTCTGGGTCTCCCAATTATTTGCTAGGTCCTTCTTGAGAAATGTTTTTTTCTAATCTACCTGCAGACTCTTTTGGATTTGTACTATTTACCCTTTACCATTTACTTTAGTCAAACACACACACTAAATCAATTTGTTCTGTCCTGAGGATAATCCCATGCCTAACCTATAGTACAAGATCTTTGTGACAACTACTTTCGCTGATGCGCAGGAGCCTTTTATTATCTTATTTTGGGCTTGTGGTTCTGTTGAAGCTGATTGTGGCTATCTGAAGTCTGATTGCTAGTTAAGACAGGAATTACTTTATGGATTTTATTGTTTAAAATCCTAGAAGTTTTTCAGTAAAGACATATTCAGAAAATAATGCTTGATGTGTATTGGAATTTTTTGTAGCCCCCTAGCATGATTGAGACAAAATAAAAGCAATTTAACTTTTCTTTCTTTTATGCTAATAATGTGTTTACACAACACTTAGTAAAGTGTTATTGAAATATATTAGAGATAAATGTAAGTGAATATAAACAATTGAATGGGTTAAAATGTGTTTTTTCATAGGTCTGTTTTGGAAAGACGAGGAATAGTAGAGTAGATATTTTTGAAGCAGAAAGAATTAAAAGGAAAGTTAAAATGTTCATTCATTTTGTGTTGATGAATGGCAAAAATTATATAAATGGAACTAAAAAGTAAATGTAATCAATACATAATATTGTAATATTAGTTCTAATATATCATACTTGTTATAGCGGTGAGTTAATATATTGAAATCTCTTTAGTATTAACGTTTTCAGAGATTGGCTTATACTCATACTAAATGTGCCATAGACTTGAATGTAATTGTTTTCAGGGACAACATAAATATAAAATAAACAAATTTATAGAAAAATTTTATTATAGTTTATGAGTATTATTTTTTACAGGGTATAATCTCAAAGATATTCCAAGGAAAATGAGGGTTTATAAAATAAGTGAAACAAATATAGAAATGTCTAGAATTAAAATTTTTTTTAAATATTCTATTTATTTGACAGAGAGAGAGAGAGAGAGATCATAAGTAAGCAGAGAGGCAGGCAGGGAGAGAGGGAAGCAGACTCCCTGCTGAGCAGAGAGCCCGAGGTAGGGCTCAATCCCAGGACGCTGAGATCATGACCTGAGTTGAAGGCAGAGGATTTAACCCACTGAGCCACCCAGGCGCCCCTGTCTAGTACTTTAAATCAAAGTTGAACACTATGTTGAAAACTGAATTGGTTGAGAACACATTAAACATTAAAGAACTGAGCATTAATTAAATGCTGCCATAACAGGGGGTATTAAAAATCTCATTAAATGATAGGCTTTTCTTATATTTTGAGCCTTCTCTTATAGTATTAGAGAAAAGAAAACATTTCTACATAGAAACAAATACCTCTCACCCAAACAAATACCTCTCACCCAAGTAAACAATATGAACAAAAAATTCTGTTGACTTGTTTTGTTTTGTTTGATTGTGTTTAATAATAAAATGATTTAATGTCACACGTATTGAAGTCTCCAAGTTTGGGTAGGATGGCAGAGACTTCTTGTTTCCTGACCAAAGTATCCTTTCCCACTTTTCCCTATTAACAGAACCTTGATTTTATTCAAGGAGGTAATAGATGTAGATGAAAAAAAAAAAGAAACAAGACAAACCTACATATCATACCTGTCCTTTTGGTAGGTCAGGTCATGACATAGTTATGGTCAAAGAGGGAAAAGTGGAAACATTTGGGTGAGGCTTCTAGGACTCAGCTAGAGGCAACTTTACCTTTCATCTTTACTCTTTATCCTTTTCTCCCTGCCAGAAACTCTAGCAGCCATCTTGAAAACAGAAAGATGGAAGGCTTATTAGAAACTTGAGTGATTGCCTGAGTTATTGATTGTATCAGAGTCTTTGTTCCAACCCTGGATGAACTATATCCAGATTTCATTCATAAATTTTAAATTAAATCTCTAATTTGTGAAGTTTCTGCTACTAAAAGCTGAATGAAATTCCAATATTATGTAGATAATCTTCAAGTAAAATTTGACAAGATCTCTTGCTTCTGTGTGGTTTTCCAAAGTTTGCCTTCTTCCATATGTCATTTTTGTCATTAAGCTGACTTTCCTCATGAAAATAAAATGACTAGAAATTCTAGGCCTCATATCTGCATGTATTGCCCAGAGCAAAGAAGAGTTCTCTTCTTTGCCATTAAACACAAGTCTAGTGATTTATTCTGATTTAACCTAGCTTAACCAGTTATTGTGCAAGAGGTAAGGATTACAATATTTAGCTTAACTATTCCAACCCAGCAGCATCCAAATGATGTCATGTAATATTTAAATATTTGTGCAGTGAATTTGTGAATATGTTTTTGGCAATAATTTTTTATATTATAAAAGTATACAAAATCATTGTAGAAAAATTAAAATACAGAAAAATATGAAGAACAAAATAATTTCCCATAGTTCCAAGAGCAACACTTTTGGGACATTTGGGTATATCTCCAGTTTATATGTTTATGTGTATGAGATACACACATACACACAAAAAAGACACAGGTGTATTTTGTTTTTTTTTAGAGAAAGAGGGAGTGGGAGAGGGAGAGAAAGAATTTTAAGTAGGCTCCATGCCCAGAGCAGAGCCCCATGTGGGACTTGATCTCACAGCTCTGAGATAATGACCTGAGCCAAAATCAAGAGTCGGATGCTTAACTGACAGAGCCACCCAGGTGCCCAACAGGTGTATTCTTAAAGCATGCTGGACAGATATGAAATTTAAGAAGTTAAAATGAATTGTTATTTTATAAACCAAACTACTGAAGAATAAATTAAACCTATTAAAGACCTAGGTATTAAGTTTTGGCATCTAGTCAGCAACTGTGTGGGTGTGTAGAAAACTCTGGTTCATATGTTATGCATACATATATGTTATGTGTATGTGTGTATGTATATATGTACACATATATATTTTATTATGTGCATATTTTATTATAGATATTGTTATATATACTTATATACACATGTACATACATACATTATATATATGATACAATAAAATGAGGATCATATTATTATAAAGTTAGTATCTCATCTTTTTTTTTTTAAAGATTTTATTTTATTTATTTTAACAGAGAACACAAGCAGGCAGAGAGGCAGGCAGAGGCAGAGAGAGGAGCAGCCTCCCTGCCGAGCAAGGAGCCCGATGTGGGACTCGATCCCAGGACACTGGGATCATGACCTGAGCCGAAGGCAGCTGCTTAACCAACTCAGCCACCCAGGCGTCCCAGTATCTCATCTTTTTAACTTAATATGATGTTAAGTGTTTTGCATGACACTAAATATTGTTGGATTGTTTTATTGATTTTGTGGCTATGTATTATTCTCTCTTAAGAGTGGTTAGTAAATTATTTAACCATTTCCATATCAT